>CM026185.1:18791238-19339731 GCA_014825925.1 Bombus breviceps
GATTACAAATTTGACGAACATCAAAGAATTGAAACGAACAAAGGTAATAAAGTTATTAATTGAGTAGGGTGTGCTAAAGAACAGCCGTACACCTTTTTTCGTCTCTTTCGTACAGCATAAACAAAGTTAATTATTTTAATACGGCGTGGGAACGACTAAAGAACGAGCAACGTTTATTCACCTGTTCGTACAAAGTAGCGGAACGAAAATTGCTAGAGGCGTGCTTTCATTTTCCCAATTTCTGATATTGAGCTCTCGGTTGCTTTATAGCAGGGATAACTGCGTTTACCAGAAATTCGGTAGCCTCGCCTAACGCGAACATGCCGCGTTAATCGTCAAAGGAGCTCACAACACATTGCAGAGAACGTTTCCTCTACCGCTTAAACACCAATCGAATTAAATAATATCGATACAGATAATGCGTTTCTTCGTGAATTTATCGAGTCATTTCGGAAATGCATCTTACCACATCATTACACGAATTAATTTTCTTCTGCGCGATAAACGCGACGAAATGTAGCTGAGTTTTTGTTCCAAACAATATTTGGACTTCGAGAATAGGAAATTGAGAATAGAAGACGATAAAACGGAAAATCGAGGAAATGAAAACGTACGGCGGAATTGAACGAAAACTGAAACACCTACGATAGACGAAATAGAGTTCTTGTGAATCTTGAAAGTTTCGAGCGTTGCATTTCCGATACCTTGATTCTGAAACCTAAATAAATTTGCATAACTTGGATTTTAAACATTTTGAAATTTCAATACTTTGTAATTCTCCAAACTGTAAACCATCGATTTTCAAGTTTAAAAAATGTAAACCTTTGGAACTGTGGATCATTACATTTTTGAAATACCGAATTCCCAAATTTTCAAATCTTTGTTGTTACTTGGAATTTTTGATTCTCAGGCTTTTAAAATTTGACACTTCGAAATATCGAATTTTTAAATCTGGAAAGATCCTCCGAGGTAGCAGAAATGTTTCAGACTGAATTTGTTTTACGATGACACCATACGCACGGTAATTTGCATAAAAATTACATTCACGGTAAGTACTAGGAACTGAAATCTCAGACGCTTCCCATAATTTTTAAAGAATATAGTACAGAATAAAACTCTAAACGCTGAAACGCAGAATATTTTACGAATAATTTTCCTGGTTTGCGTTACTTCGTTATACGAATAAACACAACAATTAAATGTATCTACCACTTTCTCGTACCGATATGCCTAATTAAACAAATATACAGTATGTATTCACCAGAATACTCCTAAGAATATAATAATATTCTCTGCTCAGTGTTTTCCACAATGGCCGATTGTTTGTTAGGACGGTCACGTACCAAGATAAGCTAATTAAGTTTTAAAAAGGGAATTCGCTGCCACGTGAAATATTCCAGCGAAGCAATCTTCGTCAAAGAAATTTCATCCATTTATGCAAATGAATCTAGATTTGAAACAACGTGGTTGTCAATTGTGATTCTATTTTTAATAACTTTCAAATGTTTTACACGTTTCTTTCACTTTGTCATTTTATCGGTCTATTTTCTAAATGTACAGTGCCTTTCTTTGAAGGAAACGAACAATGAATCGAACCGCAGAAAGAAGCAAGGAAATGAAGGTGAAAAAAAGGATCGAAGGGCATAAAAAAAGATGGTGAAAAGAGCCGAGCAAAAAGTAAGCAAGAAGTGGGGAAGCGAAATTGGAAAAGGAAGAAAGAAGAAGGGAGATAACATTATTTTACTAGAGAAGGATAGAGGGAAATGAAGGCTGAGAAGAAAATCTTTCGAATGAAAGGAAGCTTCGTTCTGAAGCTTCAAGATCTGTCAATAGGGCTACATATGGACTTACTCACGATATGAGAATAAAGAAATTGCCTATAGAAGTAGAGGATGAAACATAGGAAATAAATGGAGCTTGGACAGAAAAATGACGGAAATACAGGTAATAAGAACAAGAAATAAAGAGAATTTCTCCTTACTCGAATAAATCTCTTGAGAATTAAAGCTTTGTCGATCCGAGGAAGACGCGAATACTTTCTATCGAAAATACTGTCATTGAAAAGATTTCTCTCGTGCTCGATATTGTACATTAAGTAACCAAATGGTAAACATATTTATTTTCGATAGGACATTCTAGTTTTAGGGTATTATATTTTCTTCACAGAATGTTTGATTTTGTTATTAATAACATTATGATTAACATTTTGCCGCAATTATTTTCGGAAACCATTTAATCTTGAAAAGATTACGTTATTTTAATGTAATTTAATGTATGTTATGTGCATTTCATAAAAAGTCTACAAATGCCATTCTATTGAAAGGTTAAACGTTTATTTTAGTGAAATAAATGGTAGCGAAGACTATTCCCCATCCTCCCCGGTCAGAGGGTATGCTATTAATGTTCACCGGAACAAAATCGGTCAGTTATTTGCACAATGCTGCAGGACTATCGGCGATTTCAATCAGTTTTTTCATCAAGCTGCGACTCGATATTCAATCAGAGTGGCCGGATAACGCGCGTATCGCTAGCAACCGCCTCAGACCTCGCGATACTCTATGTAAAAGGAGACCCAACGTGATCCGCGCGGTCAGTCTCGAATTAAACCTCCGTCCGAATCCCTTTTGTCCGAAAGGTTGTTTACAGTCGAGCTGGAACAATGACGGGCATCGAATTCGTGGCGAATGGACGCTCTTGTTACGAGACAACGGCTGGTAAAACGAACGGTGGAACAGGAGAAAATGCAAGAAATTGTTTTTATATATGGCCATAACTATGAATACGTTCATCGATGTCTGCAGCATCCGATTCCGTGTAACTCTTATCCCGTGATCGATCATCGTCGAATTTTTTCCTCTCTTTTTTCGCTTGTTTTGCTTCTCCTTGTTTTCCAATGCTTTTAATTAAGTTATCAACGTTACCTTCGATCCTCTTGTACACTTTCAAAGAAACCGGCTATAGAAAGGAAAATTGAAAACTGCGAAAGGGTTTTAATCAGATTAGATGGTTCGGTGGGAAGATTCTAGACGTTTGATAATGTCGTGACTAAACCATACAGAGGATGAGAAACAAGCAAATTTGTAAAGGAATCCCTAAACCGGTCTTGCCTCTTCTCTTCCTGAAATTAATGCGAAAAGATGATTGATACTTATTCAAACGCGAAAGCTGCCATGATACGAACGAAATAAGATTACGATTGTATACGCGATCTTTTAAATTGACTTTTCATATACTTTGAATATAGGTTTGGAGGAATAAATGTGAATATACCAAGAATGAAAGTTGTTTCGAACGTGATTCGTGCTGCTCGATTATTTAAAATCTTGTCAATAGCCTAAAGTACGTGCAATAACATCCTCGTTAGTAGGAACGAATATGAGATTTTAATAGAAACTACGGTAGAAGAGATCGATTTTATATCTTCAACATTCTGTAATGAAAATACTTGACGCGTGTAGAACTCTTTGATCTGTTGTAAGTATGTTAGTTGCATCGTTCATGTTAAAATGACAAAGGGTATACCTTCCTCGTTTCATACCGAACGCCTCTTCGAAAGCTGGATCGTCAGGTTAAACCTGATTTTCTGTTTGCACGCGTTCAACGAACAAAACGGCAGCTTCATAGCGATATAAACGCCACGGTAAGGTTTCCCATGACGAGGAGGGGAAAATCGCTAAGAGGATTTTCAAGAAAGGCCAGTGAAACAAACTCTACAACGGGAGTACGAATTATACGATGTTGCTTTGTACGATGCTTGACTCGACGACCATACTACGATTCACACAGATTACTCGTTCTAGTTAGTTCCTGAAGTTACATGTTTACCGTTGTCTGTACGCTCCATGCAACTCATGTAACTTATGTATGTAATTCAGTTTATTCAATCGTACGATGAAAATAACATTTGACAAAAATCACTCGTGATTTAATATAAATTAATTTATCGATTAATTTTTCGATTATACTTGTTTGAGATCGATCAAATGGAATCGCTTTGTGGAACTAATCCGATAAGTAGTATAGCTTGTTAATGATCAGAACAGTGGAATAGTACAATAAATGGTGCGGCAGTTTGAGAAAGTGATACAGATCGATCACTTACCGGACAAGCAGTGAAAGATAGTAACTAATCGAGGTCAGTCACTGGACAGACAAGTAGTACGAGTCAATAACGGACTGAATAAGTAGCAAAGGCCAATGTCTAGTCGGACGATGTGGCAGAACCGCTTATCTGATCAGAGGAAGCATCGACAAACAGCGACGTTCTGACAAATGGATGATGATTATAATTAGTCGTACGTGAAATATGTAACTCTGGATTCGAACAAGTATCACAAAGAGGCTGCAGCGTTTTTTTATGTGACTCTATGTATGTTTCTTTCACTTTTACGGTTTTCCGAGAGAAAAAATATGGGATTTTTCACTATAGACTGTCCCCTCTTACGTATTAACGATCTTAATAAATTAATAATTATGGAAGATAATCGTAATTAAAAAAGTACGACGAATTAAACAGTATCGACATTTCTCTAAATTCAAAATTTATGAATATAGGTATAGAATAACTTTTGTCATTTGTATGCAATTTCCCTCAAACCAGACACCCTTTTATTACCTCTGATCGACATAATTTTCGCTTTAGATGAAATCTGTAAGCTAAATGAAGGACTACTTGAATCCACACGGTGAGTTTTCTTTAAATTTACTGGCCCGTCCAATAGTTAAAGCAGACTCGCGAGGAAATTTATTCAATTTTGAGTATGGTTGCGATGGTGGCTATAATTTTTCGCGATAGATCATGGCCAACGGCTGTTTCAATATTTCATTTGAAAAGCGTCACAGCGTCAGCGTTCCGTCCGTGATAACAAACACGAAGCAGCGTCGAGACAACCGACCACCGTAAAATTTTAGAGACGAGGAAATTTTGTTGCGAAACTCTGCTAGTCTGCTCCTTGTATCTTTACACGCCATGCATGCATTTCGTTTTCCATGGAACCCTCTTTTTCTTGCTTAAAACTCATTAAATATGTGCTTGAATCTTTTTCAGATACTTTTATGGACATTTCGATGAACGATATTACTTTAGGTAAACACAAATATTATTCCACTGGGAAATTAATCGCCTCTTCTCTTTCTTGTTAGTATTATGTATCGCATATGGAAAAGTCGTTCGGTTATTTAAGCTTATTATATGTTTACGTATGGTGTCACAAAAATATTGAAAAATAAGTAAAGATCTGTGTATCATCTGTATGCCACGAAAATGGGGATTTTTATAATCACGGAATGAAAAGCTAATAAAGAGCGATGAATTTGAGTGACACATAAATATGATACAATTTATTTTTAATGGAAATGAAACGTAACGGGCATGTAAAAAGATAGAGGATCCCTAAATTAAAAAATTGCGATCGATTAATTCGTATTCTCCGGTTGACAAGTTAACATTTAAAATAATTGCTCGTGTCTCGTTATTTTCTCTTTACTAGAGATTTTCTTTTAATATTTTCAACCCAACATGAATCTTTGATCGTCGTTGTACGTATTGCAGATTTTTCTTTTTCAAAAAAAGATAACGTGTTAATTCTAAATTTAAAAATTTCATCGTGTTTAAGTAATGTTCTATACATTGTTTAAAGCATTGCCTAACTTTTAGTTGATATTTCTGTTTTCTATTTTCACAATTTATCCGCCCGCAGGAAATGTTTAAAAAATACAATAGCGTTTGCGTCACAGGATTACATTGTATATTTCATGCACTGTTACACGTTTACATGGGCGTAAGGAAATATATTTCCACAAAAATAGTCGACAAATCATAAAACACATCGAAATGAAAAACAAAGTGGAAATTATTTTCTACGATAATTTCCTAGCGATAAAACTCAGCCAAAACAATTCACCGTAATTCACAAATTACTCCTTGAAAATATTATATATTGTATTATATATTGAAAATATATATGTTGCTGTAAACGCTTCTCGGTTTCAACAAACTCTGAACATTGAAACGACAGTTGCAAAAGAATATACAAATATTTATTTTGTTTTTCCATTTTTAGTTTTAACCAAATGTCATAAACCAGACGTCTGTTTAGCTTTTCCAAGTAATAACGCAATTTAATGTTCCTCAAAACAACCCACCATAATCTACAAATTATTCTACTATTCTTTTAATCACTGTATTGCGGATCTTTATGCATATTCAAATTTTTGTGAATACATAGAAAATTGCTTTATCTACCAAACGTTATAGTAAGTAGCTAATCTACTTTGGATATTTAATATACTACAGGATTTTATTATTTATTTATTTAAAATGGATTAAACAGAAAACGATGGTTATTTAATGTGAACTAAATACAGTAATGTGCTATAACTAAGACAATTAAATAATTAATTTACAACTCTCGTCACCACGGTTTCGACGCTCTTTCACGCGGACCACACTCCTCGACAACACTGACAGCACTGACTTCTCAACTCGTACTAACTGTTAATTCGTCTTTGTCTTTCCTCATAGCCCGGAACATAGCGTTCCGCAACCGTTCGTGACCATGATCATGTTAAGTCGGAGACACAATAAATCACGAAACCAAAAGATCACCGGTGACCTCCTCGCGTCGCAGTTCGAACGTTTCACGAATATGGTGAAGAAATTGAACTTTGGATATGATAATAGAATTTATTATGCAAATCCAACAGAGTTACGGTTCAAAGTGTTACAGAATGACTCAAAGTGTTACAAGAAACTGAGTCAAAATATTTTAACAGTCTGATTCGAGCGCTTATTCTGGAGGGTTTTTATACTGTGGTTTTAGTCCTTCCAGAGGGATTGTCGTCCGATGTATCTCAGAGGCGCCTATTCCGTTACTATTTGGTTATTGTTTCGATGACTGTGGTATGCAGGGTGTCTAGCCTATCCTATTACTGTTTCTGAGCGGGTGGTCTTCTTGAGCGCTTGGCAATCATGTAGCCCTTTTTTCCGCGTAACTATTCGACTGAAATCCACATTGATGGGCCTATCGGCACCTAGGTTTTCTCGCAACATTGTTTATGGTTCACCCGATATTTCTTAGGCCATTTGTCCACGATACTACAATACTTTTGCATATTAAAGGCATCTGAAGGATTTTTACGTCCGTAAATTTCCCACAAATACATACAAATCCGCAGTCTATTAATCACCGCAATGTACATGCAAAGAAAACAAAAATATATTTTAACGAAGTACCATAAATCACCAGTATATTTTCTACTTTTTCCAAGTAACAACGTGACCAAATAACTTGCAGATACCAATGACGTTACGCGAAGATAGAGAACGTCGTTATGTAGTTTACGGTCGAGATTTTTACGTAATCCAAAGTTGTCAGTGGAACACCATGAACGTTTGTGCGATCCACAACTACGGTATCTGGAAATCTACACGGAGGAGACGCGTCAATGTGACACTACTATGCATAGAATTTGCTTTCTGAAAGCGTATGCTTACGTAATATCCAATTTATGGTAATGCGATGCGGATACATGCACGCCTTAATCGCCTCTCGGCATCACGTGTACACTGTGTTTTTCCCAAACTTTTATCCTTTTTCTGATAGCCGACTACAACCACCGTATTTCGTAATTTCAAGTGCAATTTATGTTCATAGAATTTCCCGTGTGACTGTTGAAGATAACAGAGTGCATGAAGTTCATGATACTAGCGAAATATCAGCTATTTTCGAGAACTCGAATATTTTAGTTAAACGTGTTGTTAGTTTTATAATGATAGGAAGAAAGAGAAATTTAACGCGTTTAATGCCACGCGAATGTTATGTATTTTGCCTTGCAAACTGTAAAAGGGTGAAATATGCAACACCATAACATTTACTTTTTGCAAAATATATAATTTTTCTGGATAACATTGTTCCAGCCACTCATGTTGTTCAGTACCAGAAATTTATCTTATTTTAATCGTTTTACAAAATTTAAATAACCTCGATAAACGACGTATTAAAAGGTAACTTTCAAATTTTTACATCTTCTGTCTAATATTAGGTTGTCCGATAAGTTTCTTCCGTTTGATAAGGAAATAATAGACGCACAATCTTTTTTGTTTTATATTAGTTTATTAAATTATGCACGAACGTATTAATAGAAATATAACGAAATAATAATAATAAATAATATAAAACAGAAATTGTTGTTCATCTATTATCGTCTTATGAAACGAAAGAAACTTTTCGGACAACCTAATACTATGGTGACAAAAATATAAAACCTGTATCAGATCAAAATGAAAGGTATATGACGCGATATATAACGTAAGAGGAGAAAGGAGCTTTTATCCACGTATTTCAAAAAATCACGTACTATCTCAAATTTACAAAACTGTTGATTTATGTATTTTACAAAAAAATTATGCAAATCAATGCAAGAGGGCATTATTGTAAATCAATAAAATTACGAGTCGGTCATTCTGATTGCTCTTGAATTCCAATGCTAATATTATTTGTAAATAACACTTTCAATCAGTGGTATCCGCAATAGCGGTTGATATAGTGTACACGTTGAACTGAGAACGTACAGATGGATACTTCAATTTACTATGGACTAGCATATGAACGTACGTCACATGTGAGTCACAGGAAAACGTCGAATCCACGACTCCGAAAACATGTTTTTGTAATGTAGTTTACGGAAAAATATTTGACACGTATCTTTTTCATATGATCGTTTCAAAGGTCGTTTCAAACGTCCATGCTAAAGCGATGGAAACATCTGCCACATTTGTCAATTTTTCTTAAATGCTGTATCTTCACTGTGTATTACACTTTTCTTTGTATATTTAAAAAAGGAAGAATGCAATTATCAGTACGATTTCATTCCGTACAAATTTTCCAGGTTAAAACCACAGCTTCGTGATTAATTTCTGACTAATATAATATTCCATATAATTACGCAGTAAGAATGAGAACGCAAGAATGAAAAGAATTTTTAAGCTTCAAAAGGAAACTTCAAAAATGTTTAGATTATAGAAACAATTTCCAGTTGAATTTTAATCACAAGAAATCACCAACTTCGAGAAACTTTTGAAAATTTTGTACTTTTTCATATAGAACACCGAATATGAAATATTTGCGTGCGAATCCAACTAATTTATCGTCGAAATTTATACGCTGACAAATAAATTTCATGTTCTATAGATAATTGATTATTAATTAATTCACTCTGCGAATTGTTAGAAAGCGAACAAAGAGTACGAGGCATTTGTTCCGCTCTCGTTTTGATGCTCCTGCGAATTTCCACGCTGGAATATTCCAAAGCGTTTCGAACTGGGCAAACTGGAAAGTCGCCGAATCGAAAGTTCGTCGGTTATAAAGTTTAGAATTACAACGAACGGAATAGCTGAGTGAAAAGTTCATGCAAGAGGAATAGTTCATTCTTCTCTTTTTTATTGCTGTTGCAGTGTACCATGGAGTTAGAATAAGTTACTCTTTTCTAAATTCGCCAGGCGAATTGCAAATGCTAAACGCGATGTGTGAATATTTCGTTTTGAATATTCCAGAAATTTTGCACTCGACTTACACGAAGATATTGTTCCGGATTTTAGTTCGGGAAATTAGCTTGCGACCTAAAGTTTATCAAACTTGTAGATAGTAATATAACTTTTGTGTTCCTGGCAGCGATTTCAACTTTTAGAAATTTTAATGCTTCGCTACTAGCCATGTGGATCTTTTTCTTTAATCATGCTGAAAGGATCATTTTCGGAGAAATTTTATTTCTCGTTAGTTAGAAATTTTTCTTAATGTCCGAAAAATTAACAAACTTCGTTGAAGTTTAAAAATTCCTTTCTAATCGAGTTAGAAGGTATTTTTAATCAGAATCGAAAAATCGTAGAGCAGAATCGATTTTGTTTATGTTTCGAAACACGGAGGGGAGATGTGAAATAATATTCATTTCCATAATAGCTCGAAGTATGCTTGTTATATATGTCGTATTAATTGTGATAGCTCCTGGGGTTAGATGTTGCGCTTGCTAGAATGTTACTGCTGTATTTTCTTCCTATTTAAGAATCGTGGAAGAAAAATCGGACTTCGGTCGCCGGGATTCGAACACTGGTTCCGAACGTTCGTAACCTAAGGCGCTAACCACTGCGTTTTTTCTTTTTTTTTTAATAACGTTTATTGACCAGTAAATGAGTATTACATTTGTATGTTTTTCACAATCAACAATGGACTTCGGTTGAGGGATGGATTTGGCAAAAGTACCGATACCCGACGGTACGATATAGCCATACAGTATTTGTGTGTCGGGATTACATTTTTCTTTTTTTTTAGCGATACAATTTATAAATTAGATTTAAGCCGCTGTAGAGTGGTGCTTAGATATATTGTTTTCTTCTTCCTATTTCTGTTCTGAAAAACCAACTGCGCTGCCGTCGTTCGTTCTAGTTAGTGTCGAAATGGCGGTGTTTGCGCTGTCGAGTGCCACCACAGATAGATCTTACGCTGCTTAATATCAAAGAGGCAGCGAAACTTTAAATTATGTGATCATCGCGTGCACGAAGTAGACTATCATAGCTACATACACGTAATATACGTCGAGAAACGTAGGGATTTATCTGTAGAAGGTAAAAGCATGTTTATAATTATTTTGTAATCGAAACCTCGTTATCAATATCGCACCGACATTGATTACATATTCGCGCCGGGAAGATAGAAAAAGAGAGTTAATCATGGTTTTGGTCGGTTCTCGCTTCGAAGCGAAATTACGCCAGCTATTCAACGTCTCGTGCGTGAAATACAATCTGACAGATAATAGAGAAATACTATAACAGTGATGAGAGATTCATCAGTTTCACAGTTTCAATAACAGAAGAGAATTAGAGGAAGAGGTAGAATGAAGAAATGGAAAAATTTGTTGCCTTTGAATGGCACGTAAATAGTATTAACCAGTTAACTGGGGGATTTAGTTTTAGAAATGTCTCATGGGGTGCGTACATAAAATCAATCGATGACAAGTATACACGTCGAATGCAGAAAAATGATATACGCTACTATATTTCAATCTTCGAAGGTATTAGATGGAAATTAAATTAACTTAACGTCGTTCGATTTATGCCAATGACATTTTATTCCTAAATCACGTCATTTGGTTAAAATGGTAGTAAACAATTTAATCCAGAGAATCGTATTTAAATTGTATATCGCATGAATCATTTATAAAGTTTAAAGAAAATATGTCGTATTATATAATTTGTCGTATAATAAAGTGAATTATTGAAATCGAACATTCTGATTCCTTTATTCTTCCTTCTCAATTTATTTTCTATGCGCTGCCTTTCCTGGATCGAAAAGGTCAAGGGATACGATTAATACAAGATTTTTGAAGAAATTTATTTTACCGTATATTTTTCCACCGACCGACGGGATATTAACAATTACACCAGTTAAAAAATATGTCTTTACATCGCTTGCAGCACAATTAAATAAAGTATAGGCGATGAAATAATCCCTGTCAAAATATCATCCTGTAAATTCCATACACATGTTTCCTGTTTGTTGCGATTTTTTGAATTTATTAAACGTATTTATCATCTATGCCACGAATTATCACTGTACATATCTTTTTATTTATTATTTGTCACGTTGTTAACGCCGAATCAAGTAATATTTTGATATTAAACGAGCAGGTAAATTACATTCTTATCGTCAGATTTTGAAAATTCGATCCTACTCCGTACATAATTTATCAAATAAGCAGACTGATCCTTCCTTTGGAACAGTTTAAGTTGTCTGTCAGAGACCAAGGACGTTTGGTCTATCTCATTTTCTCTGGATTTACGTTTGATTCTCTCCTTGGCAACGAATTTCCTACCAAAGATAATAAAAGGAACAAAGATGAAGGGACGCGTAGAAAAATCGTTCAGAGCAGAAAAATCGTTCAGCGTAGAAAAATCGTTGTAATAACGTCCAACTGTATTTCATCACGTTCGTTTGATTTAATTAGAATCCCTCCCTTCGCAAAACAAATCAGGCTACATTAATCGAAAATTATATTTAGAAGCATTCGGTGTACTATTATCTCGAATAATATCCGATTTATCGTATGAAAACTTACTTTCTCCAAAGTCTAAAGTAAATATCACTTATTTATAAATCCTTATGAAACAAACGATCCGAAGATAAATAAAATTCTCACCTAATTCAATCGTATCAGAAACATATTAATCAACTATCCTTGCAGGTAAAGAATGAGCCAGTCAGAAAATTAATTTTCGCGATCCATCGATTTATCTCACCCTTATTTCTTGGAGACTCGATCCAATTTTATTAATCCTTAAGAAAAATTTCGTACAATTTATCATTTCATCGAGGAAATTAATCTTGCATAGAATTTATACATTGCCAAAGAAATTTAATTATAAGGATTTCTTTCGTTCAGACGAAGAAATAATTTAAGAACAAATAATATAACGGAAAGAATTATTTTCTTCTTCAAACATAATTCTATTTGCTTGCTATAATGTTATAACCGATTGATATAATTTTTCTTGAATATATAACGTATATAAGGTGTCCTAGCATTGCTTCCCGATACTTTAAGATTTGCAAGGGCCTTTTATCTAACATGTATGTGATATACCGCTTCTGGGACACCTATGTGACTGTAAGTGGCTGAATCATTTTCAAAATGGAATGGCATACAGAATTTTACGTTTCGAAGAAGCGTATTCGAGAGCGTGCAGCCCTCCTTTGAAATATCCTTTTCAGTTATGCGTTCCCGCGAGGAATGTAGTAATAAAAATGCAAAATACAGGACGCGTGTCTTTATTACACTCTTAAATATTTAATTATGTGGAGCATATGGACCACATCGAATTTTTCCATTCCATTTGCGTGTTGTTAAGCGAATGAAATATAACGATAGAACTAAACGAAGGAACTAAATTACAGAAAAGAAGCTTATTTTTATCTTATGAAACTATTAGATTATTCAGAGTATTCGTAGGAAAATTTGAGAAATATCAACAGACAATGTATTTTGCATAGAATTTTCATTTTATTGAACTGCTGTTATCGATATAATTGCCACTCTACTAAATGCGCTATTTGTCTCCATAAGACATTCTAAGTAGAGTTTATTGATGGTTCTTTTCTTTATCAGCATATGGAATTTAACATTATCCTATCGAAAAACGATGCCTTTTCCGCAGATAAATTTCGAACGTTTCTCGTTAATAGTTGCATTTGTAATTAGTCGACCCAGATGAAAGCAGCATTTCTCAAAATTAAACGTCTTATCAGACGAAAGCTTGTAACGATGATCTTGTTTTACCAAATGCGTGCATAATTTAATATTGGCACATGCCACCAATGCTACCAACTCTTACAACAATCCAGTATCAAATTGCAGCCCACTTATTGTAAATAAAACTATACACATATAATATACATGTATAATAAAATATCTTGGAATACTCGCTTAAATTAAAAAGTAGAAAAAGAAGCGTTTCTTCCTTTCATACTTTTCTGTTCGATTATCATATTTACAAAATATTTAATATCTTTGAAAATCTTCTCGGAGAATCTAGTTACAGAGAATGATCTTCAAAAGAAAAAAGTTTGCGAAAAAAATATTACGTTGATCTATTCTAGAAAAATCATGAACAGTGGTGGTTGAAATTATTCGAGTCGCGTATTCTTGATGTACGAGACCACTGTACTTCGCCAAGAAAGTAGTTCAATTTATTTATAGTGACGTATTTAAACGACAGGAAAGTTAACGGCATCCTTGTATGGCTAAAATTTTCGAAGGCGCTTGACGTCTCCATTTAACTTTCGCATTACGCTGCGCTTGATGTTCTGCGAAGTTCGTACAACGTCCCACAAAGTCGATCTTAAGCGCATCTTCAAACCTTTATCGCAATTTTATTGACGTACTTTGTCATTGCGATTCAATATCCGAACGTTTCCTTTGATATTCAATATCCTTTTAACGAGAACGATCTGATTTTAAAAACTCATCTGCTAATTACGAAGGATAACTATCGTATTCGATCTGAAGATTTCGTTGCCGAAGATTCCATTATTATCCTCCTTAATCCGCGTATGAAAATTATTCGACACAACGAATCAGAGCACAATATTTTGTAGAGTATTTGATATTTATCACGTACCCTTTAGCGAATTTTAAAAGTTTCTTGACTTGCTGCTTTGTATATATTTAGTGTGTTGTTTCATAGTAATTTTAAGGTAATTGATCGTACATGAGAAGTTGAAATGACAAATGATGTACACAAGTGTCAGACGATTTTCAATAGAAATAGAAATGAACAATTTTCTATGAATAGTGACACTTTTACATAATTTATCGCTTGAACCGGATCGACCTTTTACACCTATCACTTTCACAGACACTATACTTCATAAGACATAATTATAGGATTTTTATTTATTTGGAAATATTAGGGTTTCCAATGGTTTCTATCCTATATGATAAGTTTATTGATTGATAGATCTATTTACAATGGATTAAAGAGGAAACGATGGTTATTTAACGTGAACTAAATACAATAATGTGCTATAACTAAAGCAACTAAATAGTTAATTCACAACTCATAACAACTCGGCAACTCAACTCTGGACTCCTCACAACTCGACTCTCAACTCACAATTACTCCACTCGACTCTCAACTCACGATTACTCAACTCGACTCTCGACTCACGATTTGACTCCCCCCACTCGACTCTCAACTCACGACTCCCCCACTCGACTCTCAACTCACGACTCCCCCACTCGACTTTTCAGGTGACGACCACCCGGTAAAACTGCCAGGCCCTTTTGGTCTAACGCCATTTAGGTCTTCCCACAATATTGTTTATGGTTTACCCGATATTTCTTAGGCCATTTGTCCACGATATTACATAATAATAGTATACTAAATACGTAATAGTATAGACGATACGTAATACACAAATAACGTATACATAATAAATGTATAATATGTAATATTATACTAAATACATAATAAAAAGCTTCATAATTCTATCTTACAATAGTCCTAAAATTTCAAATAAATTATAACTTGTAACACTTTTCACCGTATCCCATGAAACTCTCCTCCCTCGCTAAAAGATCGTGCTTTCTATTCTTTTGGTATTTATATCGTTTATTATTTCAATCTTCTACTAATAAGAGAGATCTATTTTACAGATACAATGGCCTATTTCAAACGCAATTCACCAAACGAAGCATTGCACAAAAGTACGATGCACAAAAGTACAGCTGAACTGTACTTTTTTGCGGCAGCTTGCGAAATTACCATATACAAGTTCTAGAGGATTTCTACGAATAGCTTGCGCAAGTAAAGAAAGAACAGACGAGAACGCTTTTCTTGCAAACTGTTTGGAAGATAGTCATGGTTTAGTACGAGAACGCAATTTTATCTTAAACAAGGATCACCGATTGTTGCCGTCTCTTGCAAATATTGGCTAAACCCAAGCTTTTGTTTTCCCTTTCATGTTCTGATTTCGATCTTGCACGATTGTACTTGCTTGCATTGCTCCCCAAGAGAATTCCCGCGAATTTTGCAACAATTGCACGCGTAATATTCACAAACGTGCACTACAATACTATGTTCGAATAACTATGCCACAAAACAACGTATAAATGAGTGATAGATATTGCTGCAGCTGAATGCAACATTTCTTACGCGAAACACGAAAATGAAATCAATGTAACATTAAATGAAATGTTCGGACCTTCTATATTTTAATAGAAAGTTTGTTGAATTTGCGACTTTTAATATATAAAGATATATGTATATAGAAATATTAAAAAAAAATGAAGGAGAAATTATCACGAAAATAATGAAGGCATATACAATATTACTGTATAGAAACGAAATGATCGTAGGTACTTGAAATTTAGAAATACGTTTTGCAACAGCATGGTTTAACATAAAACAAGAATTGTAGTCGTTAGTCGTGGAAGTAGAATTTTAACCAGTTTACACTGGCCGAGTACCCTCGCAAATAGAATGTAAATTGCGTGCAACTATATCGAGACACCCATCAAGACGCTGTAAGAGAGTTATATATATAATCTAGATCCAATGTTTGTTGCTTTATTCAAAGCTCTTGAAACTAACAAAATTTCCATGACTTCAATTTAATACACAGACATTATATACAAGCTGTTACGATGAATATCAAATTATTATTTTCTACTATTTTTATCGATATTAAAAGTAAAATTTATAGAAACTGAAAGTATATATTTTACAGTGGATTTTTAGATATTTATAGAACAGGTCGTTATAGGAACAATACTATTTTTTGCTCGATTCGGTTTTAAAACAAACAGCAACCTGATAATTGAAACTAGCCCGACTATCACCGTTTCGATTAATTTTATTTAATTTTAATTTAACGCCAGTTTCAGCTACGGTTGTTACTTCGATTCGTATATACGCGATGAACAAACGAAAAAGTTCAGAAAATCGGAGATATAAAACATGGTTCGATTGTTAACAGATGAGAAACCTTTTATTATCAGGAGAACAATATTTCTATCAATTAATTATTGTATGTAAATCCAAGAATGTTATCAATCATTAACAGATATTAAATTCAGTGTTTATCACTGATGATCCTAAATTAATATTATCGTATGCGTTTAATATCAATTTGACCATTAACATACGTTAATTTATGTTTTATAATGAAAGTAAAAACGTTCGAGAATTTCGCGATATCTGGAAAAACGTAACCAGTTGATCGATCGTTTGACAAGCTTGATTACGATTGATATATATATGCAATGGAGAATTGTTCAATTGGGTGAATTGTCTTATTGGCAATCGCAAATAACAACGAGATACTGTGATATTTATAGTTTTTAAAATTTCTGACTCGCGATCCATCAAAATAACAATGGGTTATTATATTTACAGTTTTAAAAATTTGTGATTCGTGATCCATCAAGATGAAACATTTTTCAATATTATAACTACGATGTACGTTTACTAACAAAAAACTAAGGAATATAACGATAACTTGAAAATTACTGTGTATTTTGTATCTTTGAAAATACATTGGTTGAAACTAAAAATATTTTAAAGAGACAATGGGTTATACCTGAATATAACGATGTATATTATAAGATGAAATAGTTGTACTGTTATAATGCTAGTCGATTATTTTTATGTTTAAAAGCAAGTTCATATTCTGCTCTATCTTCTTAATATTATTTTTAAGATTCTGTTCAAACAGACATAATACACATTTGTATAATAAACTTCTGTATGTATGTGAATAATTATGCTACAACACCATCAGGAGCAATCCTCAAGGGTGTAAAATTCGAAAGCTGTGCTACGCTACACTTTGTATCACGCTCTTGAGACCATCACTTTACATCATAATAAATTAAAGCTCAACTGCAAGCGTTTCATACCCGAGGGTGAAGAAAAATAGATTTCCTAGATGGTCTACATTTATTATAAATACTTTCACTGCATAAAATACGATTCAATTTCTTCGTCATTACTTATCTTGTCCACTGTCACATTTATCATTGAAAAATATGATACGAAATATGATATTTAATTCTGATAACGTTCTCATCGCTTAATCTATTTCATTTATCTCTTCCAGATCGAGATAGAACATTCTAGAAATTATTTCGGAGGCAAAAATTTAAAAGATACACCGACTTAAGATTCGTGTTATCTTGAAAAATTTTCTGTTAAAAAATTTAGTAGAAAAAATTACTATCGATATCTGTAGTATTAATTTCGAAATAATAACAAATTTCTGATCGATAGTATACAAAATAAATATTAATATAAACAAGTCGTATTTCATCGAATTGGCGTTTAACAATAACCCTTCATTTGTTAATTACTCTTCTTCTAAATAACAATTAATACGTGTACCATCTATCAGCGTCACGATACTCTACAAAGTTACAGTCTTCAAGACGATAAATTTAATAAAACAGAGTGACCCCCGAAAAGAACGATCTATGGAACACCAACCCCTAGCATTTCACGTCAGTTTCGAAGACATTTTTGCTTCGATGTCGGGTGAGGACAAACCGAATAACCCTTGTCAAAAACAAAAGGGGCTAACATTGTTTCAGTTCGTAGAAGCAATTCACGAAGTGTTGTTTATATAATAAATAAAGAATAACTGAGTTGTCTGAACTGATATATTTTCCTAACAATAAGGTGACTGTAATTCGATCGTAAGGCAAAGGAACCATTTCGAAAAGAAGAAAGGAAATCTTAAGGTTTAGTAAAGTAAGAAAATGTAGCACAGAAACCATTAACGTTCGGAATTTTCAATCTAAATCTTGTACATATTGTTAGGACTCACTGGTTACATTTATCGGAAAACTGTAACAAATTATACCGCGTTTAACACGTTACATTATAAGACACACGTGGGTTGCGAGCGAAATAGCTAAAACACGGATTTTCGTGCATTTATGGGAAATTTTATGAGGCAAAATTACAGAGAATGCGCGTAATGCGCACTAATATGTGACATATCCAAAGTGTAGTATTTGTTATGATATTTAGTATATGAAACTTATTTCCATCTAGATCTCCTTTTTTATATTATATTCGTAAAAATATGAATCTGCATAAATATCCACGCTCTAAAAATAATCTAATCAATAGAAAAAATAAAAACAGCCGATAGCATTCGAGTTATACTAAATATCAAGAGGTGTCCTAATAATTATGATCGGCAGTGTATATAGGATTGACAATAATTAAGACGTTTGATATTCCAGAGGAAAGGAGTTGTTAGTCCGGAGAATAAAATTAATTATAGTTATGAAAAATTCTATACCTAAATCTTATACCTAGATAAATTTTCTAATTAAGGAACAAGGTAGGAACTGGTATAACTAAAAGTAGTAACACGCTTAAGTAAAATATATATCGTAAATTTCGTACTGTTCTTTATCGTTAAAAGCTTCCATTTTCCCAGTAGTGCGTACGAATTTAAATCTCGCGTCCACGAAAACTTCCAAGCGACATCTCAGAGGGCAATAACGTCCCTCGCGACAATATGTTCTGTTCAAAGAGAAAGTTGAAGCTGGTCAGTCGTCTGTTAGAGCGTATACGTTGCGACGCAAACCGATGGAACGAAATGGTTTTAAGTCGAAATATCTGCTGTGAAAAAATGAAAACGGAAAGCAGACCATCGGAATAAAGATAACTGGAAAGTGACGCGTAGGAAATGACGACGCAAAGTTCGATTTTTAGATAATTCAGATACGTTTATAACGCGGGCCAATGGAATTCCTTTCCTAATGGAATATTTGTACTGTAGATTTATTTATAACACAAATTCTCATACTATTTATTCTGAATATTTGATGCACAATTGTTGTTTATAAACTGACGCATGAATTATGGAATTGTTCATAATTGATAATTTAACGTACGGAAAGGATATTATTATCGCGGCTCGATTATCAATTTTTAATGTATTTATATAAATATACGTAAACGATATCAGCAAAGAACAATATTAACTTTTTCAAAAATTCTTGCATGATTCTAGTCATTCTACAACAAAAGTAAGAAATCTGGAATGCACTGCTTTAAGACGTTACAGTAACTCTGGCGTTGAAGCTAATATAATTTCCCCTAACTCTTCACTTACAATAAGTTCCCTTCAAAGAATCTTCGTTAACATCTGCCTTGAATTTCCCAGTAGAACTTTTCTCTACTAAGCTTCCTTGATAAAAGAATATCCTTAACACACGAACATTCGCAAGATATCAAAGATAAGGAATAAAAATGATGAAACTTCTACTCGTCGTTCCTTTGATTTGCGCTGTGTCTGCAACAATTCCTCCTCGGAAAAATTTCGCCAAGAGAGATATATATTTAATTCCATGGTTAACGATAAGATCAAAGCTCCCGGGTCACAACGCAAACAGAATTGCTACGATTCCCTTCGCGCGGCGCTATTTCTAATTCGTTGGGGCTGATTCTGGTGTTTTCGTTATTCGAGCCACCTACTTTGAATCGACTTTCGATCCGAGTACTGTGTACTACGATTTTCCATTTTCACGGGACTTCCGCGCACGTTTTCCGCAGCTCTTTCTCCAACCAGTAGATGAACGGATAACCGGTTGCTCGACCGCGATGCGACACATTTTACTCGACAAAAGAATACGGCTGGCACGACGCGATGGCATTAATTCAGCCGCGCGACGGAATTTCATTTCTTTCTCTATCGGCTGAGAAAGGTAAATTCCATTCCATCTAGAGGCAGCAGTGGCACGAACGTGCAGCAAGCACGATATGACGCGATTATGATTATGGGATTCTGGGGGCAATCTTCTTGCAAATCTATTCCGTGAAACAAGGCGAATCGCGATGGAGGACACTTAGGACCCCTGCACAGAACTGGAAAGATTTTTCCAAAGAGTGAAACACGGTTTTCAAACGTTGTTTCCGATTACGCAGTCCAATATGGACCTTTCGGTAGAATATCAAATTCTTCTTTCGCGGTTTGTTTCTTTAAATCTTTGTTATTCAATTAGCAACGTTGCATAAAGATTCTGTAGAACTTGAAATTCTAAAGCATTTTTGTTATCAGTATTAGTAAGCGTAAAAGTTACGAAAGGAATGGAGAAGTAATGATAATCGAGTGGCAATGTATTTATATCATCGTGCTTTCGAATTATACGATATTATGAACGAATTATTCTTTCGAGCTATATCCTATTTCTCATCTTAATGATTGGCACGTAGTGATTTGATCTCTTCATCATATTCTCCTGAAAATGTATATAAATATTATTCTACAATTGCTGTGAAATAAAAATTATTTCTTATAAATTGTCTATAAAAATTCGTATACATACGAAATACTTCGAAATATGTACATAACTACGTGCAATTAAATGATACTCATAACAACGTAGAAGTAAAATACGTGCAACCGGAGTACTTCTTCGACCAACAAGGAATTCGCCAATAAGAGAGACTATGAAACGCACAGTCTAAGAATTCGCTTTATTGGGGGGCATCAACCTTAGCCAAAACCTTTATTAAAATAATGAATACCCTATACGTACCAAATGCAATCGTTCTAATTAAACAAAACCTTTCTCATTAGAATTTCTCGACACGATAATTTTATATGCACCAACCTGACATTTCATAATCACAAAACAACCCAAAAACTGCGAGTTTTTCATTGCTTTGCACAAAAGAATAACCCCGTCGACTGCTGAATCTCACAAAAATCATCCAGGATCATAGTCGAAGAAAATTGCAAAGGAAAGATTGGTACTTCTTCGTTAACAGAGAAGGGATCAATCGCAGTTGAAAGTGCGAGGCTCGCGTTCTTTCGGTTTTCGTATAACTTCTTCGTAAGCTTGCTATTGTCGGAGCTGGTTCAAGGATAAATCCGAGCTCATGGCCGTTCCCACTTTTCGAAACGCGAAATCCTTGTACGCCCTTCTACTCGACGTCATATATTCCCCGAGGAAAACGCATTGTGTACATTTCACATGGCAGAGAACGGTTCCGAAATACTCGAACGAGGAGATCGTTGAATTTATCTTCGCGCGAAACTCTTTGTCTAGGTCTTCAATTATACGGACACCTTGAATAAGGTTCTATAGTACGTCTTACAGGTCAAAGTTGCAGTGACGGTAAATTATGGTTCTACAGTCCTTGTCGATCGTTCTAGTCCACACAGATTACGGATATTTCGTCAGGAGCCGATCTAACGTCCAAGAACAAGAAGCGCGTTCATCGCAACTCAACGAATACAGTGAAACTTAAAATCTGGTTTTTCTTCTTTATTAAATACGTTTTAAACTTTAATTCCAGGTCTTTGTTTAATTTATGAACATAAAATTGAATCTTACTATCGTGAGAGAAATCTTTGTAATTATTCTACGATATCGATGGAAATAATAGATCGCTTGAATCTAAAAGAGCGAAGCCATCCTTCTACATAGAGGTCGAATTCCCGAGCTCTCTGTCTCTCGAATGAGTGGAAATATTCAAGGAAAGAGAATCGAAGATGTTAGGTAAACATAGAGAATATTGTTGACTGTGAACGGTGATTGTGAACCTGATTCTGTATCAAATATTTAGGAACGTTGAATTTGACAGTTGTTCCGAGTTGGGAAAATATTGCTACGTCTTACATTTATTCTTAATTTTGTTATCGTTATTGCTCTGTTTATAATACTTACGTTAATTGCTTCTATCGATCTACCTGTTACTATTTATACAAATAATGTTATCTGTAATTTTGACAGGAAAAATAAAAGTAACGTTAAATAACGAATATCGTAAGGGAACGATTGCGTGAAATTTGGAACGTTTGACGGTTGATGACACGGAAGAAATTGTACTATAAGAGGCGGAACGTAAGAGTTGATATTGAATAAAATGCATTTCACACGTTATGATTATAAAGTAAATTGTGAATACCGTGAAAACAAATTCCATGTCATATAAAGCCACGTATTCTCAATTATTTGAGGATAAAATCAATAAGTCACTGTTAGCTGAAACGTGTGAAAACGAAAGATTTTAGATACGAGTAATTTAATTTGATTCTGTTAAATAAAGGAATGTTCCGCTAGTTAATTAAATTTTTGGCAAGCGGAATAATGGAATCGTGATGGGTGTTAATAAAACGGTGAAGTAATTCGCACAAGCGAACGGTATTGGTTTCCATCCATTTTGCGGTCGCGGATGAGGTTGAAATTGATAGAAAAATGTGAATAGAATAGAATATTAGTATAAACTATCGCAGTAAAGCATAGCTTACGTTGAAACGATATACATAGAAACGATTACATAGAAACGATATCGCCATTGTGTCTTTTTGTTTTACGTAATAGCATGCGAGTAAAAGTACAAAATTTGATCCTGTGAAAATATACCGGTAATTTCTAAACAAATTTCAAAGTTCATAAATTTAAAAACTAAATCAATTCATAAATCCGTTAAAAATTCTCTACGATGATTTTTAAAAATTACAAATAATTTCCCCGTAATATCGAATCTTTAAAATAAAACCATTGCTAATAACATTGTTTATATAAACCCTTGATCAAGGAAACTGGTTCTTTGATAATTTACACGAAATTTTGCCTTTCTTCGAATTTTGATTTACTATTGAAAAAGATTTCAAATATTCGATTTAACGACTAGTCGTCTAACATCGTAGAAGCACCGACGAGTATTTTATAAGTCAAACATAAGAAATCCAATTTGCCTACACCGAACGTAAAAAGATATATCTGCCTACGAAGGATTAATTTTATCACGAGACAAATTCAAGAAACAGATACCTTTTTACGTTTCAACGCCTTATTCTTAAAAATTTTTAACTTTCCAGTTTCCTTTTATTCCTTTCCCTCGGGATGCGATAATTTCTTCTTCCAATAAAAAAAGAAAGAACCACTAAAAAGAAGCCATCCCTAGAAAAATAACGTGGCGGGTTAATAAGATCGAGCTGACTTTCTTTATTTAATGACGGCCTCGGGAGGAAACGGGGACACCGTTTCTTTCCAATCATTGGCCCGTAACACCGGAAGACCGTTCGTAACTCATGAGAACATAATTTAATAGAGGCGATGACGCATTTCGCATGACGCGCATGTGCCTCATAAATACAGAGTTCCATATGGATCACGCGGCGAATAACTTCACGTACGTGATCCTTCTACGAACGAGATCCGATTTTGTAACCCTGCATTGCTGTCTGGTAATTCCGCGTCTAGAACTCGGACTCTGCAATTTACTCTTTCGACTGTTAAATTTCAGACGCACGTACATCTACGTGGGTAGATCTGAACTTTCTAACCGCTTTCAACAGGGACGTGAAAATATGGAATCTCTCTGTTCCTCGATTTATATCACTTTTTTCCTCTTGGCGTTTGTCTTTTGCCATGTCTAGAGTATTTCTTATCGCAGATAGGATTGCTTCTTTATCAAGCGGAAGATGAAGCATAACGAGGAAGTTGCTGATTTAATCCACTCAATAAGTTCAAACGGCATTGTATTCTGAGCCGTATCGGCATGTAGTATTCTTCGTAATTAAGTATTCCTAGTCGCATTAAATAATTTAGGAAGTTAGTTCACGGAGTCAAAGAGTCGTTACCGTAATGGGTTAATTTCATACTGTGTAGAAGTTCTAAGATTAAAAAGGAGGTTACAAAAAGACATTGTGATTGTTGAAATTGGTTTATTCATTTTAAAATGTAAATACGACGGAAGTAATAAAGACAAAGACAATTTACATAGGTTTCATAAAATACGTAAATATTACTTTTTACGCTTGAATGTTTTAGCCAGTGTTTCGTTGCACACATTGGATAAAATGTAAGTAATTATTTTAAAAAATATATAAAAAATTTTATAAAAATGTTATATATTATAATTATTATATGAATAATAACAATTATTCATAAGATTAACGCATTCGTTTTACAATAAAATATCAGACTGGATCAACAAAGATAGTACAAAGATGCCAATTTCTAAGACGTAACATTTAAAAATGTCTATTAATTCATCGAACAAAATTCATTGTGAAACATTTCGTCACAAATTTTGTGAACAAGCGTAATCATAGTAAACGTTCAAACGCATGTCCTTTCCAAAACTTACGATCGCTTTTGTAGCATGAAATCAACAAACGGAATTTCTATTTTCGACGGTAGCCATCCGTATGTTCATGGTATCCGTTGATCCGATAAACCTACTATCATTGTATAACAATCATAACAAATCTGCCTTGCACCTAACTGAACATTTTCATCGTCGTTTTACTCTTTCAATTCGCGCGTCGACTCTATCGCAACGAATTAATCCTTTAAACTCGTTTGAAAACGAGGTATTAGCAACGACGTTGATCGAAACACGCGTTACACAGCGCCCGAAACGAAACATAGGCTAAATTGTTTCCCTCGAAGCACGCGTTTTCCCGCGACACAATGGGGCGACCCATTTTTTCGCTGACTGATGGCACTACCGAGTGACAGTCTAGTTTATGAACGATTTTTGCAAATCCTGGAAAGCTATAAGCCGACGTACCACCGATAGATCTTGACTGAACGTTTATGGAAGCGACAGTCGCTTTTCTTGCTTGATACTGTATCACAGATGTCATCGTCACGTTACTACGGGGAAGGAATTGCGCCCTACAATTCGTATAGTGTTTCTTTTCATTCGGAAATAAGTCACCGGGGCATGTGCAATCAGTTACAAAAGCCTACATACACCACGTAAATATAAAATGTCACAGTAAAAACGCTAGCTCTACGAATCGTTTTGTCACACTAATTCAGGCACAAGACATTTATTGTTAAAATATAACGAAATTCGCATTCATCTTTATTGAGAAAAGGAAATAAAGAAGATATAAGATACTATGTTACAAAAATTATATACATCTGCTATATTTACATGAAATAATAGGAATGGTAGGTATAATACTCTATTAATATCTTATCTCTATTAGACTTTCTTATTGATTGAAAAATTTAAAGATTTTTTGCAATGTCTCGTGTAATTTTGCCCGAAGATTTTTGTAGGTTAAGCGTCTTCGTTTCTTAAATTTCTTTTACGTTAATAATAATCGTATTGATACTTACGTATTGTTAATTTTATGACAGGGTACGTTTTCAGTTCCACGTATATTTTACATCAACAGATCGACATATTCTACGATAATTAACGCTGGAAATATTTTCTTGTTTCACCTGAGTCGAAGTAAGGAATATTTTAAAACTTGCCTTCAATTACTGTTAACAATATCGAACTTGCCTATAGTCAGTGGTAGTACTGTTGTACTGTTCGCCTTTAATTAATACTAGCAGAACGTGCTTCTAATTAGAGTCAGTAATATTTTAGAATGTTCCTTATCGATGTTCCAATATAATGAACCGTTACTTTTATTTATCTTTATCTCAATATCTTTTTAAGTACATACTGTGCGAGCGAAGTAACTGCGAAAATAAGCCAGGGTCTCTATCCCACACTTTCTCAATCAAACTCCTTTGAAAGCTCGATCTAAATGGCACTGTTCGCTTATTCCCTCAATCCACAAACCATTCTCTCTACAATTCCACTTTCACGACAAACTGACCATCTCTAAGGTATTCACACAACTGTACGTGCAAACATACATATACGTTTGCCATTCACATATCGACCAACTAACCGTTTTACCACCTCCTTCACCGTTGAGTATCTTAACCAGATGGAAAACACATTCTGCGCTAAACTTCTCGACGATCTGCAACTAGTGCATTAGCTTAATGACAATTATTTTATCATTTAACGATATTGAAAGATATTTCTTACTTATTACTCCAAATAATATCCCAGAAAGAATCTATTTATTTGACGAAAGAACAGAAGATATATCTTAAGTCAAACTTGAGTACCTTTGCAGCATCCTTATCTTTTTACCTGGGTCAATTTACAATCACACGCTCTGCTTACGATATCGTAATTGAAGGTGAATAACAGCCTGTTAATTTCTTAATACGATAAGCTCTTTTTTTAATTTAATTCTTTTCTAAACTCGACACAATTTATTTTTAGTACCAATTAAGCAAATAAATTCTTACTGCTTTATATTGTCCATAATCGACGAAGTTAGCTCGATAGTAACGCGTAGATTACGTTGAACTGAACGCAGAAAAAGATCAAAATTTGCCGCAGGGCGATAGACGGAACTAGCAATTTAAAGAGAAAAGAAGAAAAAAAAAATTCAATCACATAAATCAATGGTGGGCCACTTGCGAACTCGATCGCAGGGGAATTTTTCTTAAATCGATGAATTTCATCACCGTTGCAACGTTGTTTACGCATAATAGCAGCGACGTCGTGTTTTGAGGGCTCATGGTCTCGCCCACAGCGTCGCGAGAGAACACCATGTATTGTTTTCGCAGGGACAATCGTAATTCCATTCCATTATCTCGTCCGTGCCAGACGCGTGCAACTTTGCATGCATTGGTGCCTGTAACGCGATTCGCATATCCTGCGGCTATGTGGTTTCCGCATACACACACACACACACACACACACACACACACGGTTTTCGACACGGCGTCCGCGAAAAAATTAATTACATTTACATTTTATTGCCAGTGACCAGGCTTCGTTGCTCGTTTGACGAAGATCGTAGTCCACGTGACACACGAATTTCGATGAAAAATTGAAATAACGTTCCACCTCGAAGAATACGTTATTGGTGTTCCACAAGGGATCCTTTGGCTGTGCGATCTGTGAAGAATAGTCAGAGAGAATACTCTCTAGGAATAAAGAATTCTATTTGTTTCGTCACCAGAGGGGAGAACACTGCCGGCGAGATGATTCAGCTTTTCCTGAATAGTTCGAACATTTTTCTTGAACGAATACGTGGCTTTTAAGAGGATATCCACGTTGCCAATTTTTCAAACCACTTTAAGGGGACTTTATCGATTGGAGACTCTTTTAGGGGTGACATAATACGTTGTGTATTTATTTGAGTTAGGATTGCAGAGTTTAAAACTCTGTGCTAATTAAACGTTTCTCGTTGTTTATAAAGATTTAGGCGGGTGTATTGCAATTTTGTAAAATACCATGAAGTATCAGTTTTCTGTATGATTAGTTTGGTGTCCGGTACGAAACGAGAATACAGGATAGCTGGTCTCATAAAAGTGCATCAAGGAATTCTAATTTTCTGCATCGGTGGACTTTACATTTGTCGAGTGTCAGCTGGCTGTCAATCCAAGCGATCGCACTCTGGGAACAGGGACAAGTGTGAATATATCGGAATGTTCGAACGATGTTTGTGATATCTCATAATCATGGAAAACATCATCCGTAGCGAAGCTGGGGATTAATTACTTCGACAAATTTCCAATGTACAAATTACGCGATTTAAATTATTTGCTTGCGAACAAAAAGATTTTCTTCGTTAATCAAAAAAAGACATTTAAAATCTATAGAAGCAAAAATGTATCGACGATAAAATAATGTACATGTACAGAAAATATGAAAACATAAATATCAGGTATCTAACGTACAATGGAAAAACAAGCTTTGCTAGTATTAAAAACAAAGCGATTATTAAAAAGTAATGAGGAGAAATTTAAAAAATTCATCCAATATTTTTTCATCCGTATTTTTAATCCTTCGCATTAAAATTTCAAAAACGTAGATATTACAGTCAAATAACGCACGAAGCTTATACAAATGTTTGGAACAATAAGGTCTCGCTATGAATTATATCATCTCGCAACCAGAAGTCAGCTTACGCGAGATCGTTGAAACTGGTATTGCGCATCGAACAATTTTGAAGTGTAATATCGTCGAATTACGAAACTGGTACATAATCGATGAGAGACGATTCGTATTACGCGGGACATTCATCAAGTGCCCCATACAGTTTGGTATTCCCAAAGCACCATAGCTTTGCATACTCTGTTGCAACGTGTATTATTCAACAAGAGGCAGTCGCCGAACAATCTAAATCGCTTGAACGCTTCGCCATTGCGCGATATCGGTTCAAATACGTCAGGTCAGAGATTCATGTTTGTTCCGAGGAAGATGTCGCGTGAAAATGTATTCCGATGTTTAACTTAAGTCTCTTACTCATGTTGCAACGACTTCCTTTGCGTTTTACGATAGCATCTTGGATCTTTGAATGTAAATTTTCGGTTCTATTAGTTCCTCTCTTTATGCATACCAGGATCACGAGGGAAAGAAGGGAAAAATTTCATGTCGCCATTTAATGTCACTTGCAGTTTATTTATGATATACGAGACCATCCGTCTTTATAATACGCAAGTACAAGAAAAACATAATTTTGTTTTTTTTTCATAGAAATAAGAGTCTAATATCAAATATGTATCTTCATCACTCTTTAAAAAAAATATCTTTCAGAATTATCGATCGTTATAGAATTAGTATTATGCTGTTTATTATTCTTTTTTCTTTAAGAAACTGAATAGATTGTTTCAAGTATGTATGTGACATATGCGTTAAAAAATCAAGAAAAATAAACTGTCTTCCACTGACCTTCACACAGAATGATAAAATTCGGTCTATGTATTTCGTTATATGTAAAAAATAAAAATCTACTTACAACAATGTTCAAGTTTAAAAATTGATCAAAGTTTCAATTCCTAAAATGTAAATACATTTTCGCTGAATAATTTCATTCTATCGTAGATAAAGTAATCAGATGTACAATTGCAGAAAATCGGTAACCATTGCTTGTTTAGTAGAACTATGAAACTTTACGTTCAATTATCACACAATTGTACTTCTTGGGTAGCCCGCAGCTGCATTTTCTCTTGTGTTTACGCTAGCATCGTCTACTACGATTTTATCAGTGGAAACTAACTTGATTCGCGAAGCTTTCATGGCGCATTGGTTTCTACGAATTTCGGCCACGAGCCTTGTGTTTCAAACGACTTTCTGCAGTAATGCGGCGACCATTGAACAATACTGCGGCTATTAAAGTATGACTACTGTCCTAGTATAATGGTATCGCTGTAACTGGTGATTAAATCCGACAGTAATCGTTATTTCCGCGAATTAATCGATGATAAATACGCATTTATTTCTGAATATCGTAAAATTTCATCCTGGAACTATAATATTTTACTTCCATAATATATACGTTCAGTATACGTATATTCAATTTCACGATCATACTTTTATAGCTACTACGACGTACCAAGCGTTAAAAGATTTAATCGCGAGTGTATTAAAAAAATTATTCATTGCTGGACTCCGCATACTATGCAAATTATTATTTTGTATGAATATAATTAAAAAAATGGAAATCAAGTAGATGTTTTTTATCTGTTGCAAAAAATAGGTACTTTGGGTGCTTCATACACTTTGCATATTATGAACTTCCTGTGCATTTTTACATTTTTAATCTCTCATAAATGTATAAAAGTCCGCAGCCTGTTCATTACCATCTCACCGCAACTTTACAATATACGATCTTCTATGCGATTCACGAGTTAGCCTCGTAATAATCCGATTTTCCATATCAATAGCATTTAATCGCTTCATCCGGCTAATTATCAAAATTAACCGATAATAGCGTCAATTAAACAATCACATATAAATCCATCCATTGCCAGCAAACGTATATGTCATGGATCAGATTGAAATTAGGAAAATTTAATTCAACGCCCTTACACGAACAAATCGGCGCTTCCTTTCTATCGTACGAAAATCTTGGAGCAAACCGAAAGCGGCCCGTATTCTTCCGTGCTTTCGTTTCTCGTTTCTCGCCAACTTTCCTGTCGGGATAATCGAATTCCGCGCATAACTCCAGCCAATTGCGTCGGGATTCCGCCCTTTCGACGGGGCGCGTGAAATTTTGTACCACGGGGTTCGACGGGGCGAGAAAGGCCAAAAGATACGAAAAAGGAATTTCCATTTAAGACGATCGTACGTGTTTTATGAGCTGCGAGGATCGGTTAATGTCATTCACTCGCACGGGATATTCAGATTTCCCTTTGCGATCCTTCGGATTTATTCCGCGAAGCATTCCAATCGCTCGCGAACGATCCAGGATGTCTCAAGGCGGAAATAAAGAACGAGGAGAACCCTCTTTGATATGTTTTGTTGATATGCGAATTTGATCAGCGATTTTCTAACGACGATTTAAACGATTCAGCGCATCTCGAGACGGAAATAAAAACATCGACGCGAGAATTTGATGAAAAATTTTTTAACGACTCGAACAATAGGTTTGTGAAACAGTTTACGGATACGAGAAACAAGAAATTACTTGAGAATAGATTTTTTAAATATCCGTACAGAGTTTGGTCTACGAAGTTTAAGGAAGCGCGCTTTGGTTTCAAATATCTTGAAGCCATTGAATTTCTTGAATGCATTGAAATTACTAGAGAGAATTTCGAAAGCTGTAAAGCTTTTTAACGAACCACCGTCCATTTATACTCGTTCTTAATGTACAACGCTGAATGTGCGTGTGTGTACAATTTTTAAACGAGTTACGTTAAAAGAAAATACGTTGAAAATGTAGACATTGTGTTCGCATTTGTTGAGTTGTGTGATCAATTTATTGAAAATTAAAAAATTGTGTGTTGTACGAAATGTAAAAAGAAACGTACTTGGCGTTTTTATTTCTACGCATTTCAATGTCTTTTCCATATTCTTTTTCTTTTAAGATAACCGAAAATCGTTTCATTATGGTTTTAAGTTTTCTGAAAAGTTTGAAGAAAATCGGTGGTTATCGAAAACTTGTAACAGCAGCTTGTTTATTTTAAGGATAACGCGTATATGGTGGTGTATGCCGGTGAAAAATGCGAGTATACATTTGGGAACAAGTCAATCGAGAGTAAACTGCGACGGAAAGAACTGGAGCAAATTGATCTGGAAGAACGCGGTCAAGGGTGTATCGCGAAAAAGAGAAGATATTTCTCGCGAAGAAGAGAAGATATAAAAGAGAAGATATACATCTAACATATTATCTCTGATATTTTATTGAATAACTAAAATATTTTACTTAATTTATTAATTTAATAAATATTTTGTTATTCATATTTATTTTTTCGGCAATTTCTAATCATATCTTCGTTTAAACGATCCTTTATCTAACTTGGGGCTCTCTATTAATAAAATGAAAAGATGTAACAAATTTGCAGTTTACATAGAATTTCGCTTCTTTAATTAACTGCTAATTCTTCGGCAATAACAATTTAATTAATAATCTTGTCCCTTTCGTTTCTTTATCTTCTCACCTTCATTTTCTTTCCAATTCATTACTTGAGGTAAATTAAAAGATAAAGAACGATTCAATGAACCGTACAGAATAAGCGAAGCCAAGAAACGACCGAAGCGAAAACTCTCTCAACACAGCGTTCCAGACACCCGTATAGTAATATCTGTAGTATAACAACTTCAGAGTCAGACACGGCCAAAAACTTCTTCGTACGCGAAAATACATGAACTTCCAATACGAAACTTTTTCTCCTCGGAAAATTACACATACGTTCTCCTAATTAAACAAAAAGTACAATTGCCAGCTGTCTATAAAGTTTCACAAATGAAAGACATTCTACCTACGATTCTCAAATGGAAAAGTCATGGGGGAAACGCTTCGCGCGAGTTTTAGTTGGAACGAAGTTACTTTTCCTTTTTCTATACTTTCTCGACGTAACGTGATTTAAAAAAAAAAAGAAATACAATTACACAAGTCTGTAGAGTTTGGCAAACAAAACAATTCCCGCAAGCAGCCGTAAAATCACAGTTTCGTTCAACGGCTTTTGCCAGCGATCGAACATAGCCGTTCGTACCTGTGATTCCTCGAGCGATTCATTACTTAGCTTTTCGTCAAAAACGGCTACAAGTACCAGAGCCGCTTCCTGATCTCCTTCCAGCTGGAAAATCATGAAAGCTCCGCCATGGTCGATCGAAAGTACCTTCTGCCGGTTTAAATGCTTCGCTTGTTCAACCTTTCATCGACGTTTCCATTTACCTCCTCTCACCTCTTTTCTTTCCGCACCATACGGGTCTCCCTTTCTGTTTTCATTTTCTGCCTGCTTCTTTCTATATATGTGTGTGTGTGTGTACATGTGTGTTCGCGTGTACGCGCGCGCGTGTTTTTTCTTCCCTTTCTTTCTTCGATACACATCACTTTATCGTTGACTTTATCCCAGCCGGTTGTTGTAAAGAGAGTTTCTAACGTCGAAGGAAACGTCCATGAACGCTATGCTGATTATGCGAACCGTTGGAAAGAGCTGTGCCGTAACACCGCGACGCGACGCTTTGCACCTGCTGTTCGTGCTGTTGCTACTCTCGAAATAATACTGTACCCTTTTTAGAGTAGCTATCGATAGTAAATAGTGGAAAAAAACGAACTTTTTTATGTTTTTCCAGGATATTCCTTAAATACCGTTCTTTGTAACTCTTTTTAGGTCTCGCGAGTCATTTTTATTTATTTTTTACAGCCTTCAGGCATGTTTCATTACACGATAAAATTGCACTGAAGTATTTCACGACAACTGCTTTGACATTTCTTGAATATTCTTCAATACTATTATCAATTACAATTTAATCATTGATGCTTCGTCAGAGCTTTTAATCAATGTGTTTTTGATATACCTTTAACGGTTCGTAATATCCTTTTAACATATACCATATTATTTTATATTACTCGTTTTAATATTTCATTGTGGTGTATTTTAAGTACATTTTAGTATATTCTTTGGCAAAATTTCCCTCGTTATAGAAATTTATCTATGGTTAATTAAAATGAATAGGAGGGGTCAATGATTAATAATGGTGCATGGTAAACGAAAATGGAGGAGATTGCTTTTGAAATAATTCCTGTTATTTCCTGTTATTATGCTATAATCTGGATAATTAGCGAACCTGCTGTCAGAGATATCTTTACGAGGCTCTCAGCTTTTAATCCTCTAAAATATTCAGTACACAGTGCACCAGTATTTCAGGAGCACTATGATACTATATTCAATTTGAACTAACAACTTCCATTTTGAATATTCTTAATGTAATATTATGACGTTGTACGAACAGGTATATCATGATTGTCTTTGTACAGACGCAGAACTTTAATTAAAACTGTCCATTATTCTAGAAACTGTCATAAACGAGCCATCTTGATTATTACAAGCAAAGGGATGAGCGAGAGAAAAGAAAGATGGAAACATGATAATCCAAATGTCATTATACCGAACGAATGATCACTTAAATCTTCGCAATCTACTCTTCGTTGTCATTATAGTCTTCTACGATAGAAACGAAGAAAAGAAAAAAGGAAAGGGGAGTCAGATAAAATAGACAATAGACAATGAATTCGAAAGATCCGAAATTTAAAAGCCCTTCCACAGAAACATTAAAGACGTATTTCCGTGTAACTGAATGTAACAGGCACTTCCTCTTCTACGACTATCCATTCCCCTTGCAACTCGTGTAGAACTCGTGAAATCGCTTTCACGTCGCGTCGCTTTACCAAGGACAGATTTCGTTCACTCTAAACAAAAGACACTCTAACAGGATCTATACGGACGCTGGTATCGATTATGTGCTCGAACCATGAACGATGCAGTAACGTAACTAGGAACGGAAGCCCTGGCCAAAGTTCCGTCTTTCCGTTCAGCTTACCAGACTATCCTGCTATTACTGCGACAAAGTCAACGATGTCATCGGTACATATAGTAAAATTATCTATCGAATGTACCATATCAGGAACCTGATAAATCCTCTTTGACCGACCAATTTTAGCCAACTTGGTGCATAAAAGTCATACAGTCTAACGCACTGCTTATTTCCTCGTAATTCCCAGTTTCTTTTTTTTTTTTTTAATATTCGACAAATTTTCAAAATGTTTCTCGTTTGTTTTATGGATTAAGCGATTGATATTAAAATATGTATTTTGTAGAACACATTGTTTTAAAATAGTCTGTCTTTTAGATGACTTTCAATTGTTTCAAAGACTTAACAACTCTCTAACTAGCTCTAACTAGCGTCGTTAATTTCTACAATTGTCTTTTAACAATTCGTAATTTGTTATTCGATCCACCCTGAACATTTCTAAAGATTTTTCAACTTCAGTACCAAAAGATACACGATTCGTACTCCGTTTCATGAATCATTTTTTCAATCGAAAGTGATCAAGCAAAATTGATCAGATTGATTTCTTTCTCTGTGTGTGTCTCATTTATGATTAATTTCTACGTTTAGCTTTACGCTTGCTCGGTCCAAAGTAAAAATTCAACGCGTCTAAGATCCGTCCATAATTCTCGTAAAATATCAATCCATAAGTCTGATACTCGAGCATTTTTAATTTTAACGAACCAGAAAAATGAAAATGGATACTTATTCACCGGAAGCTTCCGAAACAAAATATCCTGCCATAAATCTGGGAATAATTCCCTCAAAGAACGACACGTTTGCGTTTCAGCGGAACGACTTTCGTTGCCGCGTAATATTTGATCAGTTTAAACCTTGGCGTCCCCTGCTTTATTTATTATCCCTGGATACATGTTTACCGATTTTAGCTGATCTCTCAACATTATTCATTTCCACCGTGCTTTGAAACAAAATGAACGAGACTAAAATGAATCGTCGACGGTACCGCGAACATTTTTACAGCGTTAACTTCACAATTCATAAAATCATAGCGCCACCCATATTTTGATGTCACAAAATCGATTTTTGCTATACGCATGTAAGAAGTATCGTTCTGTGCACAGTTCAGGTGTCGAATTCATGATAGTCGAAGTAACTTTTCCATTTCTGTAAAGCGAATAAAAATATCTAGTAGATTTGATACGTGTAATTTAGTAAATACATAAATAATTGAAGAATATTTAACAGTAGAATGAGGAGTGGTGCAAATAGCCGACTGATACAGAATTTCCCATAGAAGTTTCATGGAAATTTTATTTTTATATTCAGAGATATTTCCTTCTTTTTACGTTATATACGTGTATTTTTGTTTTTTTTCTTTTTTGATTTCTTAAATACAAGTTTCAGTTAACAAATTAATAGTTTCATGCAGGCTACTTCGATCATCGATATTTTCGATGTTAAATAATACGAAAGGGTATTCGGTTGGAGATAACAGGATAAAAACTGAAAAAATATCAGCGGATCTATGTGAGTAGAGATGAATCAACGTGTTGCTAATATAAAATTCTTAATCTCTTTTCCATTTACAATCGTTAAGACGTGAATTTTATGGGAAGCCTGACTGATACTGTACGAGAACGGATCTCAAGGTAACGACTAACCAAATGATCTATCTAATAAATTCTCTCCTTAGATGTGTATTTGATTGTGTGTTATGAACACACAATGAATATTAACATTAAAAAACATGAAATAGAATATAGTTCCTAATAACTATGAATATTTTTATTATAGAGATGTTAAAACATTTAAAAGTGAAATGCAAATGCAGTAAAACACTCTATAACGCGTGGCATACGTTATCCGTGTTATACGGATTTCGCGTTGTACGAATCCAAGGGCGCTAAAAACCATAACTAAATAAATATATAGTCTTTTTTTAAATATGGCAATATTATACGCGTTCCACGATAAAACTGTTCCACAACACAAACTGTAAACAAACCCTCCTTCTCGCGTAAGAGTAACGCAAAACTGTGCTCCGGGTCAATTCAAAGACGCACGTATTTTCATATCAGAAATGAGTCATTTTCAGCAACTGCTTAATCGCATTATAGGGGAGTAGTGACGCAATTTTCAGTCCGCGTTATAGGGGTAGCGCGTTATAGGGGATCCGACTGTAATATAATAATAATTTGGTCCCAGGATTGTCATCGAATACGACTCGATATCCACAACTCCCTACTTTTCCATCAACTACATGACACGTTTCCGTTTCTGAATCACATCCAAGCCTTAAAGATCTCACACGCACAGCATACATTCTCGTCACGTGAATCAAATCTCCGCGCGACGCTATGCATACCAAACCACTACGTGCATTCTCCGAATCTCTTCTCATTCGCTAACGATATTCCAGCATAAACATTCGTTCAATTTTTCGACCAATCGTCGACCACGCGAATTCTCAATTTCATAGTGTTCGTCGAAAATCTGAAAAAGTCCATTGTTGAAAGGGTAAATTGATGAATGGGCGTTCTGGGAAATGTTTCGTGGAGGAGTGGCAAGTCTATAGATAAAGGGGTGAAAATTCACGACGGGGGTGAACAACACGCATTTTACGATCACCAGAAAAGGTAATAAAGCGGCTGATATGTTTGTACAGGCGGAAAAATATGGTATTAACGCGTGAAACTGCAACGATCTTGGAAATTTACAGCGGCGTGAAATAATAAACCGGCCCGCTACTAATGGAAGGGCGTAGAATTAAAATTTTAATGGACAAGGGAATTACGCCGCGTTGCTTGTCGAAACAACGTTTTCATTAAATTGGAAATCGTTCCGAATGCATAGATTATCGGTCAAGCGCTCGTCCAATTACACTAATCCATGAATTTCTTAGTAATTTCCTTCTCGATTTCGGATTAACGCTGCGGATATCCTGGTAAATGTCCTGTTTATATCCTGCTAGATTTGAACGTTGAGAGATTATTTAAGCCATGCTAAAATATTTAACTCTGTTCCATTTTTAACCCTTTGTCTTATGATGTTTTAACGAAGCATTCATTGCTGTAACACCGTGTCAAGTAAAAAACGTGGAAATATTGTGCGTAATCTGCATTCAGTGGTTCGAACGGAAAAATTGAAGATAAAATTTGAGCTGGGACTAAATTTTCTTGCAAATATAATCCATATTTTCCCAAATTAGGTTCTAATCAATGACACACTCGTGACTTGGTATTATAATGCAAGGGGTTCTTTTAGATTTATCGTCTAAGGCAGTTGCAAACTTTCGGCATGTGTTGCATGTGTACATAATACAAAATTCATTGAGAAATATTTAACATAAAATTTGGAAATAGCATTCGTATTAAATAACATTTAGAAATTTATATAAAAGAAAATAGAAACGTTCGATTTTAATTTACTTCACACTTCATTCATTACGATTTATTTTATATGAAACGTCGTTCGTTTCGTTTTTTTTAAACATTACCGAGAAACCTTTCAAGGGAAAAGCGTGACATTTTTCTATTTCTCACTTGCAATTGGCGGAGATTGAAGGAGATTTGCGGGCCTCAAACCAGCGACCAGAAAACCAGCTACTAGAAGAAGAAAAGTAAAAAGTGGAAATCTAGACGTGAACAAGATCGACAGTGTCGAAAGAGGTAGGAAGCAATGTAAAACAAGTGAGACGAAGCTGTGAAGCAAAAAAGATACAAGACGATGATCGACACGTGGAATCAGAGGAAGTGGAAGACGTAGAGAAAGAAAAAGCAACAGGAAGTAAACTCCTTTGGTAACAGAAGAAATATTATGTTTGTTTTAGTATCCAGCCAACAAAAATATATGTGATACTTCAGCTTCAAACTATACAATCCCAGCGTTCATAATTGAAACGAGACTAATAAAACGAAATTTATGCAAGACAGCTGTTGGAATTAAATGGCACCTTTAATGCGGCTATAAATCCGTGTCACTCGAACATTATGGAATTTTAATTTGACAGTTTTTAGCCTGAAATCAAATAAATACGTTCGAATAATCCAATTAGAACTACGATTGAATTTTATATTCGCACGAGCTTCTAAACTGGAGAAAATCCAAACGTATCTCTCTGGTTTTCACAAAAATAAACGTTTCAAATTCGTCAAATGAAATATCCTTCTTTTCAGAGTTTCAGTTACTGTTACATCAATCAACCGGTTATCAAAAGCAACTTGTCAACGTTTAAATGGATCTTTAGAGTACAACACGAATGAATAAACGTCTGAAATAAACACGTGTTCTTATTTTTATTTCTTTCATATAATCGTCGATACCGCCAACTTTTCTCGTATTTCCTTCTACTTTTTTACTTTTTGTCTTTTTTTTTTTTTTAAGGAATACCACCTTTTCTATGTCTGGAAACTTAGACGAGTAAGACTGCTGGGATCCAATGACCTAAATGAAGGGGGCGTTGCGATAAATCGACCGCAAGATATCCGGAGTCAAGGTACAAGCTACCGAAACGCGTTCATTTTACCGTGGGACTGCTTTTCGAACAGTGCCTCGAATTAATGGCCATGACGAATGATACAAGTTTGCGGATTTCCCGCGAAAAAGCTGTGCAGCGTGGCCAACTGGAACTCGTAATTATGGCTGGGACGTACGTAGGACCAACTTAACGACTGTTCCCTCGGTGAAATAACACGTATGCAAAATGGAAGAAGCAAACGATGAAAGCATTCGAGATATTTTACCACTCGATTTTCATGCGAAGTTCCTTTGCGATAAAAAGTTTCGTGATAAGAAATGTGATGAAATCGCGATAATACGGACAATAATATCTTTGTTATGTTTATTATATAACCGTTATTAATCTCTTGTCGAATTATTAACCGAGTCACGTCCTCTCAGATTTCGATGAAACGAAGGAGAGAATGTATTAGAAATTCACGTTTTATGTAAACCAGACTTTGAAAGTTATTAAAAAGTAGGTGGTTTCGTACCAAAAAGGACACAAATACGTGAACTATATTTTTATGAAAATAACGAAACCGAGACAGAAAGCTCTTTTTACCGAGACGCTGCCTGCGTTGAATTGAAACGTGAAAGTAAGCTGATTATTATTTTTATCGTTTATTAAGTTTCGTTAATTAGTTTAGCAGGAAGAATACTGTTTTATATAAGAATCACGATCCAAACGAAGCCAAGTCAAACCTTATAACGATTCTTTAATAGATTGAAGAACTTTTTAATTGACCTGAGTTATGATAAGGTAAGTCCGCAACAGTTTTGTCAGGTGACAAAGTATAACAATTCTAGGTACTGTAAATTATTTTTGCTTGAACCCTGCAATCAGCAAAATCAAGAGCAAAGCTAGATACCACCAGTAACGGTTTCCCTTTTCTACCTTCTCCTTTTTCCTTCTTCTCTTCCTTCTCTCCTCCCTTCCTCACCTTTTGGCTATAGCGCTAAAGAAACGTCAATGTCTTAACGTAAACAGCTGCCGCATTGTTTACAAACGTGCTTCAACACTCCATTCACAGAGATTTTTATTTGCAAATTTTTATTCGAAATATTTATATACGAAAAGTATCGTTGAACAAATACCGTTCTATTTTTGCTGTGTTGGGAAATACAAAAAAAAAAAAAACAAATAACTTGGATGAGTCTGGTTCTCAGACACAGAACTACATACATTACGTAAACAACGTACCGTTTAATAGAATCTCCAATAAATGCTTTAAATTGAATGAGTTATAATGCGTCATCATAATCATAAAATCATAAACAACATGAAATAATAATTGGATACATTCGAAATAACATCATTTACTTCGAACGTGTGTTATACAATGAACGAAATAAAACGCGCAAATAAGCAGAAAGTAATATTTCAGAAATTTATATATCTGTAAACTACTGAAGCGTTGCAAATAGGAAACGTTCGTATCGGGATCTCATTCAAGCCGATGTATCGTCGTCGCGAATGGAAGGGTGAAATTCCGCGGTAAAAGCTGCAGCGTGTATTTTATTGCAAGAAAAATTGCGATCCCATTTTTGTCCTCGGCTAGAAGACGCTTTTAGGTGGATCGCGTAAAAACAGCGTGAATGGAACAGCAGCGGAACGAGGGTGAAGTACGACTGTTGAAATTCAAAGTTTACCCCTTCCAGCAACGATAGGACAATAAGCTTTTCTTCCATCTTTGCTGTCTTTATTAAAATCTGCAAGTACAGTTTACCGTATACCAGCCATTCAATCCTCTTCGTGTCGGCAATTAAATCCGAGCTACGTCGTGTTTGTTTTTTACAGATCGAAATCCTCGATATTCGTTAATATTCCGATTTTTGTTCGAAATATATCCGTAGCTTGTTTTTTCTACCATTTTCGTGTTACTACCGCTGAAAGAATATCGTGGAAAGAATTTTTTAGGGATTTCAGAGTGCGGAAGCTTATTTTGAGAGTAAATATTCGGAATATTTTCGTCAGAAATATGAAAAATTCGTACTGTTCTCCATATCATTGTTCTTTTCCTCCCTGTTGAGTGTTTGCATTAAAAAATTTGGAATGTCTGTAATATCATCGGAACGAATCGTGCGCTGGAAAAATATTTTCCACAACTTTTAGAACGAATAATCCTCGTTAAGAAGAATTGATTTGCTTGTAGTTTCTTCTGCCGGGAGTCAATAAAGAAACGCGTTGCGTTTATAATAACATTATATGAAGGAACGAATGAAAGAAAGAACGGAAGACGATAGGAAGTCGCTGTTTCAAACAAGAGAGAAAAAAAGGCGAGCGACTTTTTTCTCGAGGAACTCACTTTGAAAGCAACGGATAATATCGGTTCAATTAAGAACAATTATACATTCATTGTTCGCCTTGGTCGTTGCTTATCGAACGTTTAATTAAACAAGGATCGTCCGCAAACGCGACGCCTCTCTATTTAGTTTCGAACAGGAAACTGTTCGAAGTTTCAAACTGTAACGTACATAGGCAGATCCCGTAAATGTATCGGCAATTAGAGCGACTGCTTCTGCGACATTTGTACTTTAACTGCATTGCAACACGGTTATGGTTCGCGAAATCTTCAAGACGCCACCGAATTTTATTCCAGAAATTCTGCAATGTGATTTATATTGATTGAAGAAAATCTCAACTGCAATTTATATTCATAAGAACATCGAGCGTCGATGGAACCATAAATTGGTGAAAACTAGTGAAAAGTAGTTTAACATCTGGTAACATACACGTGGAAGTAAGTTTTCTACAAATATCGTAACTGACGCATCGCTGTTCCAGCAAGAATCACACGTAAAAGTATACTTTTATTGGAGAACTATCGGCTAAGTCGCGTCACGTATTAAAGTAGAACTTTCATAGTATCCAACCATGCTGTTTATTTCTTCGAGCAGCCTGAAAATCTATGAGCCTGTTTAAAACATGAAATACGCATCAACTTCCATGCCAATATGACATTTGGCCAAGAAATATCCATAGCGCTGTTCATATAACAGAACGAGTGCCGATCATAGCGTATTTATTCTATTTGTCTGACAAAGTGACAACTTTAAAAATCTCGTCAATACTCTTGCTAATTGTCTCATTTTCTTTTTTTCTCCCGTTATCGTTCAGTTCTCTGACTAATTCTCACATCGTTTGCAATAAAAATAATTTAATTTAACTACTTTTTCAAATTACAAAGATTACAAAGATTCGATCAATTTCCATTGCATTAAAATTAGAGATTAGATCGGATTAATAACATTACGTGGGGGATGTTTATGCAAATTTGATAAACACAACTAAAGAAACAGGACGCAGGCAAAGATATGTTTCACATAAATATTAAATACTACGAGTATAATACTATATTATTACATATTTCTGCATATTATATGCATTTTTTGCATCATTAAATTTCCCAAATAAATGCAAAATCCGCAGTCCATCGATAATCATTAAAATTCTTTTTAATTAAAGCGAGAAACCTGACGTTCGAAAACTAAAGCAATCTGACATAGTTAACACATTTTCTACTGACTGATACGTATGTTGCGTCGATTCCATTATGCCCCTCGACGTTATATTTAAACATTCATGCATTTGAAAGAAATAAATGCTATTAGTCTAAATAAAGATTTTCTCTACAAAAAGAATATAAGCGAAGAGTGTACATTTTGTTAGTTGGCTGCGAGCACGTTAAGTGGTTAACGGTGGTTGAGCGGTGACTCGATTTGCATTTTTCCAGCGGTGGAAAATGCGACGTGGCGGAAGCGGGGCTGAACTATTGGCCCAGCCACGATACCAGAAATGCTGCTGCTCGAAATAAAGGTAACCTTGGCCTCTTGGCTCGATTCGACGACGAGATAACCGCGTACTGTCGCAACTGTCGATATACAAGTGTCGAGATGCACGGCTTGGACCAGTAGCTGCATCAGGATCGCTACGACACGTATTTCTAGCCAGATATCCGACCAGATTATATCGAATCCCGTTGTCGCATAAACGACGCGTCGGATTAAAGGAGCCTGATACGATATTAAAGCGGCTTCGCGCCCATGAGGAAACAACCGCTAATGAAGGCTACTAAACGTCGCTTTTCGTGTTAAGTGCTTTGCTTCTCGTAACTTCAATAGTTAATATAAATACCTTTGCCTTGCATTACGTCTTTTGTTGAATAATATAGCTGTTTGTATGCGCCGCGACAAATTAGATCAGTGAAACATTTATCTCTTTACCGTTTGAATAATATACGGTTTCTCTTGGTAAATTTGTTCCTTTGACGCGGAAACAGCTAGTTTCTTCGGATTTATTAACTAGAATGTGTTAAGTGATAGTCTGGCAAATGTTGGACGAGTTCCTGCATGAGTTTATAAAATTATAGGATTTATGGAAATGAATAAAGTAGCAGAAACGCGGTAGTCGTGATATTATTTAGCGAATAAGACAAGTCTTTAGATTCTATTTTTTTTTAGTAGACTTCGTCATAGGTATCGAAGATTTGTAACGATGAAACGTTTAAAATCAGCGTCTTTTTCATCGAAGACAAGGATGAAAGAAAACAGGACAATTTTATATTTTACCACGATGCGTCCTGTTTAAGTATTCGTTCCCAAGATATTACATTTGACACAATCTGTAACATGTAGAATTTTGGTCAAGCGAAGAATTGCATATTTAAAATTTCAAAAGCGCTAAACGATTTTATGGAAATTGGACTCGGTCTGGAAGTTGAGCCCTCGGAAGACGGATACCAAACAATCGAAGGTTCGTTAGCGTCGGAAGTTTCATGGAAAGAAAGTTATGAACACGCTATTGGAAGACTGCATCTTATCTCGAGCGGACAATTTGGAGAACTTCTTTCTTTTTTCTGCGGAAGGTGATGAAAAAAACTTGAAGAAGAACAAAAAAGTTAAATCTAATAACAGCCTCTATATATATACATATTTCGTAAAATATTCGAACTTTATGAAGTATAAAATATTCGATCGATATTCTAAAATAAAATATTCATAGCTGTAAAATAGGATTTTCAAAGCTCGAACGTGTACACCACTTTCCTAAAAATTGTTACGCTATAGCCTTTAATCAATGATCTCGAATTTCACAAAAGGAGCCTCGTTATTGCTTCGTCGAGGAACTTCGCAGGGTCGATTTCCCCGGTGCAAATGTTTTAACAAGTGCGGTGAGCAACAGAGGCGACGAGGCAGAAATCGTTCGATGGAAATAACGAAGTTCATCGAAGCTCTAAAGGTGGAAAATAAGAGAGGGAAAAGGCAGGGGCGAGTCAGTCAGGTTGGTCGAAAGTTTACGAGGCGACATCGAGAAGTTGAAATCGGTTGACAGGTAACTCGGTCGATGATGTTACTGGCATTTCTTCAGATAAGAACGGGCTGCTCTGATTAAGGGTCTTTCCTCGCGCCCGGCTCCACCGTTCTCAGTTGAATAATCCCTCAGAATCAGCCGCCTTATCTTCGCCCCGATGAAAGAATCGGTGCACCAGTGGTGAGAATGCGAAAGGGAATTGGCCTTCGAATCGATTTCTCGCGATAACCTCGTCTAGTTTCGAGTAATCTGGACCACGAAATTGAAAACTCGAGCGGACTCGGTGTTGATATCGCCGTAAGACGCGAGAGATTCGAAGGATTCGCCGGTTTTAACGAATATTTGCCAATCGGAAAGCTGTAACTTGTAAATGAATACGTAGTCTTGTGTAGCACAAAATTAATACGAGACATTAGTGGTAAGTTTTTCGCAATTATCTCGGAATTTAAGAAATGAGAATAGTCGATTTGCTAATTCGACGATTAGAATTATATTTTGCAAATGAGTACGTGGCCTGTCGTAATATAAAACTAATGAACAAAACTAGTAATAATATTTTCGTAGTCATCCCCTAGATAGGATATGTTTAAAAAAAGAAACACGAAGGATCGGTATCACGTATGATTAAAAAATGATAATTTGATAGAAGTTGTTCTTGTTCGGGAATTTTTTTAATTAACAAATATCAAGATAAATTGCAGAAATTGCAGTATTAAAACTCTATATGAATCGTCGTTGCAAACGGTTCCAAGATGTAGTTCCTGAATCAAAATTTCATGAAAACGTTATTTATCAAAGATATGAAATCCTTAAATAAAATTGTACGGTATATGGTATTAATGTAAAGAACGTAGATTATGTTTCTCGAAGACGTAAGATACATCAAGGTACCTTTGATACAGTCATCGATTCCTTTTCTACAAAATTCTATCGGTTCTAGAATCCATATCATAACTATATTTTACTTCTCTCGTACATCTACCAAAATATATCCATTCACAGATCAAAAGTATTCTTTATTACACAGATTTCACCGTGTACAGTTACACAACGCTCACAATGAGTTTGCACTATATTCGTGGCTCTTCCTGCATCTACCTTTGGTCTTTTACATATTTTTCTAATTTAATTTCCTAAATTCGTCGTTCAATTATCTTCCCAAGACACGAAACAACCTACGTATTACAATTTTGTCGTAAAACATAATTTTAACGAATAAAGACATACTTTGTCAGGGGTGTGCAATTCTTTATCCGTTATCACCTCATCTTCGTCGTATTTGCGCGAGACACGTAGCAGAAACAAAACGAGTTTCTAACAAGGAAACGTCCTTTGTTTCGTCGACCCGCCGCGATGTTGCAAAAGGAAGCCTCATTAATGAATATAAAAGTAAATATGCCAGGGCGAAATAACGGCGTACAAAAGAGAAAGGAAAGAGCCAGCTTTTTCGGCAATTTCGAGCGAATCGAAGGTGACGACCGGATCGAGGAAGATTCTGGCGATTCGCCAATGTTGTACATCCATTTGCGGCATTGCACCATGATTTTCACCTACCTTGAAGAGTTTTGTCGATTTTATTCTTGGTTTTTTATCGCTCAATTGATACAACTACGTATAACGTCTCGAACAGGATCTCGGTGAACGACCTCGAAGGCGATACTAACTTCACGGTCTCGTTTCATTTAAAGCAAATGAAACAAAGGGAAGCGAAGAGAAAAGTTACCGGGAGTCAAGAAGGAGTCGTTCGTGTTTAAATTGAGCGAGAAAGGAAAAATAAAAAAAGCCAGATGTACTTTTAGCGACGAAACGTTGATTTTATGAAGAGTCTATCTAAAACGAGAAGAGAAACATTTTGCGCTGAATAAAACTTTGGATGTAAGGATAATACGTTCTTCCCGAAGAACCGCCCGGAGTAAAATATTTCGGCTCGTGAAAATGAGCCATCGAAAGCCGTTAATTAGAAAGCATATTATCGCCGAAGTATTTTAATATTAGCCGTGATACAAGGATCGCGTAATTCCGCGTAAATGTTATTACTCTCTTTAAGTTTTCAAATTAAAAGTTCGCAACTTATACTTCAGATATGCGCTTTACCTTTAACACGAATTCGTGCAATTACGTTCGAAAGTACTCTAAAGTATAAATTACGCTCTGCTATCGATATATCCTCACAAAGTAAACGTTCTTCCAGAAAATAACCATCATCGATAGAATGTATTCATCGGAGCTTGTCGTTTAGTTAAAAGAAAAACAAAAAGCAATAACCAACGCTATCTGCAGTTTAGTTAAAACAAAGCAACGAACAATGCCCGTTACTGCTTGTCATTCATTTAAAAAGCAACAGTATATGCGCTACTTGTCAATTATTCGAGAAAAGGGACGATAAATGACACTGCGTATCATTTGTTAAAGATGAGACTACGTTTTTTTTTCCAAGACGTCACAATATACATATGCGCTATCTTTTGTCGTTCCCAATAAAAGTCTAACAGGCAATATCGTTCACTTCCATTACTAACCCACCCTTTCTTTCCACGCTTCTGTCATTCTTTTGTCGTTCTCGCGGCACCCACTTTCTGTTCCCTTCCGCCTCCCCATGCCATTCTCTTTGATTCGTTCTTCTAACCATACGAAACAGTAACGAATTCATTGGACAGGTGGAATTACTGTCTGAAGGGTGGCGAAGCGCGTCGTTATTTTCCGATTCGTTGCGATTTCCGATTTCCGTCAACGGCCTCTGTTGCGTCTCTCTCTTTCTCTTTCTATCTCTTTCTCTCTCCCTCTTCCGTACACGCCGGTTTGTGTTGACCAGATGTAGGATAACGCGGTATTGCTTTCGTCCCTCGTGTCTTCAGCAACGACCAATCGGTTTTGTCATAACCATGAAACTTTCTGCGCTATCACGATTCACCTCCGTAAGGAAGATTTCTAAATTTTACGTCTCAATTGCCGAAGTTTTCGGGCTACTTGGTACGTGATATATCTTGGACGATGCGACGTGTTCGTTGAAATTGTAAGTTTCATTGCTTGAGGTAGCGGAGCAGAGAAATACGATGAAAAATGATGAACAGACTGTGGATTTTTGTGCATATTCGTATCTCTATGAATGTTGCAACCTAGAGATTTGTTTCACTTGGGCGTTTTATAATTAAATAATTTATTTTTCTGTAGTACGTGTACGTATATTTGTAAACTTTGTTCATTTAACACTGAAACTACCAAAACGATCAAAATAACTATAATTCTTCGTAGTAATTTTATAAACTACAACGGTGCATTTTTATGAAGATTTTCTTTCATTTCAGTGAAACTTTTTGGCGAAGTATTTACATATTATTTTATATAATATATTCTATATCACATATAATATCCTGTTTTTTTCTTTGCAATATATTTTTCCATGTAATTTCTACCCTGGTTAGGGTTAGAGTTAGCTGAAGACTTACTAGATTTCAAATTTACTTTAGTCATTGATAATTCGAATGATCAATGCTCAATCATCTATCTGATAACAACTGCGAGGAAGTTATACAGAAAATTGTAGTTCAAAAGTTATTTGTTTACTTTCTACGAATGACAAACAAACGTGATATTCGATGTTGACTAATGAATGGAAAAGGGCATGGATTTTTTATCAAAGGTATATTTTATCAATAGGAGATGAGCAGTAGAGGTAAAAATGTATTGAAGGTAACTGAAATTCTTTCATATAGTATAAGCAACGGCAAACGCGTTGCTTTTATTGTCGCGCAGCATGCGTTCTTTGCATCTGATGCTTCTCGTATTTTCTACACTGAAATATCGAAATTCTGCCTCGCGCACGGAATAATATTTTTCTCGCATATTTTTTAAATCCTTGCAAAAAAAAAAAGAAATAGAAAATATCTACAGATCCGAAAAAGGTTCTAATAAATTTGGCACAAATCTTGACGAACGTCAACGTATTTCAAATTTATCATTATGAATCTCTTCGTATTCACGTACAAACGTTTATTTGATATTTTACTGTTCCAATAAAATATATCGCACATTTCTGTCGTTACAATCAAACATCGATTCATACGCAGAAAAGATAACAGAACTTTCATGAGTATAACGTAATCTACGTATATTTAACATTATTTATACCACCGCATGCGCGGATCTCACTTCCATTCCACTTTCGTGAAATGACTTTTATCCTGACTCCTCGAACGAGATATCTCACGTTCTAATAAAAAGACGTACGAGAGATACCTCGTTCGAGGCGAGAAAAAGACTTAAGGACCTAACCTTCCCCGTCTTCCGGAAATGCCATAAACGTACTATACTATGTACCAATACTATATGCTATATACACCGTATTTCGTTTCCTTGTACTTTAGTAATTTTACCGTACTATACATAATTCTAATTTTATTCTAATATCGAAACTGAGTATTTAATATCCTAATTTGATCATTATTCCGAGAATACTATGAGAAAAATCCCTACATATTACGAAGAAAATACCAACCATCTTTAGAGCTATAACAATATTTTTGTCGAAGGCCGTAAGTTTTCCGCTTGAAACACGCGATATTTTCAATCTTATCGTTCGCTATCTTCGAACAAACTGTCCAATGTATGTAATGGATATCGTAAAAAATTCCGTCGAAATAGTACGGAGAAAAGTGAACGATTTTAAAGAGCCGATGGTATCAAATCGTCCGGCTGTATTTCACCTACGAATATCGTGGAAATCCCGTTGGCTTTGCAAAGCTTAGGACTCTCTTAACGTCGAAAGGTATCGCCTGCAGATGCAATTGTACGGAATCGCAAGCTGCGACTCCTGCTGCCGCGCCGTCGGGAACATCTCTTCAGGAACTACTTATCACGATCGTGATTCTCAACTTGCTTCGTAGATCCTAGTTTGAAGTAAGAATAACGCACTACGTTGTCAGACAGGGAATCCATGATCACCCACAAGCCATGGATACACAAGGGAGATATAGCAACCGAGAGTTAGACAAGTAAAACACGATCATTCTTGCTCAGACACCGTTGCAGACTTTGTTTGAACACGCACAAGTAGAACAGGGTCGTTTCTATCTGAACAAACAGAATGGTGTTTAATATTGGAATTATGAAATTCAAAACGATCCGGATTTTTTATCTTCTCATAGCCTTTACTCTCTGGATCTTTCGTTCTAGCAAAATCATGAATTTATTATCATTGGATTGCTTTAATTAGAATCGTTTATACAAAGTATACTTAGATACAGGTTAGTGGCTTAAAATACGTTCTCGGTATAATGTATTTCGTGTACACTGCTTTTCAATAGATTTCACGTGTAATATTCGCAAGGGAATTCTGGTATTTGCGAATGCGTGTTAGACAGGTTCACTCGTATATTCTCCGGTGAATTAATTAAACTTTGGGTACAATGCGTTGAATTCTCGACAAGTTTATAATCCTCAAATGAAAAAAGTTCGGACTCCGTAGCACCGATCGATGTACGAGGGTGATTGAGCCCTCTTTCGAAAAACGTGGATCAATTTTTTGAAAAGAAACATATATTTAATCGAATTGAACGTTCTAATTTATTTGAATATTACACTTATTATTATTTAAAATGGTCTTTTATCCAGAAGTTTGTTTACTTCCACTGCGTGAAATCTTCATTCCTTAAAATTTAATTTGCCGAAAAATATTATGCTAAAGGTGCATGGTTATGCTCAGATTACGTTGATGTTCCAAATTTTAAAAAATTCTTTGACTGCCTGTTTATTCTTATTTATTTATTTATATTATTTATTCCGTTGCAGAAAATGCTCGAAATACCCACTCTTCTATAGAATACAAAGCCAAAGATACACCACCTGACAGACTACATTCGTCTTCTGAATTTCCAAAAATTTTCCTGCTAGCTATCTAGTAGAATCTTACTCCCATTGTATGGATTTCTCGTATCCCAAGATTTACTATTCGTATAAAATACAATACCAAATATATACTTTATAGAATGTTACATAGGTTCTCTAAATTGCCAAAGATTTTCCTCCAAAATCATACTACTTCCTCATCCTTAACCCACAGATACTTATTTGATAATATTAATTGGCAAAAAGAAAAAGCGATCTAACTAGCTAATTTCAACCTTCGTGACAATCGTCCAGCAAGGAATTGCATCCGGATCGACCAAGCTCCGTAACGATTCATCGGAAAATCGTATCACGTAGGACCTATGTAATCCAGTATCTATTACAGAGAAACGCGGTGCAGCGTATTAATGTTAATCTCGCGTCGCAACTGAGAGCTGTGTCGGACCGAACGTTCTCTGCCATCTGTAAAATACGTTGTTCGTGTACGCATTGTGCTTGCATACTGCGAACCGTATGTAACCACGTAAGATCGCGGACAGTGTGTAGCATTGCCCGTGTTTACCATCAGCGTATCTGCCATAAGCATCCTGCATCTAGATCCTCGTTTCACGTGAATCTAGTTGCGTCGAGCTATGCTTAGAAACTGATATTCTGATATTCACGCATGAAGATCTATATACATGCTCGACTTATTTATTACATTTATAGGAAATTCGAAAGTGTAAAATTGCACATGATGCAGATAATATGAAAGAATATATAAAATATCCAAGATATCGCGAGTTTTATAATATTTGTTAAGTGAAACAATCTTCTTCCGAAGTCCTATTTTTTTATTACAACATCTCAAAACTGTAAGTTCGCATAAAAATGCGCGTTACTTTGACAAACTCAATTCGTTGGACCTCGCCTGTCGATTCACCCGAATACGCATCCACTGTAACCATAAGCTCGCGTGAACGCACGAGTATCGTAAGATTGCACCCGCCGAATTCAACAACTGCACGCTGTTTTATTCCGTTGATGCGTGTCGCAAAGGGGGCGAGAGACGATGGAGATCGCACGGTTGGCCGAAATTTGCATGCATGAATGTTTGAGCAAACTGGGAACTTGCCGCGCTCGTGAAAAGGCGGTGAAACGGAAAATTGAGCGAGAACGGTGATAATCGGACGAGTTGTTGAGCGAAAACGACCGGCCAGGAAAGCAGGAAGTTGTTTGGGACACCAAAGGATTTTGTGTGTCGTTGTTAGACTGTTAGATATAAAATGATTCTCTGGCGGTGTTCTGGTGTCTTGAGCGATAAAAATGTACGGGATTATGCACCAGCTTTCGCGCACCTAGTGTTTTACGCGATAAAAGATTTTGTAAATGACGAGTGATTTACGAGCAGAGGAGTGGAAATGATACGCGCGAGGTTGAAACTATTTTTGTTGAACATTTTTTCCTATCTTACTGTTAGATCGCGGATGTTCATAGAAATTTGTACTTTTACACACGTTGTTAATTATACAATATAAATAATCAATGGCTGATATCTCTTACAGATAATGAAAACAAAAACGAGCGAGAAATTTAATTATGGAAACAAGACTGTAATAAAAGAACGCGTTATCGTCTAAATATTGTAACGCGAATCCCAATTTTGACATTTTACAGATTTTTACAGCTATACTCGTTCTGCGTATTTATTTCGCTTTCGATTAATTATTTACGTTGTTAAAATTCGTGAAAAATTTATTTTCTTGTCGTAAACGTCACTGCACGTTTTCAATCTTTTCCGACATACTTTTCAAGAAGTATTATGTTGGAAAGTATCAGCGCCGTAAAATTCAATTAGCACGAAGAGAGGGCGAGACTCTGCTAGTCGCTAAACTTTCGTTAATAGAAATTTAAAACGAATTGAAGCGTGTAAAAGTTCATTGGAACTTCTGTCTTATATTTTTTTCCTCGAGGGAAGCTTCGCGCATTATCGAAATTTTTGTTAACTGTAACCGGTTATTTGCAAGGGATTAAATTCTCCGATAAATCTATCAGAGAATCGTTCAAACAGAACTGTTAATATCGTTTTATAGAATATTATATGATCGAAAAAGTTAAGTCGAGGAGCAAGCTACAGATCCAACAACGCGTTTCGTTTCATTTATCTCGTGTCAAAACTGAAATTTCGGAACGTAATTTTATCGCTGGACCGTTTATGTCACGAACCATGAAATTTCACGGCTATTTTCAGGCAAACGTGTACTTTGTCTTACGCGAAAAATTACTTGTTACACTGGCCATGACAATATGCTTTATACACTTACGCGGCGAAAGAAACAACATTACCATTAATGTCGCAAAAATTTACCTTTGCCATGAATTTAGACTTCCCTTTTCAACCGTCTTCCGCAATACTTTTTCGTGAGAAAGGTATCTGAAATTGGTACAATCATTTTTCCCTGAAAATTTGTATTTATAATCACTGATTTTCCTCTCTTCTTTCTATTTTACATTCGTACAAATCGAAGTAAATAACGTTCGCAATCGATGACAGGTGGTTCCACCAATAACGTAGAATCTCATTAATATTGATTTGATAAAGAACTACCAATGTGTTCACGTGGTTCATAATTGATCCTTTCACCGATTTGTTGAGCTTGTATTTGAGTAACAATAGAAAAATTCATTCATTCATTCTATCGATTAAGTCACGACAATCAGAATTCAAACTACATCCAAATGACTATAATTCGCAGTTAATTTTAATTTAATCATAATTCAGTAATGTATTTGTAATTAATTATATTTTGAATTGCGAAAGTTTTTAATTTATTTTCTTCTTTCTTCAACTGTTCACTTTGTTTCACCAAGTGTACATTTCACATTCGAGTAACAGTAAAATGAATAAAAATGTACTATACAAAATATAAAAGTAACAAAACCGTTTAACCGACATTCCTTAATGTATTATGCTAATAGCATTCTCGCGCTATTTCTCCTTTTTGCCATATGAATTTATTCTGGATCTTGGAAAACAACCAGTAATAACATCCAGTACGATAACGTCAATTTCACGAGCGTATTACGATTGAACAAGCATGACAGAACATTTCTGGTACGCGTCCGATTGGTCAGGAAACGCTTGTCATGCTCGCTGACTGGATTTTCACTGAAATCGGCGCCCCATGAAAAATGCAACACGATGGAAGATCGCCAACGGGAAAACATTGGTAAATCGGGAAGGTGACGGCGAACAAGTATAAAAGTCGACATATGGACGTGAGTTTCTATTGTTTACGCGTCACGTTGAGCGGAAATACGTTAACAGGCCAGCAGGGGACTCTGACTCCTGCTTTTCGCTAGCTCTGCATCGACAATACGAAACGATCGATTGTTTTCATTTAATATACAAGAAAAATATAAGATATGTTCGTGTATTAAAAGGTTACGGCGTTTATGGTTTAAATATTTTTGTTTAGCATAGTGCCAATATTTTTCCTTAATTATTCTCAATATATAATTTTTTAATACGAAAGGAACTATATTAATTTATAAAAAAGAACGCATTTTTATAATAAAGACTTTTTCTTTCGATTCTTTTTTTTTTAATTTCCCAAAACTTCAACTGTACAATAAATACAGCATCAACTGTTTGTCTTGCGTCGACTTTCAAGCATTTCACGCGAGTCCCCAAAGTTCTATAATTCTTCTTCGGGTTTCTCAACTTTTAAGCTATCGTCGGGAACCAAAATTTCGGTCGAATATTCTAAGACCTACGAGACGTTCTTAGGAGTGTGTGATATATATATAGATATAAGATTATCGCGGATCGTAACTTTATAACCCAGTGGAAGCAGCTTGTATAATTTGGTCTTCCGGCATAATTAAAGCGTGATAACATTTTATGTCGTGTGCTGTATAACTTCCAAACTTCACCAAGAACACGTAGAAAATAAAAAGTAAGCCAAACATAAACAACAGTGGCAAAATATGCACATGCGTGAATTACACGGTAAAGTAATGGAAAGGCGTACGTTCGAAAAATACGTGTGCATTGCTGTACACTCGTCGTACACTCGACAAGCTGAAGTAGCACAGTAGATCGACAACTGAACTGAAATAATTGCCTCGTGATCAAATGATATTTTATTGTAGAGACCTGTCTAGAGTGATTCAATTTTCCATAAAAAATACATAATATGACATATATTAGTTAATATAATATAGTTATTATAGTTATAATATATAGTTATAATATAAATTAGTTATTATAATATATTAGTATAGTATAATATATTAGTTTTAGAAAATTAATTGCAATCGCAAGAAATTGGAGTGGAATGAAATCAAGCTTTCCGATTGAAATTTAATATTCTACTTAACAGTGAATCTTTTCACCCAGCAATTTCTAATTTTCTTTCGCCTATAGATTTGCATATATCTGTACGTGTGCTATATATTTTTTCGTTCATATAAATAAACGAATGTCAATCCACGCTGAGTAGTCCACATCTTATTTTTGCTAATTGTGTCTGACATCAACCTGAGAATCTTCACGCTGTTTCCAAACATCAAACGGAAAACTGTGTTCGCATAGCAGAAAGCAGACGTCCTAGGCGAATTTGTTGTTCCACGCCCCTTGTTCCTTTCCATCTTTCAGCCAAGAATACATCCGACACCATTTGTAGCGTGACGCCCTTGCTCTGTCGTTTCCCAGGGGAACCTGGGCTTCATATAATTACAATCGTACAGCAGAAAGCTTCCGACCCCGTTTCTATTGTCCTCTGCAACGACTTTCGCTCGTTCTTCGAATAATTTCCTCCTCGTGCTGCTTCCGGCGGCGTTACTTCGTATCTCGCGTCGCCTCACAATGTTAATCGGACAATTGCTGAAGATGAAGTTGGAAACGAAAATCACTGTCTGCTATTCCAGAAATTGTAATTCATATAATTCTTATTTCTTTATGATCCCTTAGTCTCTTACACCATCTTGAAATTTCAGCAACTTAGGCTATCGTGAGATTTGATAGAAGTAAAAAAAATAACAGCTGATTCAATTTTAACGGTAATCGAAACTTTGACGTAATGTTGAGAATATGAAAAGAATTTAATGCGCCAATTCTTTTTGTTTTATATATATTCCCTTAGTATCTTAAAATTTCAAGAATTCAGACTATCGTGGGATTTGATAAATCTTAGAAGTAGCAGCTTTCATATAGATTTAGAGCGAACTAAAGTTTCGATATCATTTTAGTATCAACTAAAGGTCTGATTCAATCGCGGCATGAGTCGAAGGTTTGACGCAAAGTTGAAAATATGAGAAAATTTGATGCGCCAACGAGATCAATGCGATTTTCGTCGAATTGAAATCATAGTTCGTGAAACGTTCGCAGAATTTCAACTACTTAAAAATTCGTTAGGGTAAAATTACAGTAACATTTGTTTGATTAGCTGAATCGATCACGAATCAAATTTATAAAATTCGACGCTCGAGTAACGAAGAAGTGCGACAGCAAAGTGAAATTTCGAAAAAACCGAAGACGCTACATTTTTAAAGTAAACTGTTTAACGATACTTGTAAGTTCTCGTTGATTGACGCCGTAAAGAGAACAAAAATTTAGCCAAACTCATCGCTCGAGTTTGAAGATTTATCTTCCTTTATGTATCCTTTTTGAACTTTCCTTGCGCATAGTAATTACTGTGCTTACAATACATTTTTTAATGTCTATGGAAAAATGCTTTTTTATCTTGAAAGCTATCAACTTTTAATACAATATTTATAATTAACAAATATATCTCCTATATCTTCCTATTCAGTCGCTATGAATTTGTCGTAAAATGAACATAATATACGATGTCTATAATTATTTAATAAACACATTTCCTATCATGTTCGATACCTACAATGATTTAAAATTAACTAAGATAAAATTACTCCAATAATAACGCAATAACGTACTAAAAATTCAATTATGTAATAATTATCTCCTCACTGATTATAAATACCATGCATTGTCAATCTACAACCAATCGTACGAATGATCAAACATAAAACTGTCTCATTTTTAACACATAAGTATGCTTCGTTTGGAACATATGGATAAACTGGCATAAGGAAAGCGTCGATGACGTTTTAGCAGATCCAATACCTTTTCACTGTTTGTACAGAAAATATCGCTTGACGAACAAAAACAAAGTGGACCTGAAAACTCTTCCATGCTTCGTTTATTCATCTATTGTTAGCCATTCGAGAGTCGATGCCTATCGAGATCGAAACGAGAATACGATTTCGGTACAAATGTCAAAGGGGCTAGAATTTCAGGAATTTCGTTGCGACTTTTCGGTATTCGCATGGTGGCACGATTTCCTCGCAAGATCAATAATTTCCTCGGTTCTCAATAACCGAGGGCAACCTTTTTCACAGTCGGTGTGTTTCGACGTTCGCTTAGAAATCTGAGAACACGGTGAACGGAAAGCTGAATCACAGGGTGTAGAACAAGATGAAAAAAGGTGCAAAGAGAAATGAAAGCCGAAACGACTTCCGGGAAGGATGATCGAATGTAATAAGATAAATCGCGAAAAGAATGACACCGTGGATCCTTATTCCGCTCCTAAAGTCAATCGAGAGTTTCTTGATCAAGAACAAAATGGAACAACGCGAGATTCATCGAATACGAATCGAAATGACACTCTCTGCTTTTCGATTTCGCGATAGCGAAATAGGTATCGTACCAGAGGGACACTTGAACCGTGCAAACATTCGAACGAAGATCAAGTATTATTAGATTTTAGAAGAAAATTTGTTCGTCGATACAGTTGATGTTTGTAATTGTAATTTTTTATTTATCGTTAACAGCCAGGCAGGATATCACGACAGATCTCTTATCTGTAAACTTATTCTCGTAAAAGTTTAAGTTGAAAAAGTAACTAAATTGCATAAGTTTGTTCAGTTTCATATATTTGTGAATGATTCATTTCTCTTCTTAAATGTTATAATATCGTTCGTGCGAAATGTAAGTTTAATATTTAGACTGTGGAAACGCGGAAAACGAAAATTAGAAACATTTGGAAGAAATTTTGCTCGCCGACTTAGTTGATGTTATAACCATACTATGTTATGATTCATCGGTAGCAGATGGATGGATCACTACAATATATTTCCCATCTGTCAGTTGCGTGTATTCTAGTAAAAGTATAGCTTAAAACATATAAAATAAATGATATGTATAGCGATACTCGTGCAATATATCATACTTGGACATATTTTGCACATTATAAATATTCTGAACATTATTGTATCTTGAAATCTCATACGCATACGTAAACATCGGTAATTCAATAGCGATAATGAAAATAACATTTGAAATATGATATAACATATGAAATTATCTGATTAATTTTTGAAATCGTATCGGGCGTTTATTCTATATCTTTTCGTGATAACACTTGATACTTTAACTGAAAATTATCTGTCCTGCATATTTCACGATAAAAAGACATATATTGTTATTTTAATGTAGGGACGAAGAGGATGAAGGTAGAGATAAAATTTCGTGATGTTCGATACCTTGTCGAAGTGCTGACATTTTTCTAAAGATTTGAATGCCGATCCCTGTTAACAAAATTTTCCCTTCTGAGTAACCTCAAAGGATTCCACGTAGGAGAGAAATATCCAAAGAGAGAACAAAAGATAAGCGAAAGAGAAAGCTTTTTCGTGCCGTGGGCAATTTAGATTTTGTCGAACGGCTTTGAGCGAAGTGTCGACCCTAATTCTGTGACCTGGAGAAACTTTCGGGTTTACCTAAATTCTCAGGCGCTCAAAAGTTTACACCGACGAAAATGTCATAAAAGAAAAAGGGAAACAAAAACATGACGCTAAAATCTACGCACTTGACTATAAAATATGGAATCGGTATCCTTACTTGACAAATTTATACTCTTCCTTGGATTATCCTGTGTCATTTCAATGATCGAAGCTTCTATACCGTTTCCATTTAACTACTCGTAGTCGTTTAACAGAATGTTTTAAATATTTACTCAAATTAAAAAGTGGGTCGTTTCTGTTTCTTCGTTGGAGACAGAATCGAATTGAATTTACTTTAAAATCAAACATAAAATATCTTGTTTGTTTAAAAATGCCTTCCACGTTTACGCTTTATTAAATTTGTCTCCTTCTTTCGTTTTTTTCCTCGCAGTCTCTCTGTCTCTTACGTTTATTCAAAAGACAAGGTTCAAAGTACAGGGATATCATCTTCGCGTTAAAGAAAGTTGCACATTTTTCGTTTGAAAACCGGCCGAAATTAGTCTCGTCGATAAGAGAGTCTTTTTCTCGTCGTTAATCCATGAAAGAAGTGGCGCACTCGCAAAAACGCAAAGGAACAATGCATTCGCTACGCAGCATCACAGATGTTCAAACGTCACGACAAAGAAGAAGGAAAAAAGGGAAATCTCAAAGCCGAGCTAAATGTCAGCGTTGTTTCAACTAAAATTACCGCTATTAACAATTCCTTTGGCGAACATTTCCGCTCACTTTTTTCTTGCCTTGTCGTCGATACTCTCTCGTGCAGAATACACGTGGAGCAAACATCGTGCAACGAGGGAAAACTTTGTTCAACAGTTGTGTGGATTTTACGGCGTGCAAGACGCTCGCATCCTGTGTGTATTCAACAAGCGCAAAATAATCACGCGTGCTGCAAAATTGAAGAATTTCGGATGACGTGCAGCACCCACGTACCTGTTATAACGACTTCAAACATTTGCCTTCCATTCTGATCTTCATTCCTGGAGTGTTTGCGTGATTACTCGCGCCGAGGTACAGATGTAAACATTCGTACTCAATTTCGCTTGTCGATGAATTTTCAGACGATTTTTTAACAGCACGTAAAATAAATGCTATTGTTTGGCTAACAATCGACAGCGGTATCAATGGAAAATCGAATTCTCTCGTGATTAATGTCCTGTTTTCTTTTCTTTTTTTTTTTTTTTTTGCTATTTCTAATCAGTTTGATTATCGAAAAATTCGCATTTAAAATTCCTTTTTCTGTCATTTAAACGATTAGTATTACAGTAAATTGTGAAAGAATCGAGTTGTCTTTTCAATGATATTCTGTTGGCCTTTGTTCTTATTTATTTGATTTTTAAAACAACGTGATAAACGATTTTGTTTTGTTAATCGTTTCCATTAGTTATTGCAATAATGACATGTTTCGTGAGCGCAGGCCACGCAAGAATACTTCGTTACTACGATAAAATTGTATTCCCTTTATAAACATATAAATAGCTATTTCATGCTACTAAAGGCTTTTTCAAAATAGCCAAGTTTTATTTTAAATAAACTGGTTTCTGAATTCGAACCAGCCTTCTTTGTATATTTTTCTGAATATTTTAGAATATAGTATACTTTCATATTTTCTCATGTTACTTTCATATTTTCTCATGTTACTTTCATAAAAAATAAATAAGCTAGTTTAAAGTTTCTACGTCAAATTTCAGTCAGTTTTCAAACGAAAAATATGTCACTTTTAGTTAAAGAAAAAATTCGGTTAAAAACAAGCATACACGTTCTGAAGTCAATTATAAATCCGTACGAGTTTGTCTAATACGTTATAGTGGCATTCTACTTACTCGATGCCAGTGTAGAACCGGGCAATTTCCACTTGACTTGTGCCTGACCACGAACGGGGTCATACTACTTGTAGCCGGGCAATGAAGCGCACCAACTTTCTGTCGAAATAAAAGCAACATGTTTTACGTTAATTTATAAATATCAAAACAATAGAAAAATAATATTATTCAAAATATCTTTAATAAAACATTAATGAGTTTTAATTGTACAGTAAAACTAATCTTACTGTTTATTAAAATCTAATATTGATAGAAAAATGAAATAATCGTATTTACGTATATCGTTACTTCTTTTAAATAATAAATCGTATCGTATTTAATATCAGTGCTGATTTATTGTGATATATCTTATTGTCTATAAATCAACGTCAAAGATAATATGTAAACTTCGGGAAAGCTGATGGTCAATTCGGTGAAAAATAACTTGAGTTATAAAGATGTATGTAATTGTCCGCCGACTATCGAACTAATCGAACTTTCTTTTCATAACTTCGAAGATGAAAAATATTACGAACGAGAAGTCGGGGTAACAAAGTGCATCAGATCGCACGTTTACGACGTCGAACCAACTGACGAATTATTCATACGAGAAAAAATATATCACGCGATATATTATTCTCAATTTATCGACGAAAGGCGCGCCTTCGTGAGAAAGGAACTGCGGCCATCATTTCTGAAGTAGCAATATCGAACTGGCTCTTTGTGGACACGTAAAAATACGGTCGCTGGCTGCTTGATGACAGTTCGATTTCCTATTCCTCTTGGCATGTTCACCAAAATGCGTGCACGAAAAGATCCATCGATCACTGAAATAGTGGCCCACTATCCTGCGCCTGCTTTACGACTCTTAAAGGAAAGAAGCACTTTTTGCTTAATTCGAAATTGGGACTCTCGGTCATCAGAGTGTCACGATATTTTTCAGTTTCCTCTTAAATGTATTTGAATCGAACTACAGTACGTACTCGAAATTTCTAAATAAGTATTACTATAATATCGTAAGGTTAAGAGAATGTATCGATTATTACGATAATTAGAGAGAAATTAGAGGACTAGAACTAGAAAATTCTGAGAAATCCCTAAATTATTCTATGCATTTGCATCGGTATTCTAAGGGAACAGCTTCTCGTATTTAATTTTAACTTCAATTCTGTATCATATTTCAATAATGACTAATTTACAATTTCATTATAATATGCAATAATGAAATTATCGAGGTTGAATGAGAACGTGAATGAGAAATCTATGTAAATCAATCTCACTTTATAGCCGGCAGGCAAAAATTAATAAAATATGTATATATATATATATGTAAAAATGAAATTAAAAGTAGAAGCGAAAAGGATGAAATTAGTAGAAATTTTTAGAACTAATTTTATTACAGACCTTACTGCATGATCAATATTTCGGAACACGAACATACGAGATCTCCGAGGAAGATAAATCCACTCTGCTGTTCGTCTGTGATTTTAGTTACGATAGTTATTTTTATTTTAAAGTTACGAGAGGCTGTAAAAAATTGTACACTTCTTCTATGGTAAAGCGAGTATATCCTAGAAATAGCAACCTTGTTTAGTACGAATAACGTGTCCGAAGAAATACGAGAACTGTGATCCTTGTTCTTCTCTATTTCAGAACTTTTACACTACGATAAAGAAAATTTTTGTAACTCTAGAACTACGAAACTCTGGAGAATATCTTCTGTACAGTATACGCATAAATCCGTCGTGACTTGAGGCACGTCCTACAATTTTTCAAGTCGATGAAACAAAGTAGATGTATAATAAAACGGAGACCGACGGAAAAAATCTCGATCGAAGGTTGTAATAAATTGTAAATAACGTTTATTCGTAAGTCCAGTTATTGCTACAAATAAATACGAAATAATTCACACTTCGTAAGTAATAATATTTATGAAAAAATCCGATTACAAATTGTTACAAATAGACGCGAACGAACAATTTCCATCTGGACCAGCAATAATATCTCAAAATTCACTGGAAAAATTTCGATCGTCCTGTGGTCGTAATTCTCTATGATTTCAAATTGAAAAAGAGCGAATCTCCTGCAAACAGCATCTGGACTTTGTTGAACTGGAGTTCGCAGAAGCAATTCCACGAGAACAGCGAGATTGCAGAAAAACTTAACGCATCAAGAAAAATGTCTGAAAATCTTGGTACTATACTATATGATTTATTTATTCAGAATTATTAGAAATTAGGGTTTTCAATGATTTCTATCCTATATGATAAGTTTATTGATAGATGGATCTATTTACAATGGATTAAACAGGAAACGATGGTTATTTAAATAGATAATTAACTAAATAAATAATTCACAACTCACAACTAATAGTTTACAACTCATGATAACTTGGCAACTCAACTCTCGACTCCTCACAAATCGACTCTTAATTAACGACTGCCGATTAATTCGTCTTTCTCCCTTAAGCGTCCCTTTGTCTTTTTTCATACCCCCATCACGTACGTGTTCGGTATGACCGAAGGACAGACGACACATTGATAGGCCGCTTGGCCCATTGAAGTTTCCCGACCTTTCCGGCCTGTCGGCACTTAGGCTTTCTCGCAACATTGTTTAGGGTTCACCCGATATTTCTTACGCAATCTGTTCACGATACTACAATATCCATTGATGATACCAACATGATATTGGAAAACGAAAAGCTCGTAAAGATGAAAATAAAAATCGACAGTAATAAATCTCGTGATTTTATTCTTATTTTCACTGAGAAATAATAAAAGAGAAATCCACGTAAAAAGTTCAGTTGGGAAATTTAATTGTTTTGCTCGACAAGTAATCGGAGAATCAACAAAAACGAAGCATCGCAAGAATAAAGTCTCTCGGAAGTCGGACCCTTGGAGCTTGATTTATCTCCAGAGTGGAGTTGATAATCAGTTCCTGGAACGCGTGGAACTTGGACAGGAGCGTCTGACCACTGTCCCCTAGGCATTTATTCGTTTGGCCGCTCGGCCGAACCCGCGCGCGACCTTTTAGAGTCTCTAGACCAACAAATGGAATCCCACTCCTTACCCTTACAGATGTTCCCCCTTCGATTCTCCTTTTCCGATTCTTGTTTTTACCCCGAACAAAACGCATCCGGATTTCGACAGAATCAACACGGAATCGCGTATTTTCGCGGTTCACCTTGCTGTTCGTCCTCTTCACTTTGTCAATTATCACACGCTCAAAAGGACCACCCGCTCAGAAATATTAATCAAGCAGATGAAACATCCTGCATGCCACAGCTATCGAAATAATAACAAAACAGTAGTTGAATAGCCGCCTCCGATATACATCCGACGATAATCCCTCCAAAGGGACTAAAACCTCACTATAAAAACCCTCCTAAATTAACGCTCAATACCTTATTCTGTTGTAACACCTTGAACCGTCACTCTGTTGGATTTATATAATAAAAGTTTAATTTCTTCACCTTATTCGTGAAACGTTCAAACTGCGATGCGAGGAGATCACCGGCGATCTATCGGTTTAATGATTTCTTGTGTCTCCGACGTGACACAATCGCCGGCATTTCGTAACACCGATTTTTAATCATTGTCTTGTCGATAGACTGTGAACTTTTATGCAACTTCGTATCTCTGAGAATATACTTAAAGAAACAGAAGCTCGATACAAAACTGTTTCACCTATTATCAGTATCGTAGTATCGTAAATATATAATATATTAATTATGATTTATTTACAATGAATGGATTGTACAGATGTTGATTAAACAGAAGAACGATGGTTGTTTAACGTGAACTAATCACAACGTACTGTAATTTAGACAACTCAATGGTTCATTTGCAACTCCCGTCACAACGGATCCAATGCTCTCTCTCTCTCTCTCTCTCTCTCTCTCTCTCTCTCTCACGCGGACCACCCTCTCTCGACAACGCTAGCAACACTATATCGACGACGCAACTCGCACTCTCTGACTTCTCGATTAACACCCTCTCCACTGTCACTGACCGTTCTAGCATCCCTTTGTCTTTTCTTAGTCCCACCACGCACGTGTTTCGCAACCGCTCGTGGCCAGGATCACGTAGGCCTTCTCTACGAAACTATTCGATCGAAGGACCGACGGCACATTGACGGGCCCGACGGCGCCTCGGATCTCGCGACATTGTTTATGGTTTACTCGATATCTCTTAGGTCTTTTGTCTACGATACTACAGTATTATTATCGCTTAGTATTATGGGAGACGCTATACTTTGAGTATCTTACGTGTGTCTTCGTACTGTGTGCATTCTGCGCAATTTTCTACCATCGAGTTTCCTATAGTGAAAGCAGAACTCGGTAAAAAATTGTTTTGATATTTTACACTGCCAAATTCTCCATAAATGCACAATACCTGCCACTTAACGATCAGCGAAATAAAAGAGAAAGAGTTTCAGTGAAATAAATTTCCTTGTGTATCGAAGCTTAACTCTTTGGTCGTGTTGAAAATATTCTATTATTCCAAGGATTGGAGTGACAAACGACTGGTTGTAATGAAACTTTAATTAAAACCGTTGAATGGACGGGATGGAAGTTGATTTCCATTACAATGAAATGAAACATTTGGACGAACGAGTGCACCGGGGCTGTGCCTGACTTGACAAGCAGAATAAAACTGTAGGTAAGCGGGCAAGAAAAATGTGACTGTGTTTGGGCAGATGACCGGAATAAAATCTTGCGTGGACGGATAACTGTGTCAGAACCGTGTCTAATCGAAATGATAGAATAAAAACGTGCCTGAGCGGACAAGAAGAATAGAACCGTGTTCGATTGGATGGATAGAACAAAACCATAGCTGAAAACTGGTAAAATCAATGGAGACAGTTCTCGTAGCAGTATGTTATGCGTGCTGCAACATGTATTAGGTTGTCCGAAAAGTTTCTTTCGTTTTGTAAGGAAATAATAGACGTACAATGTTTTTTATTTTATATTACTTTATTGAATTATGTACGAACGTAATAATAGAAATATAACGAAATGGATCATACTTAATTCAATAAAATAAGATAAAATAGAAATTGTTGTTCATCTATTATTACTTTGTGAAACGAAAGAAACTTTTCGGACAACCTAATATTTCGCGCGCGCGTTTTATCGCACACGATTTAAGTATCTAATTATCGTTTAATTCTTACTTATCCTTCGTTGGCTCGTTATTAAACACGCAAGAAATGCTTGGAAGTGGAATCGAAATGTATCTGACAATGGAGAAACCAACGTCAGGAATAAATCGAAATTTCCTAAAGCCGAAATTTGTTTGAAATTGAACGAACCGAAATTGTATGTACGTAAGGAATAGTTAAATTTTTTCGTCGAGGAGTGTTGAGGTTGACTGATAGAGGAACGAGTGGATGAATTTGTAATAGAAAAATATATTGAAATAAATATTGGTATAAATATAGTGTATGTCGATCCAGATCCTCACTTTTTCAGTGTTACAATACAATAGAGGAAGGATGATAGGGAGCACGTTCGTATATTTATAGCAAAGGACATCACCAAAAAGTTAACCTTGGTGTGTAGCTTTAGCTGAGGGCTACAAGAATCAGCAATAGAAATCTACTTATAGTACTTTTGTTTCTAGACTTTGTAACCCAAAAAAACAAAATTTATATTCAAGGGCACGATAACATGGACCTCTCTTTATTTTCAATTTTTTTCATTAAATTCTATTCTTTTCGTAACAGCGGTTTCCAGGTCGCGGATATACGAAAGATGAAGCTGTAGAATTTTTCTTGAAGTAATTACTTCAACAAATATAAATTGCGTGGGACGCTTCGAATGCGATTAATGTTGAACTAATTGATAAAGCCGAGTCGACGTCACCGGCGAATCATCCATCGTTGTTGCATTCCGAGCATTTATGAAAGTTTATTCCCTGTATTGTTTTACGTATTTTCACGAAATTAGCTGAAATTACAACCATAATCGCTTGCTCGCTGTTTCTATTAAAAGTTTCTCTCCGTTATTCTCCGTTATTCGATATTTTCTTTCTCTAACGAAAGAAAATTCTGCCCATTCTCCTTCTTCGTAAACGACCTTACAAAAGCGCGAATGTTGTGCACGAAATCCTATCTTTTTCAGATAATTGAAACAGATATGAAAATTGCGTGCAAAATCATGGCGAGAATTTTCAACGCAATTTTGAGAATCGTCTATTATAATTGAGCGGTTCGTTCCGAAACCAGAGACGAGCTTCATTGTTGCCAGTACACCGTACTTGCGTACGTTTTACATCTTGAAGAAGCATTTTGCTTTCGCCATGGTAGCTTTTGTTCTTTCCTCTCACGTCAACGTCAATAAAGTAGCCGTGCGTGACGCATTTACCATGCAATATTCCGTATACGTGAGCGGGCTTTCGGGATCGTTTCAAGCCTCTCCTTTCTATTTCAATGATCTAGCAAGCTTCGCGTAAACAAGGCACAGAATTTCGAACACGACAGAAAATGTTCTTTTCGCTCGTAATTTGTAGGCAACTTCTTGCAAAGATATCGAACCTTTGGCGAGCAGCTGTTAAATTTTATTAGAACGATTTCGCGAAATGCAATTGAATGTTATAAATGATGCCGTTGCGAAACTGGGACGAATAAAAATGGAAACAGTCGATACTGGGTCAGTAGGATACTCGGTTTCTATTTGCGTTTCTAGTTAAGCACCGATGTAACCGAATTTAAACGAACAAGGTACCCGCACCGACCTGGCCAGCCGCCTTCAGATTCTGTTTATCCATCCACTTCTCACGTACTCCAACGCTTAATTAAAATTCTCACCTGCCGGAATCAAATTGATTAAATCGGAAATCCCAAATTGAAATATCTGGGCTGAAATGAATTATGGTTTTCGACGAGCGGCTCGTGTCATTCGATTTCATACTTTAATTTACGAACGCGATGATATCCGTACCGTGTAATCACCGCTGCAACACGTAATTCATTAAACGTTCCCTCTGATTTTCAGATTGCATTCCCATTCTTCTCGTAATTTTATATGCAACCGGAGGAGAAAAGGGGGAACGGTGTTGTACCGTAGTTTAAAATTGAACGCCGAGACGAGAGAATTTGAAACTAGAGGTTGGAAGCTTGTCCGACGTGCAAATTAATTTAATTAATTCTGTACCCAACAAAGGTGAATACTATACTCACTCGTTTGCCTCTCGTTATCGTACCTTCTTTTTTAATGATTCTGCAATCCGTTTCGATAGGATTCGACGCGAGAGTGTTACGTTTCCAGGTCGAGTCTTCTTTCTATTGTTCTTACGTTTGAAGATATAAACGCGACAAGAATTTCAGTGAAATCGAAATTTTGCAGAGAATTGTAACATTCAACCTTTGAGTTTCAGTGTCTCCAAGTGGGATTCTACCGCTTCGATAATATTGTTGCCTGTATTAGCCACATAGAGATCGATTACCAAGTTAGTTACAAGAAACACGAAGCAATTCGTGTCGATACTCCATTTATCAAGACTTATCGTAGAAACTGTTTTTATATTTACAGAAGACATAAGCAAATAGAAAGCACTACAAAGCTGTTTTATTCGGAATTTACTTTCGGAACTTCAATATTGCCACTGGTATACCATTTTCCGTACTCTAGTTGGTTTTTACTTTCAAAACTTCAATATTGATATTATGTTTATTTTTCACTCTGTAACTCTTGCTTTTAAAGCTTCAACGTTTTCACGCTGTTACGCTATTTCTCGATCCACAGTTAACAATCAATTGGATTTTATACATTCGTGCCATACGATACTTAATATGCAAAAATATATAAATTATCCAAGTACAAATATACAGTATACAGTATACAGTATACAGTACAGTATTATACAGTACAAATAAATTATGCAATAGCTGCTATAATATTCAATAGATAAACAAATTTTCCACCTAAATTCTCCATTTTTTTTTATATAGATTCATGATTATACTATAAATTCCAAGATACAAAAATATCCAGAACGCGCGTCATATCCAAAAATATATAAAACAGACTTTTACGTTTATAAAAATACGAATTTGTATACATTATTAATAAACATCTACCATCCATGAATTTAACCTCCAATTTGTACTTGAATCTTTAATTTGCAAGCTAATGTACAATTTGTTAAATTATCAGCAAGAGATATTATCGAATAATCATTCCGGCCAACGAGAGGATACTCGCGAGAGGGAAAAACGGATTAGCAGTGTTGAAAGTGATGTTCTGAATGCACGTGGGCGATAACGATACGAAGACAAGATCAGGATGGTTATCCGTTGGAAATCGAAAAGGGGAGTGGTAAACGTAGAACACGAGAACGAAGTAGCGAGGTAAGGAAACGGAGAAAGACCCCTTAATACTCGGCGCTTTCACAATGGATCTTAGCGGTGCGCGGTGCAATAACGGCGAAAAAAAGGAGATATCGTCGGAATGAAAGAAGCAACGGGAATGCGATTCCACGAACAAAAGCAACGAAGAAAGGATGTTAAGCGCGTGGTATTCCTGGGAAAGATGAGGCCTTCGTTAGAACATCTCGCGAGTGTTGGAATTCGAGGAAATTTATTTATCGGCTAGAGCTTCAGGTCGTTCACCTTCTAACCAACTTGCACCTTCCTACGTTTTCGCCTGATAAACGTTTCCCGAGCAACAATCCTGCAAATAAACGAATGATTCCGAGCTGGTAAAATTGTTCGAACGTTGAAACTGTAGGAAAGGGACGGACTGATACGTTCTTGGAAGATGGACTAAATGAATCGGAAAATTGCACTGCTTTCTGAGGACGTTAATCAAGCGATAATGGATAAAGCGTCGCGATAATTGGATATACTTCTTCGATATAGTTGTCTCCTCAATTGGTTCGACTTCGAATTTATTGTTATTAAATTTTACACCCGATGGATAATTAATGCGATTAGTAACGCGACTTTTTTATACGTCAATCGCCGGAACATCCGTAAAGTAAAATAATATTCAGAATATTCATAAAGAAAGACGTAAATCGGAAATGTATTAATAATTACGAAATAATAATTGAAGATTCCATAGAGAATAAAATAAATTCGTCTTTGCAAATAGCGGTGAAATACAATTTTCAGGTGTAAATCGATGCTATGATCGGATGTAATTTCCAACAGATGAACCTTCGATCACTATCGACCCTAACTAATCGTCGTCGATTAAAGGAATCCTTACCTAACGGAATAACATTCTTCTATGCAAACACAAGATTCAGATCGCAAATTCGTCTCGATTTCAATTTCGCGACTTATTTACCCAAAGACGCGTCTCGCGCGGCGCGTTGATCGAGCGTCTCGGCAAAATCGAATTTTCCGGCTGGTGAAGTTTTACGGACGAATTTAATTTTCGTCGATAATACACCGAAAACGAACAAAGGAAATTTCAAACCCTCGTCACTTCCGTTAAATTAATTTATCGTGTAATAATTTACTGAAACGTTCGTTCCATTTTTGAAGATTAATTAGTATATTCGTTGCAACATTCTACTCGATGATATTTGTATGATTAATCGCGTGCAAAGCAGGCAAAGTAGAAAATAGAACTATTCGAAAAGAATATTTCATTTATTTAATTCTCTTTGTTTATGGGGAATTGACGTTGAGAAATTCGGGTTTTACAGAGACACTTTTTCAACGATTTCTAAAAAAAAAAAAACTAGTTCGAATTAAAACCAAAATAGCCACTATACTTCTTTCTAGAGAAGAAATAATACAATAACCGCAGGAACGAAGATTAACCAACATTACCTTTAAACTAGCTCTAAATCCTTGGTGGAATGTACTGAATACTGCACGAAGAAACAACGTGTAACCTCTTTCGAACGTAGTTTCAATAAACTCTAAGAAGGATAACACTGATTTCGACCAATTTTATTAGAAAGCCAATGACAAATGTTCTACTACATCTATTCATTATTGGTTCATTGATAAACACCAATCTCCCAATCAAGTACTATATCCTGTACAATTATTTTTTTGATTGTCCTCAAATTTTCCACGCGTTTTCATTTCCAACTGTTCATTACGTATATCGCCACTTTGCGAAAATTTCTATGAAATTCACCCTAAGGCTGTGATAATATGGATTATAATACAATTCAACAAGAAGAATGTCACAATTTTTACTTCTATTTTTAATATTAAAGAATAGAAATAAAAAATATCTTGTTACAGTCCATCGAAACTTAAAGAATATTATCTTAATCCACGAAAGAAGAAAATCTTTTCATTCCCGAATACTCGTGTAATTAATCGATTTACTAAAGAATTTACTTTTTGTAGTCGTGTCACTCTCCTAGCAAACAGGCGATAAGTCTCCAAATGTCACTCATTATAGCTCAGAAAACGAATGCGACCGACAGGGACACAATACCGGAGACACAGGTCTTTGAAAATTGCTATAACGGTAGAGAGAAACTGAGATAGGACCGCATCGTGGATTAATCAGTCAAGACCTTGTCCACATTAACGCAGACTCTGCATTAAACGATAAACCCTGCCGACTGATGAGGAGAATGTTAGGTAGCAAGTTCTCTTGCTTTCCATACAGTTTACAGAAAGCTCGACTCGTTCGGTGTGCAAGGTGTACATACAGCGAACTTCCTTTAAGCGTTCATCCTACTGCGGCAAGCAAGAGAGCGCGCGAGCGCAGCCCTTTAACGTTCCACAGAAACACCAACAACACAGTATACTTAATAATTCGCAGTTTCTCTGTCAGGCGATTCAAAATTTCTATTAACAATTTGAGTCTGGACTTAATTAGTTACGCATATAATGGCTCAGTTGGCGGATTAAAAATTGGCGAAATTATTGCCTAATAGCTGTATAATCGATTCCCTAATCCATGCAATTTGCGCATCGAATTGCATTGCGAAGCGAAGGATTTCCAACAGTCGTGTCGAAAATTAATAATACTCTACGCATCGATAGAAAATTATGTGTCTGCCATACGTAGAATGAAATATTCATTTTACAGCATCGAATAAAATTTGTACTTTATACTTTCGATACCATTTCAGACTGATACGATAATCCAAATACGTTTCATTTATTACACGTTTGTTATATTATATGCACTTTGCTATATTTGATCTTCTAATACGGTGTAGTGCAGGAGAAATTTTCAGAAGCTGCAAGAAGAGATGACGTTTGATATGTATATATAATACTGTTAAATTTATAATATAAGTTATAATAAAAGTTTGATAATGTTATTCTTAAAATTGATCGATACGTTGTATGAAATACAGAAGATATACATTTCTTGTATCTGGCAAATATAAAAAAACTTGATGATAAAGAAATAATTATTTTATCAAACGCCCGTTGTAAATTGTATATCATTTTCTTGTACTGTGAAAGAGTTAAATATATTTTTTTTGAATCAAGATTCGAATAACAACGTATTGTCAAAATCGTTTTCAATAGCGATCTGTTGGCATATATCTCAGTATTCTATTTGCTGGGCTGTGCTATGAAGGCATTCAACGCGTCTAGTTATATAAGGCGCTATTCTACTTACGCAGTCAGGTATTATCGGATCATTTCAAATTAAATGGGCCAACAGCTCGACTATTTATACAAGAAATTTCATGCAGCTATATGGTCTGCTAATATATCGTCCATTTACATGGATTTACCATAACGCATTTCATTTCAGTTAATTTCAATTCATGCAAACCTATTAAATTGAAACTATTTCCGACCAAATTGGTACCAGAATAAAATTTCATGAGTCAGTTATTATTAATGGCACGAGCTTTTCATAGAGTACGACTTTATACAGAAAGAGATAATTCAAAATGAAATATTCCTGCGAAATACGGCGTTAGAGTCTCGAAACTTTTTCTGCGTAAAAGATATGTTTCCAAGAAAGTACCGGTTTTACAGAGAAAAGATATCAAGCTTTGAGTACAGTCTACGGTAAAACGATAGAAAAGTTCCAAGTCCAAAGAAGATGGAAATTATCTTCGAATATTTTGCTAGCGGACTTCGTGCTATTGAATATCCTATCGTACGAAAAATTCAGTAAAACGTAACCGAGGGATTTAGTAGAATTTTGGTATTTATCGAGGGTCAGGTACATTTTGTAAAATAGAACGAACAGACGGAAGAGACTACAAAAATTTTCTGTGACATAATGATAAAACTATTGTAATTTTAGAATACCCCATGTAGATATATAGATAAGTTTATAGATACGAGAGGCGATATTCGAGATAGGAAAAGAAGTGGCAAGCACTTAGAAAAATTGGCGATGATACTAAAAAGCCTGTAAGGTGAAACTGGATAAAAAGTCGAGAGGTTCGGAAAGTTAAACATTTTGACGAGCAATTCTGTACTTCGAATTTAACGTTCCTCGCCGCGGTATCTCGAGAGTATTTCCTAGTTCGAATAGTCTGCTTTCTCTGCTTCAATTTCTTTGAAAAAATGTTTTTTTCTTCTTGTAAAAGAAAGAATAAGTAAAATAATTACGAATAACCAAATTAGTCTTCGACATACACATTTTTGGAATTCATTTTTAATTTGAAAAAATAAAAAGGCACGTATCTTCTTACTTTGAAAATAGTTTCGATTTTAAATTCTACGTAAAAATACAAACGAATTCTCTTAAACACGCCTCGAACTGTTCTTTCCGGAAGCTTAAAACCTTTCTCCGAAGATTCTCAGTAAAACGTATTCTGTTTACTTCAGCATTTCTCGTTCAATTGGACCAAAGATTGCAGATTCTTAGAAAATATTCGATCGCGTTTACCAAAACCTTAATCTCAAACGCCTTTCTACCGCACCTCTAATGATCATTGTCGGAGCTATGTTATTTTTTACGAAATTCCGTAGGAAACTCTCATTTTCACACTGCTGCGGGAACGACCTTCGTGCAAATTCAATTTATCTTCAGTGTGTGCGACATACATTTGAACAGCCGCACTTCGGTATAAGCGTAACAGTTTCAGTAAAGAAAAAACCCGACTCGAGCTCCGGACGTATACAGCAGTTGGAACGATGCACATTCCAATCTGAATTTATTCCAGGAAACGCGGATCGTTTTCGAGACGTGTAACATTTGCATCGTGATGCAGTGGCAGACTCAAGTTCTCGTATTTTGTTACAACTTGCGATTGCCAAGCTGTAAGGAGAAAACGAATCGCGGTTATACCTTCGGAGTGAATTTAAAACAGGGTGAAAATTACCTAAAAAAGATTTTTAAATCCGCGCAAAATATTTCGAAGTAACAGATTCGCTCGTAACAATGATGTACTTTGGTAGGCGAACCGTATAAATCGTGGTACGAGTAATAAATATTACTTGAACAATAGAAAGAATGATAAAAGAAAAAATAATAGAAATTTAAATATATTCGACGATCACAGTCTCGATTACTTGATATTACTTGATTTGTTTCGTTCGCATTTTTAATTATAGAAAGTTACGTGATTCGATTCGTAGATATAATACTTTGATTCCAAGACGAGAGTTCGAGATGTTTGAAAACAAAAATTCAAAATATTTGTCAAGATTGAAAGATATACAAACTGTTAACGCGAATCTACCATAAACCAGTCTGAATATCCCCACGTTTTATTAATTTGTTAACCTTATCATCTATTTATCAGTCTGCGATTAGTGTCCAACTTCTCAAGTGAACAATTGACTTAATTCCCTATGTTTATTTGCATATATCATAAACGTTAAGATTAAAACACATCAAAATATTCGTAAAATGATTGGGTTTCAGGTATTTCAGCTGCTTCAATACAGTATATGGGATCTTAATACTTAACAAGCTTCGCTGTCATAGAGTACGCGTATGCTATTGAATTTTACTAAAAAAAATGAAAAACGTCAAAAGCTTCGAACAGCTTTTCTATAGCCAACGACTCTACACGATCCAATTTAGAATTTATTAACGAGTTTTTATTTAGAAAGAAAGCGCAAACCAATTTTCACCGACGAACATCGGCGAGCATAGAAGATGGTAAATTCACACGTCAACTTTGTTGGCTTCAATTTGATCAATATTTCGTAGAGAAATGAATTTCAATTATGTAGATGGCACTTTAATTACGCGGCAAGTTCGTCTGCTTTATGCCGCACATTTCCCTTAATTATTGTTATTATTAATTTATACGTCGTTATTAATTATACGGACGAATATTGTACGAGGACTGCTGTAGATATTTCTTCGCAATTTACTGGATGCTCAAATATGCGGCACGAGGAGCGAAAATCCGAATCTTCTCTATACATAGATGCAAACAATGCTGCATAACACAATACATTATATCAACTCGGCAATTATAGGAGCGCATCGTAAGGCTGTAGGAAATCCTAGTTGCTCTTTAGATAAACAATATTAAAAAATTTGCATTATATTATTTTTAAGATATGTATAATTTTGTGTGCTAGACTAGATTTGCCGTGTAGTAGTGACGCACGTATGTGAATATGAGTGCGTGGAAGTACGTGTGTGCGCGGCGTTTCGAGAAACAGATGAACGTAACTGATCCGTGGCAGTGTGGTATGGAAGATGGTGAGACAAAGAGAGTGCTGAGACGCGTGTAAATGTATATCGACGAAGATCCTGAAAATCGTTTATTAAATAAATCTAAAACTATTTTAATATGAATTCTAAGTGTAACCTTAATGTTCCTTTATTTTTATTTCGGTAATTAAGATCCACAATTCTCAACAATTATAATATAATATATGTTATATTATAAAATATAGTAAAAAGCGCTAGAAAATTTTTAAGGAAAATGACACAGAATCAGGCATTTGTTTTATCTTATTTATAATATATTTACTATCTATCAGACATGAGAATTCGATACAAATTAAGATAAGATGATGAAATCAATTAAATCGAACGAGAAGAATTCGAAATCTCAAGGTCTGTATCCTAGATGATAAATCTATATTCGGAATCGACTTGAGATTATTCCTAGTCAGACATAATTTAAGGAACTGAACTAGTAAAAAGCAGGATGGCACGAAACACAAGTTGAGAAGTTGCAATAACGAAACATCAAAGTATTCGTGATTACAGTCTTGTGGCACACATTAGAAGCCACCTCGAAGTCAAGAAACACAAATTCGTACAAACTACAAGATAGAGGGACATCATTGGACAACTCAAAGCACGGGGAACTTCTCTAGACATGACCCGAGGTCGTTGAATCTATCTGGAAAAGCGACAACGACGAAGAGCATTGACTTCTGTATCCGCGAAGTTGCGAGATACATCCTAGTTAATCCAGAGCTCGAGAAACCTCAATAGAACAGAAGCTTCTAAGATCTACTCCGGAAATCCATGTCCCACGGGCAATAAAGTTCGCTGTATCCAATTGTGGGATCAAAAGATCTCGATTTTTACATAGTCTAGCTAATCACGACTCCTAAAACCAGCGAATCCGATAATCGAACCAGGACTCGTGAGATTCGTCTTGAGCATTTTAGATATTGAAGGATTACGAAAAGCGTTTCATATCGATATCGCGTTTAACTGGATGTTTCAAGATGTGGTCGACCGATCAATCACCAAAATGTCGAGGCTTTACAATATCCATATTTCAAAGACTATAAGGTTCACTACGTCTACGTAGTCGTGAGATCAAGAAATATCCATCTCTAGAATACCGAGGATCATGAGATGTATCCTAGTCACGAGACCTAAGAACCAGCGTCCGTATAATCGAGATCATGAGAGCCACATTCGAGGATCCTGAAAATTAAGGGTTGGCGAGTTCCATATTCACGAGACCGTGAAACTTGTGTGAAACAGTCACGTGGCCATGGAGACGTGTTTTCCCTTTAGAAACCAAAGACTCGACTCTGCTTATTTTCTTAAGAGATACGTTTCGAGACTATTACGAGTCGTTGTAATTGTCATTTCATTGTATTTGTCAGAAAGCTCCTTTTTATCTAGGGGAAGAAAGCTACTTATTGGCTTACTATCGTTCGATACTACTTTCGTTCGATGTCTACCTTATTGTAATTTTGAAACAAAAGTAAATAAAGTATCTCGCTCGTGACGTTGAAGGGAACTCTGATTTTATGTGTATATTTTACGTTACGTGTTCTTGGACGGATTCTTCGACGACTGGAATGGAAAAGTCCAGAAGGAAACGAGAAAAAGTATAACGAGCAACCAAGGAAAGTTTTTACAAGTTTCACAGCGAGAAATGGAGCGACAAGGTGTCGATGAACGATACCTCCCCCCGTTGCAACGCAATCTTCAGGTTTCACAGAATTTACGACTGTAAGAACTGCGACTATCTAACGTGCGAATGATCGCTACCCTCTTGATTGTTCGATTTAATGTTTCGTTTAATTTATCAGATTTAACTTTTAACACGCTCGATTTAAATTTCCTGTCACAGATTTCAATTTTAATAAATCGTTTCCTGAAATGGACCCGCCTGTAACGAGTTCTATGTTTTGCTTAATAAACGTTCAACAATTTAGTAGACGAAACGAACAAAACGTTTAGTTTATCCGCCAACAGTGACAAATTTCATCTGATTAGAGGACCGGACCGACAACGAATTAGCAAACGTCACCGCCTAAAGTAATTCCATGAAAATGTAAAGCAGTATTTGAAAGCGGAACGTATTCCAGGAGAAAATATTTGCGGAAATCCAATTCGGATCGAACGTGAGAATGAATTAGCATTTGTTAAAATCGCCGTCCGCGAATAGGATAATCCCGGTAGTTAAACAGGAAAAAGTGCGGATACTATATGAACGATACGTTCTAATTTCGGTACAGTCATTTTAGAAACGATTGTTCGCCTCAATTTCTAGAAATTGGAAAATTTTACTGCGCTTATAAATAATAATTCGGATATTAGCGGCAATTACCTCTGTAATTATAGCTATCTTGGCAAGTGATATATTCTACTTACAAGATTAAATAATAATTGAACATTATTAGGAAATATTATATACGCTTTCTCTGTAATTATAAATCTTTGACTAGTGACTGACAGATTCCACTTACAAAACCCGATAATAATTTACCTATTATAAGAGTATTACGCGTGGCTATTTTATAATAATAAATGGCTGACGAGTGCACGTTCTACTTAAATCAATAATATAAATCTATGCTTTTTAAAGAATTATTTTTTTAAGAACAGTTGTTAGATTGTACTTTACATATTTGAACGTATATATAACTCTAATTTTTAATATATTGTCAAACATTCTATATGTTTTATGAATATTTTATGAGAAAAATGGTAACGTAGAGATTATCTTCATCGAAAGAGAAGAACTATGGATAAAAAATAGCTTTTCAATAAACCCTTACTCAGTGTTCCTGCCTCAAACTAGAAATTTCTTATTAAATCTGATATTTAATATACAGGTAATTCTATATTCTACGATGATAATAAAATATTACAAAAATATTGAAACCTCAGGATAATGGTATCGCAACCAAACGTTGTTCACTTCAACGTATTATCAGGTCTTCGCGTTTAACAGAAATTCGATAGCCCTGAAGCTGAACCTAACTACCCTAACCTATCACTTAATTTGCATGTCCTCAGCGTCTACTATTTCACTATTTAGTTTCCTAACTTGCTTCCATAAATTAGCTTTAACTTTCTTCCTTGGGTTTGAGACTCTTCTTTCCTTCTAGCTCTCTGCATCTATATTTCTCCCAAGTTATCTATCTTTGTAAAGCTACTGGATTTAGATCTTGATTTAGGAATAGTTCAAGTTGCAACTCACGGCATGTGTATGGGGTTTCTTAAGAGTCTGCTTAGAATCTGTGGTGATTCCATGGGGATTGAATCGCCCTATGCATTACCTTTATTTGGATCTCAAGTTAGGTAACACGACTAGTCTGGCCAACATATTTCGACGAGCAGATTTTTCACAGCATGCTCGTGGCTCAAAGTATTCCGTCGATACGATCCGATATTTGCTAATTGGCGGTATGAAGTAATTAATCGTTTATCGCCGTTAACAAACTTCTGGACGTAATTTACGATTAAGACTGTATATCTCGCGAAATGTACGCAGGTCCAATTACCTCGTGGTAGTGGATCAACTGGGAGAAATTATCGTTCAAGCTGAGCTATTATTTAATGTTTCTAGTCGACTCGTTCTAAGCGATCTATTATGCTCAACATCGATAGTCAAGAAATATCTTGAAGAGCTAAGAAATATTTTTATTGAAATAACAGAATAAAATTATGTATCACCATCAGAAATGTATTACATATGGTGCAATATAAAATTGAAATTTTCGCATCACGTATTAGAACTCCGGGAAAGCCGACGAACTGTAGTACAGTAAGAAGAAAGAACCAGCATTGTTGAAAAAAATAAAGAGCCCAGTATTCCCGAAGGACGATCAATGGAAGAATAATTAAACTTCGAACTATAAAATTAACGAACGTTTAAAATTCTTCAAAAAGATTAAGAAACTATGTATGACGAAGAAGAATGTTCATTGTCAGATCACACGTGACGGTAACCAGTTCATGGAGTTTCTGAAATATCGAAAGTCGACTACAACACAGTTTTCCTTCTTTTCGTCTCGTATGTTACTCGATTCTGGCATAAAAGATTTGAAATCGTGTTCAACAACGAGTTTTATGATTATCCCTGTATTACTTTGAACTTAATGTACCGATAAGAGCAGAATGTAATCAACGGAAGTCGATATAAGCTCGATTGAGCGTATAAGTCGAAAGAGTAGTGCAGAGACCGAACTTCGTAAAGTCTGCAACAGTATGGAATCACGGTGTGTGGTTTTCGTGCCATTTAACTAGGAACTGGGGATTTGTTGTCAATTCTTAACGAACCAAGAAAACAATTACATATTCGTGTGAGGCATAACAACATAGAGTATCGATGGAGCAATTTATTTCATGGCCGAGATTAACTCGACTGCGATCTCAAAATTGACCTGATAAAAAGAAAATCCGTAACAATAACAGCGAAGAACGGAATCAAAAGAAAGGATTTATCTTTAGAGAATGCAAACGCGGGTTCCATTGAAGAAGCGCTTTAAATGAAAAATTACTGTGTAAAAATTTGAATGGTAAATGCAACATTTACGTAGAAATTTCTGTTAGAAGACTTACTTGTTTCCAAGGAAAGCAAGATAAGGAATGCTTCATACTTAATAAATGTGAGAATAAGAACTGACTACATAGCTACTCCGTAGTTATTTAATTTCAGACGAATAAATTTCTTTTGAGATGATACGAATGGTATATCATTCTTATGGAAAGTGTATCACTTTTATTTAACTTTCTTTTATCTTATTTCATAATAGAAAGTATTATGCATTAAATGTTGCATTAAACGGAAAGAAACGTTAATTCGATGAAAGGAAGAACTAAAAGCGTTGGAATTTTGCGTCGTGGACTTGTCACAGTAACGTTGGCTATGAGTTACGAGTTTAATGACGTTACGAAGTAAACGCGTAGGAAGATAGTAGCTGCTATGAGACAAATCTCTGTTTGTCACTAAAACGGATCTGAACTAAACGTTGAGGTAAGCCGGTCCATGTCTCTAAGGATTTCTCTGTTGCTAATGACAAAAGCATATTATATCGTATTTCTCTGTAATAAAGCGCATTCAACGTACCACTTATGTACTCCTTCGTCATCATTTCAAAAGTGTTTAAATCTGAGTTGCTACTTTTAATGGAGAACAAATTTTTTAATAACGTTAGATAATATTTTAATAAACTGATAAATGACGTTGTCACGTGTACACTTATGTGTGTCACCAATCAAATTATTCAAGCACCACACGCAAGTTATGTTAGCTATAGTCGAATAGCATCTAACATTCGGAATGTTGTATTCTATAATCCACCTCAGCGGCAATTCCAGTTGGATTCCGGAAGTTTCAAGCGAAGTAATTCATGGGATTACGGTCATGCTAATCTCCTGCAGAATAACGTGACCTTATGCAGCACATTAGATATTGGTCAGGCAATCGAATCGATTCCAAGGCCTTCACTAACGTAGATTTATGAGAGAGTATCCTATAACTATCCCAATGTAAAATTTTTACGTGGAAACAATAGTAATAGTAATTTCTCAATCGTCACGCGTATTTCCTTAAAGAATCAAGCGTGCCAAACTCGAGAAAACTCTGAAATTACGATAGCGTTATTACCGAACGAAAATAGAGACGCGAAAAATTCCACAATGCGTGTTTCGTTCGAAACGCACAAAGAAAGCACGCGAGGTCATCGTCGATAAAGCTTATCATAACGCGACCATGAAGAAGGCTATTTTTGAGTTGGAAACTTAAATTATCACGAGGCTAGTAAACAGCACGTTCTTTAGAATTTTGGTTTATTCCATTTTCAGTATCCAGGCACGAGAGATACAAATTCGGTATCTCCGAAGGATAATTCGGAATTATATCGTAACGGTACAATTTAGCGAGGTTTCTGACCTGAAGAAATAACGCGATCTTTCCAGAAAATTCGAACACTCACGCTAGTACATATAACGTCCTACTTTTGCCGGAAGGAGGCGCGCCAAGAGCACGTGGAAGGGTGGTCGCGACACTCAAACCTCGAATATTCCGCGGAGAACACAGATCAGACATTTTAGGCCTGCAATTTATAAGACACGTAATATAATTGAGAATTTCGATGCGAGAACCGAAATCGCCAAAAGTCCCAAAGAATAACCCGCTGGTCGAAAATTATTACGGACATTACTGTGTTCGTACGAAACGAAACTTCTTTGTTTCTAGTCTTCGTACACGTACAGTAATTGCGCCGACGACTGCTTATTCTTTGGAGAATTCGAGACCGACTAGCAGCCAACAACGGTATGCTTTGTATTACATAGTATAGTAGCCTAACAACGGAGGGTACCGAAATTCTCGACTATCTCGTGCATTCAGGTGTCTCATAAGATGCCCGTGCAACCGAGTAATTTTTGTACAGTCGAGTGACTCGCGAGTATCCGGATACCCGGGTATCTCAGATGCTCAGTTGAAATTGCTGGTCCTACTTCGTAGCATTCACGTAGTTCAGCCATTCTTCAAGTCTAGTACGACACATTGTACAATCTTCGAACGCTACAGATATCCTTCAACTGTATTACGTTATATTCTGTGTATATATTATTACGTTACGTATTCATAATCGTGTGTTAGTCCATCAAAATCTAAAAACTTCTATCGATCGTTATTACTAAAACAAATGCACGCGTTTCTGTTCTTCCCTGCGCGTTCATAGCCGTGACTGATAATCCAAAGTTATTCATATCACATCGCTCGTGTGATTACGTCAAAAAATTAACAAAAACAGACGCGTTCGTACAACGCGGAACTCGTTAAATTTTTAATCCTTCGGGAACAAAAAGTTGTAAAATTCTAGCGCTCAGCATATTTTTAAATAAACAGAAATAAACGCGAAGGGTAAAAGTTCCGAGATTGTAGTATCGATCCAGCTGCACCATTACTATTTCGAAACTTAAAGAAGGTCGTTCCTACAGCTCTCGAGCGCAAGCACGGCCGTACTCGTATAATGCGTTCATGAAATGATGATTTTGTTCGTGCGGACGCGACTGAAAGAAAAACTGTCACGAAAAGGTGGAAGTCTGAGAATGGAGGAATATCTTCGTAATGACTGGGCGAAAGAAAATGAACGCTGGGATAATATCGAATGAGACGGCGCGAAGTAACGTGGAAAACGAAAGAAAAATGTTCTATTTGCCTAAAAACTAGAAATGCAATCTAGAAATGCAAATTGCTAGAACTGGACGGTAACTTGGTGGAACGGTATCGTGTTACGGAGTAAACAGTGCGGTTCACCTTTATTTGCTGTCTTCTGGAAACACCTTGGGGAGCTATCCTTGTGCTCGTATGTAACCTTAAACTGCGAAGGAATGAAATTTTTTAATTTCGCCGAACTTTTATCCTTGAGGACGTAAACTTTGTCAGCAAATATAACTTTAAGAAATCTCGGTAACTTGGTAGATTTTTAAATTCCTCAAATTTCTTAGATAAATAATTTTAAAGCATCGAACGTTTCAACTTTGCAATCTTCACAATTTTAACCTTTCAATTTTCTGATTTTTAGACTATGCGCGCACGTCCATATAAACGAACGTTCTTCTCGCAAGCGACAATTTGTCGCTAGCGCGCGCATAGCCTTAAACTATTTACGTGCTGATTTTCTCCAGTGTCGATGTTCTTACTTTTCGAATATTTATATTTCAAACGTGTTAAAGTTACAGCTAAATATTTTACTTTGCGAACTTTGCAATTTGCTCGAACTTTGCAATTGATTTGATTGTACGAACGTTATAACTACCGCAATTTAAAAGCTGCGCGTTAATATTCTCACTTAGCAGACGCCATCAATTATTAATTCACGAATGGTTGGCCCAAAACGAGGTCATTTGTTCCTCTATTTTTCGCTTTAATTGCTGCATTCGACGTATCATGTTCAGCTAGTTAATCTTGTGTCTCGTTCAGCCGGGAAGTTCCGTAATTAATTAGACGGTTGCGTGAGAACGAGATGCATATACCATAAAATGTGCAGGCGTTGTGGGTCCGTTTACGACTACCGGTTTGCTATCTCAATAATTCATACAAAGATTGCCCTTCGTATTTCCGAGAATAATCGTATGTATAAACATAGTTTCAAATCGGCATTAGCTTTTCCAATGTTCGATAGAATTTAAAATTGCAACTTTTTATAACTTCCAAGACCGCTAGACAATTTTCGTTTTGTGTGCAACAGAAAACACGAGACACAGCTCGTCTGGAGTAATTGGAAGATTTCGAATGTCAGATATAATGAAAATTTGTAATTTTATATTCCAATTTAATTTTGAACAAACGCGTTTAAGAATGTTTCTGGCTTCTAGGAATTTCGAATGTCAAATATAATGATAATGTGTAATTTTATATTTCAATTTAATTTTGAACAAACGCTTTTAAGAATGTTTCTGGCTTCTAGGAATTTCGAATGTCAAATATAATGATAATGTGTAATTTTATATTTCAATTTAATTTTGAACAATCGCTTTTAAGAATTTCGAATGTCAAATATAATGAAAATTTGTAATTTTATATTCCAATTTAATTTTAAACAAACGCTTCTACGAATGTTTCTTAAAACTTTGTATCGACTATATAAAAGCAAAAATGCTGAAACAACGACAGATAAGAACACGTAGTAAGACGTTATCCGTTCTCATAAATCAGTTGACGAATCTATTCTTTCTGTGTTGGGATCAATAGAGACGTTGCTGTACCTCGGTATCATGGTAGCGAATAAAACTCGCTAGTTCCACTAGAACGTTGATTCAATTTACTGGACGGTCCTCGCTACGTTGTTTCGAGAATTCTTGTTAATCATTTATCTGCTTTTTCGTCCTTCGCTGGCAGGCGAACGTATCTACGTGTAGGTAGAAAAATAATGTTTTGTTTTGCAGTACCAAATAACGGTCATGTCAATTTTTTATCGCTTTCCTTTGAATTAAAAATATAACAACGCAGATACCTTTTCTCCTATCTTTCGAATTTTCTATTATATTTCAGTACGTGCTTTGTATTTTATCTTGACGTGCATAGAGAATTACGATATTTCTCTTTTGAAAAATTGTAAACGATATGAAGAGAATTCCAATTACGAATATTTTTATATCGTTGGATTAAAGGAATACACGTGTTCCGCCGTCTATTACGCGCGGTATCTAGCGGAAGTTGGACAAAATTCGATTTTGTATTAATTTATTACTAACGCTTTCAGAATTCCGTGTCAAGATCAATTAAAAGTTTCGGTTAGTTTACTCGTATTACAGGTTACGCGATACTGCTAGTGTATCCTATTGCCTGTAATATGCAACGTGTGACGCAAACATATCAGCATCTAGGATTACGAAACATGAATCTGTAAGAAAAGAAAAAACTTTATTTCGATTGATCGAGTGTAACTGAAAACCTATTCGACGTATTTCTTATCCAATGAACATTTGTATCTAAAATATTCTTCAAGTACCTACGAATAAGGTATACTGAACACCATTTTTCTCTAAAGATCCATATTTTCCATATTTCCCATACTTTCGAATTTATACTTCCTCTACAAACTCCATTCCACGAGCCATTGCACATTTAAGATAAATCTGCTAAAATTATGCTTGAACCTAAGTCTCGCTGATTGTTTACGTTGTAACTATCATCAAAGAACCGAAACATCTGTTCCAGAAAGGATTTGTCTTAATTTAACTTTGCACTTCTATTTGTCGACTCATAGACGATAATCCGACTACTGTTCTCGCACAGTCTAACGATTCTCCTAATACTCAAACCGCAAATCGTAAAATCAACGAAACGAATCTCGTCGAAACCATAAATCAAACCTCTCGGATCCCTTAAACGAGCATCGAATCGTGAAGTCCAATAATTGTTGGAAAGCCGATGAACCACAATTCACGAAACCAACGAAACCATCTCGTCCATAATATAAACTCTGCGACTACGTATTGTCTTGGTCAGATCTCTTAATTGGACATCAATCCTTCGTGGCAAAGCACGTTTCAATTTGTCGTGACCCCTTTCTTCTACTCAGTGCAATCAGATTTCCCCGAGCTCTATAACGTTCACAGCCATGTGAACACGTTTCGTGGTCCACAGCGGGGAACGATATTTCGATTGTAACCACAATTCTTGTCCGTGGTAATGACACGTTCGTGCGACGATCGTCGCAACGACGAAGCAAAAAATAGCTGGTAGGAAAGGACACCGACGAACGAAATACGAGGAGAAATTTCATTTCGATTCCCTGCCACCAAATCAATGGGGTCGTCAGTCGTTCGTCGACCGACGACTTATCGTCTACCGACGATGTTTTAGTTCCTTTCCTTCGGTTTCATCAACCTGAAGAAATCGAATAATAGCATTTGCATCGAACGCAATGGGGCAACGTTCCATTGGATGCCGTTCGTTGTTACAGTAACTTTCCAGCTAACTGTATAGTCATACACATGATACGTTTGGCGATGTTAGATGCAACGATTGGTTTTTCATGGAAATTTCTCTTCTGTCGAGCTTACTCTGCGCGTTTGTTAGGGGATCGAAGAACTACGTAAAATATTACACGTTTGTTTGGTAAATTACGTTTCATGGAAATGAGATAAAATTATCGTATAGTAGCAAAAGGGCGTGTAAAAAGATATTCGAATACAAAGCTGGATTATTAACTTTTTAATGATTCGAACATTTTACATAATTTATTCGTTCGTCTTAGAAATTAAGGTCGAAAAAATGTGAAGCTCGAAAATAGTAAACTTAAAAAAATAATCGATATAATACGAAACAAGTACCTCGTTAAAAGATAATGGAATATAAATTTGAAATACACGATGTATCATCTGATATCTTTTTACTTTTATATTAAACTTCCACGTATATCTATTTCTATCGTTCAGCTCTGTCTTCTTTTTCATGTTGAATCAGTAGGTACAAGATAACTTCGGATAAAAATCTTTTCAGTAAACGTTCGAACAAAAGGTAGCTAGCGAAACGGAGGGATCGTGTTTTTTCCTTGCAATTTTGTTCCAATTGTTTCTTGAGTTCTTGCGCTGGCAAGGTTCGAGAATTGTTGGCCTGAAAGCTTCTACAAGGTGTGCGTAGTGTGTATGCACGGAGACAACAACAAAAATGCGAATCTTGTTTTCTTCCACGTTTTTCCGTTCGCTGAACGTCGAGGGATTTCTCGTTTTGTTTCGCGTTGTGATTAATGTCTTGTCATTTAAACCGCACTTCTCCCGATTATTTACGACAATAGGAGATTTTTCGAAAAATGCTGCGCTTCCAGAGAATCGATACGCAAGATGAAGTAACGTCAATAACTAGTATAAAAACCTATATAAATTATTCATTTTTTCAGACAATTTTCTTTCATGTAAATAACTTTGATCCTTCAATTTCTGATATTTTTATTCACAGCAATTTCCTTCCCCTTGAAAAGATTTGTTCTTTTCAAATATCTTGAAAAAAAATGAATTATTCACACATCGATATGAATTAAACAAATAATAAATAATAATTTCTAATGTAATCTACGGTTTACTGACTTTCCAAGCATCTTCTAGGGACGTAGTTCGAGTATCGATTTTTGAAAGTTCAAAGATGCAAAGAAGATCCAACAGTGATATACGGACCATTACGCACAATATACTACTTCACATCGTGCAATGTTAATACAGTTTATTTACGTAACATCCACTTGTTACACAACAGATATAACTTACGACGCAACATATCGCATTGAATAGAATCTCGTCGATATTCTTCGAACGATGTATCGAATATTACTTAAAGGATCGAACATCGAAATTTCAGACATCTGTCGTGCTTTGAAAGTATGCGTGGGATGCTGACGTACTTGGTAAATCTACATTGCCATTGTGTCTGTCGTGTTCCTCCATTTTCCTTCGTAATGTATGAAAAGCCTTCCTCGTAACAGAGTTGTTGAGAATATTCCTCGAATGAAGGTAATGCGTAAAGTATATCACTGGTATACTGTATCACTTAATAATGTATTTGTATTTTAATAATGTTATTGAGAAAATGAGACGAAGAAGACAACGAAGGATAACATTATGCTATGACCATGATATAATAATAAATCGCAAGTACGTCTCTTCTGTTACTTTATAATTTCGTTTCAAATTATCCAAATTATTCAAATATCCGTTTCAAAGTCTCTTTATATCTTATTCTTCGCACAAGTTGCGTATAATGCGGTCACAAACATTTGCGTTTTATCAAAATCTTTGCGGTACACGATATTTTATTAATTTCGCCTAATGAAAGCGCGAGCGAAATTCATAAAGAATACCGCGGTATTTACACGAGAAACATGTTTCCGCTTAGCAAATACGTCTTCGATCTGCGTTTCGTTCCTACCTATGGGGAATTTTCGAACTCTCTCAAAGTCGAAGATGTCCGAAGAACCCTAAATTTTCTGTCTGACGTAACATTGGATACAAATAATCAATATGATATAAATAACGCTATTCACAGGCTCGATATATTTATGATATATGTAGCTATATTTAAGCCTTTGAGTGTCGTGAATATTGAAGCCTTGAGGACGCTTCTAATATTTTACAATGTTATATAAATAATCACATTTCAAAGACAACTAGAATTACGAATACGCGAGAGAACTCGTTGCTCGCAGACAAAACTATAAACAGAAATGGATTAATATACTTAATATACTTAAAAGGTTAATATAAATAACAGCGATATATATATTTATGATAAACATTCAATGGCCATACGGAAGGTGAGTAAGAACCGTTAAAGTGTGAAAGAGCTGGAATATCGCAAAATTGACGTTCACGCGCCACACAATCGCGATATTCCATCGGAATTTTTATTGCAGTCCTCTCGAAACATCGATACCTTGTTTTTTTCCTCGAGTGCATAAACGCAATATGGAATACCAAACCGAAGCGCTCATTGTTTTTAGCTATTTTGTTCTCGAAACATTGTTGTTGAACGAGTATCAGCTAACGATACAAAAAAGACGCGATTCCCATTCATTTGCGATGCTTCTAATCAGTTTTCATGAGTGCGGTGTATCGTTTTACAAACGGATGAAACTGAAAACCGGACAAAAATCAGGAGAGTTGGCGTCTGGCAAAAAGTGCATCGGCGATGAGTTAACCAAAGTTACGGTATAAAATTACTTTGCCGGCGCCGTGCACTTTTATTGGCGACAAAAAGCAGCCACTCGAAATTGCATCTGTACACGACAGACATTTCTGTAACGCGTAACCCCACCATGCCGGATATCAAAGGTTCGAGAACAAGATTTCCATTTCAAGACCAGACGGAAATTGGACGATGGTAGAGACGCGTGTCGACCCAATGGAAAGAGCTTTAAGCGCCTTTTACTGCTTCTATCATCCAGCCATAAAAGTGGCTTAAAATCGGCCAGACAGCGTCACCGACGAATGTTATTGTTGGAACAAATCACACGTTTTAACGTTCTGTGGAATTAAACTACTGCTCGACGAATTCTATTTCGAGGGATAGAAGGACGTCTAGTAAACATTTTGACATGCGCAATGTTCATACAGTCTAAAACGTATTACTGCTTAATACTGGAACTAGTGAGCTATAATGCCACGTGTGTGTGTGTGTGTTTGTGTGTGTTTGTGTGTGACTAAATATACTACGTAGACATAGTAAAATAAAAACACGTAAATATATAGATACACATAGTTACGTTTCTGTTTAAATTTCAAACTTTCACGATGATGGTGTTTTTACAAGAATGTTGCTCTTTGTTCGTGAACATTCCAATTCGCTTCTTCAGAGGGGCAGACCTCCGGAGGTGAACTGCGATGCTCGGGAAACATCGAAACGAAGCGCAACGGGCTACCAAAAACACGATCGAAACCCAAAGAACGAAAAACACGTCAACTATGTTCCTGTTTCGATAAAAGTCGACGTTAATTTAACCAAAAACGCTTTCGTAAGTTTAGTGGCTGTGATATTAAAAGAGGCTGCAGACCAGCTTATTTTTACGCTGATATAATTTCATTACAAAATTATGGATAAATGGATCTGCGAAGATTTTATCCTCTCTGTCGAAGGATTCGAGAGAAAATCGTTTCTGAATTCTGTATTGTGCGATGATAATCGGTGACTGTATATAGATTACGCGGGTACATGAAATAAATGTTTCATACTATTGATGTAACTGGTTTGTCTTCAACGAAAAACAACATTTTCAAATGAAAAAGTATCGACATTAAAACTGAAATATCCTTTACAATGCTGCGTATGTTTGACAAAATATAATATTCAAATCTGTTGCTTTCCATTATTCGAAATCAATAACTTCATTTCACTTATCAATATCAAACCGGGCAACCAGGATCAAGCCGCCAGCTTACGAACATAATGCTAGGATAACGAGTATACGTGTATATACACATATAAAATCTTAATAAATAAAACAGTTGCCAACGAGTATTGAAGCGCGCAATTATTCACGAGCCAGAGACAACGCGACAGAATAGCGTTCGCAGAATTCAACTTGCATCCATCATGATCGGCATCATGGGATTCAAATTAATTACAACCGCTACCGTTGATAAATTCACCGCATTCGAGTGGCCAGCGATTTTCATATCTTTTTGTACGAAACCGCCAACGGTTTCCATATTTTTCTGTATAAACTCGCGAAACGAAACTTATATTTTCTACAGATTTGTCACAAGGAGATTCTTAATGCGGTACAGTAAAAAAAAAAAAAAAAAAACGACGCGATAGTAGCGTGAGCCGCTGAAATTAACGGAATAAATAGATTCAGTCGAGCAGGAAAATGAGTACTCAAGTAGTGGAAGTGCATGAATATCAATGACGTTTAATTCAACTAGTACCAGTGCTATATACAGTGACGAGCAAAAGTGTAAACACACTCCGCTGATTTTATGTAAAAGGCGATACTACGACTAATTTTTCAAGTGATTAGATAAAGATTAAGTAACGGTAACTACAAGCTGCATCTGATTAACGAAATGTAATAGTTCATTTTCATTAATATTAATAATGTAAAGAACATTTTACAAAAATGGACATCTCAAACCATGTTTACAGTTTTGCATTTTAATTATACTCGTCGAATTAAGGTTTTAACCTAGTATTTCGTTCACTTTTCTTAACTTTTTTTAAATGCCTTTAATCTACGAGGCATACTGTCAATTAAATTTTTAATTATTTGTGCTTCAATATTGTACCATTTCTGTTGCGTTCTTTCCCATAATTCACGAACACCCGAAGGTGGATTATTATATTTTGCCAGCCTTCTTTTCGAAATGGACTAGTGCCAGTGCTATATATGTACTTCAGTTGTTTTATTGTATATCGTTGCAGCACCTAACGTATTTAATAAATAATTGAAATTAACACGCAAGCAAGACATATTTAACGAAACTTCGTTGATATCCATTTTCACTACCTCTCCGCTCACTTTTGTCCCGACATACAGTGCATTTATTAACAGAGCAAGTAAGTAGAAGCGACTTGAACGTCACCCGCAGCTGAAAGATTTGTAGCGGCACGTGAGTCAGAGGACGATGCGAATCGAGAGCGACTCATGTTGTTGTTTTGTCTCGGGACATTGACACCGTCTTGAGGTACAAAACGTAACGATAAACAAACTCCGGGAAAAACAATATCGCCGCTATTTGCAACCATCAACTGAAGTCAAATTCAAACTTTCCGGTACTCCCCCCACCAGTATAAATAGACAAGCATGCTCTCCAGAAAATGATTATCTAGTAGCATCTGTAGGATCTTATACTACAATTAATTTATTTACAATAAATGGATTAAACAGATGTTGATTAAACAGGAAACGATGGTTGTTTAACGTGAACTAATCACAATAACGTATTATAATTACGACAAATAGATAGTTTATCTGCAACTCTCGTCACCACGGATCCAACGCTCTCTCTCTCTCTCTCTCTCTCTCTCTCTCTCTCTCTCTCTCTCTCTCGCGGACCACACTCTTTCGACAACGCTAGTGTCACATCGGAGACACAATAAATCACGAAATCGATAGATCGCCGGTGATCTCGCGTCGCAATTCGAACGTTTCACGAATAAGGTGAAGAAATTGAACTTTGTATATGATAATAGAATTTATTATGCAAATTCAACAGAGTTACGGTTCAAAGTGTTACAGAATGACTCAAAGTGTTACAAGAGACTGAGTCAAAATATTTTAACAGACTGATTCGAGCGCTTATTTTGGAGGGTTTTTATACTATGGTTTTAGTCACTCTGGAGGGGTTGTCGTCTGATGTATCTCAGAGGCGCCTATTCCGTTACTATTTGGTTATCGTTTCGATGGCTGTGTTATGCAGGATGTCTACCTTATTCTATTACCGTTTCTGAGCGGGTGACCTTCTCGAGGGTGTGACACTCCGACTTCTCAACTCACACTCTGACTTCTCAACTAACACTGCCTGTTAATAGCATACCTTAGCATCCCTTTGTCTTTTCTCATAGCCCCACCACGTACGTGTTCCGTAACCGTCCGCGATTATAATCATTTTCCGCGTAACTATTCGATCGAAGGACCGACGATACATTGATGGGCCTGTCGACACTTAGGCTTTCTGGCGACATTGTTTATGGTTCACCCGATATCTCTTAGGCCTTTCGTCCACGATACTACATATCCTTATAACGAGTAGCATCGAACGACCGACGATTACGACTAACTCTGTATGCTGTAGATCGAATAATTTTAAATACACTTGACTACACCAAATATCAACTCGTCTTGTCATTAGATAACGACACGTTTAACCGTCCACCACAGATCAAGCAAGAGAAAACGCGCGTTGGATTTTTATCGACTGGAAAATTCGGGATTAAACGTGAAAGCGCGAAGAAACTTGCGCGAATTATGCGCAGGAACACGTAGATCATTTCGTTCGTCGAAATAGAATCGAATGATGGCGAGCACAGCGTGGCAATTAACTCGTCGGAAACGAGATTACCTTGAAATTAGCATCCCTATTGGCCGGAATATCATTCATCAGCGTATTAGCACCTCTGTAATTGTACGCGCCGCTTTTAAAGTCGTTAGATCTCGGGGTGACGAGGCGTCCATGTCCGAAATGGGAACGCACCGCAAAACGGTCGACTGGAAATGAAGGCCGGTTCTCGTTTTCCTCTTTGCGCGCTGTTTACGTCACGCGAATATTTCACGAGCGGAAGGAAATTTTTGCGAGAAACCTCGTAAGTGCCAGCAACACTTTTATCCTCTGTACTTTTATAAAGAGAAGAAGATGATTTTAAACTTCGCGCCAGTTAAACATACATCCTCAGGGATGGGAGGAAAGTTTTTAATATTAGTTGCGGAAAACGTGTCAGAATTAATAACTAGTTCAATCGAGAAATTATGGTGTTGCTGAAGTATGGAAATTGATTTTGCGTAGAGGAGACGTTGCATCGGACGTTTCGCTATAGTAGACATCGTAATAGTTTGTGACGGATTCGGTTGATGATAATTTACGGTATCCTCGGTTTTCTAAGTGGAACGACTTACATATTCGATCAACATCGCACCAGAATCCTGTTATGAAACATAACAGGTGTATCTTAGAGATTTTAGACTGCTAAATCCGAACCCGACAACACGTGTATTTCGTATGAGCTTTTCAATCGAAGATATAAATCCGAGATGAAAGCGAAGATGTAAGTCCGCAGATTCGTGGAAATGGTTAAATAGAGCACAAAAGAGAGGATATAAATTTAAGAGAACGTTTCGTGGAAAGAATCATCGGAAGTGAAAGAGGGTTGACAAATTTTCGTGTATCGAATTAATTTTCAAAATCACGATGTCTTTTTTGTCGATCATAATACTCTTTTTTAATTAAATTTCGTAAACAAGAGAGGAATTATTTACATGATAAATAGTTGTTTAATTTATCAAAGTTAAATCAAAATTCAAAGTAATCGAATTAATTCTGCGCTGATCAACCGTGCTGTATTGTAGAAGAGGTGTACACTGATTTGCATGCTGAGAGAGGGAACTGTACCTGTCGATAGAAACTCTCGGAAACGGAGACTGGAAGGAAGCTAGTAACAAACAGAAATATAAAACAGACACGCTATAGCCAGACACAGGATTAGCCAGAGCAGGAACGTCGAGCAGCTTGAAAGTTGTACTTTCCTCTCGTACGACCTCTTCATAGTCACAAGAACGATTTCCTCGCAAAATATTATCTTTCTAGTCTGACGTCTAGTCGTTGGTAAACGTCAGTTGGAAATTCAATTTTAAAAATTGTTTCCTTTCGGTTACTCTTTTGACAAGATTTTTCGGATTTATTCGTGAAAAGCTTGCAAAGTAAATAAAGTCTTACGTTATGTTCCTTTCAGTTTCAAATATTTCCGAGATTTTCCTCGAATGATCTGTTAGGCGTCGAACGAGCATGATATTTTTTATGAATATTTGAAATACAAAATTCGCCGGCCTTCGCGTTACATCTTGATATCGAAATTAAACTTTGCACGAGAATTTATGAAATATTCATTACAACGTATAATTTACAGCGAAGTATGCTGCGTTCTAAAAAATGGAGAACTTTTTTTAAAAATAGTACTCGGGGTTAACGAGTTTGATTGGTTTGTAGGATATTCACAAAGGGGAGAAGCCGGGCTTTAATTAGAGATTAAATAACTTTGAGATCATTCTCGTTTCCCTATAGTGATTGAGGCATCATTAACATGTGTCAAACAGGATCCCGTGAAAGAGTTAATCGATTTTTCAAGTGGAGGACGTGCACGTGTGTCGAACATGTGCGTAACAGAACCAAGATTCAAGAAATCATCCGCAGATTTAGAAATCTTTTTAGGTGTCAGGTGCGAGTGATAAATGCTTGGAGCAGTAAGATTCGGTTGAGATATTTGCTTGACTGATGGTCGAGGGTGCGGTATTTTTATACTGGGAAATCACGTGTAGTGTGATTTCAAAGCATCAAATTTCCTCGGCGAAGGACGACGATTTATTACGATCGTACATTCGACGTAAAAAATGACGTAATTTCTTACAATTAGTATTTAATCGGTAAAACATAGTAAAAACACTAATACCGATATTAAGACTAGTACTGAGGAAAAATACAAAAATATGATTTTATTATACAATTATTCGATTATTTTAAGATTTCATTTTACTACGAATTTTCCTATTTTCTAATCACAAATTTCACCTAAATATCAAATTATTAATAAATTAATCGAGATACCTACCTCGATATACTAGGAGTCTATGGTTACAGTTAAAAATGAATATAACGAGTAATACATCTATATACACATTATAACGATAAATTACACCGTAAGAAATAGCATAACTATAATATAATAGCTCAACTAACGCATAACAAGAATCTACTGGCAACTGTAGTTGGTAGGTAACCAGTGGAACAACCAGGGATTAGTCCGACTTAAGCGTTTCGTGACAAATAACAGGGTGGCTGCAAGAGTTGGGGAGATTTCGCGTAATCTCGTTTTCACTTGGTTAATTATGCCAGAGGCAGCGCGAAACGGCCGTGATCCAATGATACTTACATAGAAAATCGATTTCGCAACATTTGTAATCCACGATGTGCTGCGGATTTTCCAGCTTAGTTTGAACGAGATATACGAAACTGGCCGACAAACGTATTGAACTTCGATTTCTAGCGAAGCAGGCGAAAATCACGAGAGATATTTCCCGTCGTTACGTTACTCACGGCGAATAAACGAAAGAAACTTTCTCAAATAGTCAGAAATCTGAACTATTTATTTGAAGGTAAATATTTCCTTAACAGTTACAAAGGTTAACGATATCAACGTGTAACATTTAAAGGAAAATTGTCCTCTTGAAGAAATCACGAAAATGAGATGCGACTGTAATTTTGCGTGATCCATAGAATATATGAAATTCATTTACAATACACTTATTACGCGTTTAACAATGTAAATTCTATTCGATATTTATGAATTTGACTATAGTCGATTACAAAAATGATCCGATTTGTTTCAACGATCGAGTTTCGGATCGACGACTACAACTTGCTTCGAATAAATTTTAGCGAGTATTGTGCAACGGAGATTTTACACGAACACCTTCCAAACGATCCTTGATTGCTTTTCGTGGTAGTGGAAACCGATGAACTGTGAACGCTTTGAAAATACGAAGAGTATAACGTGTCGATAATTTTCGACCACGTTTCCAATCGTTTTTAATAATTAATTTTGCGATTTAAGCAACATGTAAAAGATTCCGTGGAATAAAAGATCAAACGCTTTTCGTGGGAAATACGAAGTTTAATGTTACACAGGATCATAACGCTAATTAATGAAAATTATCCTATAAAACGAATTTCAAGTTTCGTAGATCCTTTTTCTTATTTTTTAACAAAATTATCTGTTACATACATAGGGAAACAGTTAAAAAAGTACAAAAATTAAATATATAGTTATAACCAATAGTTATATAGAAATGGAATCAATTTTCATCGACTAATCAACTTCAATACACAAGTTTCATTCTATGAAATTCAATTACTATTCATAAGGGATGATATTTCATTTTCTGTTTTTACAAAGTATTAAAATTATACCAGCTGGTTTCGAAGGCAAGAATTTGCACAGTTTGTAAAAGCAATTACTCGGAAAAAGTAGAATCGTAAAACAAGACAATTTACGTTTCGCAGATGTCATATACAACATACTCTGTGAATTCATTTACGAAGTTCCAATTAAAGTATTCCAATTGAAGAAAGATTCGAATGCGCTTAAATGTACCGTATCTTATCTTATATTTTTCTCGAAGTACTCACCACGTGTCAAAAATTTTCCAATTGAATTCCAACGTATTTGCGATATATTAGAGTTCATCTCTATCGATAGCAATCGCGATATCGCTTTCATTCTAACAGAAAAGAAAAGATAAGAAATCGCGTATAAATTACAAACACTGACAACGGTATCAAGGTGTTCGCAATCAGCCAACGATTCTGCTGTCGGAACGTGTCTAGAGAAGAAATCGTATTGTATAGCGGATGATTGGCAAACGATTAGAAAACGACGAGAGAAAGGAACGTATCGCCATTGATCTCGCGAAAGTCCTTTTCTTCTTCGTTCGAAATTATAGACCCTAGTGAGTCATGGACCGAGAAAACTTTGGATCTCTGCATAAGTCGAAAAATCATCGGTTAATTAAATCTGAATAATATCGAGCAAACGTCACAAACAAGCTGGCCCACCTTTTTGTTTCGCACGGCGACGGCGTAATTAGATTTCGGCGTCGAAACGCCGCGTCGCGCATTCCGCTCGTGTTTCCCCATTTTATGATACGATGTGGGAACGAATCGATCGGCGAAAGTCAGCGTAGCGTCGAGGGCTCCATATCGCGTTGAAAAAACAGAACGTTCGTTAACGGTCCCTCTGATTCTCGATGTCGTCGATCGGGTTAATTAACGGGAACGATTAGCGGGAGACGCCGATTAAAGTGGCACCAGACGCGGTCTGATCGTTTGCATTGGAAATTTTCGACGGGATTCGCGGTGGAAATTTATGGCGGGAAATCTCGCGCGGATCGATTCACTGGAAATTCCAGGCGCAGACGTTCGCCGCTTTTCCAGACTTCTAAAAGAAACGTTTAATTTTTGTTCGATTCTCCTCTTTTCGCTAATTCTATAGTTTATGACAGCATTTACTTAAATTAGTTATCAGCAACGCAAGTAAAAGAAAAAGAGGTTCGTAGATTAATTATGTTATTTAAACCATTTCAAATTATAGAGGCGGAAGTTTGCTGACGTTTCGGAGAAAAACCTCGCCGATCTTGGCTTTTATTATATTTTCAATTTCTCTTTTCTTTAACTCTGCTATTTACTATTGCGTCGATTGCTTGTTTTAACGATCTACTCAAATTAATTATCATCATTTGTTGCAAAAATTATTTTGCAACTGTGGCTTTAACGTTGTATGGAGATACTTTCCCGAAAATGAGCCTAAAAGGTTGAAATAAAAGTTATTTACTAATAATTGAATTTAAGAGCACGTGTTACGAACGGAGAATGACAAAGTAGAAACAAATCAAACGCGGATTGTCGTAAACCTATTCTCGACAGAATTTCAGACAATGCTTTTTAAAAACCTATGTTATCCTCGTCCAAAAGTATTAAACGGGGACCGTATCTCGATCTTTATCGAGTGAGCTATGAGTGTATATATTTGCCATCTACATAAAACTCTTATAAAACTCTTACAAAACAGTATTTTTGTGTAACACGAAAATTCGCCGCGTTGGCGTATTAAGGAAGATAGAGGAAATGCTAAAAAATTCAGGCTGAAAACTATATTCAGACGTAGTATCGCGAGATTAGCATTTAAATTACATTTCCCATCTATTTTTCCAAACAGCATCAAATAAACTACTTCAAAAATATAGCAAAGGTCGCTTAATAATCATGAGAGGAATTACAATAAATAATATAATTAACAATTATGAAAGTCACACTATTCGCGTTTATCCAAACTTACGATTGTATACCTAACGATAACTAACGACATTTTTACGAATAATATAAAATTTTAACAAAAACACGTAGAATATATTGTGTTCGTGTTCTCGGTTACAGTATTATTCTCATTAACCAGAGAAATGTTAATTAGATTCCAACAGACTGTGTCGAAATCTGTTCGAACAAACAAAGCTCTGTAACTCTAACAATCAGCTACGTTCGTACCATTGACGAGATATCTCGATTCGCCTTTAATCTCGACGTGTTTCGCGATATTTCACCAGATATTCAAGCTAAATACTATTAATATCGTCCTCCTTTTACGTTAGTAGATATTATTGATTGTTAGTCGGTTTGCCTGGCGAATGCGTTAAAGTACCCAAGGGCTTAAAGTGGTTACGATATCGGTGAGCAAGCATCAAATAGGTAGCCGATTAAATCGGGTTCTCTGGGGAGGAAACCGAACACGAGTAAACAGAATATTCAGGGTAGATCCTGAAGCGAGGTTTTCACGTTTTTCATAAAAAAAAAATGGTAAAATTCTCGATACTTACACTTGCCGCCATTTTTTTATGCGACACAATGTTCTACTATTTAAACCTTTTTTGTAATGGATTCTTACCGCAGTTCATTTTTTACCTTTTCTGTTACTTCAACATTTTTTAATTTAAGCGTTCACAATTTTTTCCTTCTTCTTTCCTAGCTTTTTTACTTCAATTCTTTCAAAATTAATTTTTGCCTTTTTTGCGCCTTTTATTGCTCCTGTAAAATCTATTACCTGCAAATTTTCTTAACCTATTTTTTTCTGAATCTTCTCGCTGTTCTTAATAGAAACGTTTTGAGGTCGCGATGTCGAAAGTACCTTAAACGTAAATATTACTCGGGATTGAAATTTTCTTACACGAGCGAAACAAGTTCTTCGAATTTCTATTTCATAAAACATCGATGAAAAATAATTTTCCGTTGATAAATCGTATTGCGGTTATTTTAACTTTCCGTGTACTACAAGCCGTTAAAGTGTCAATAGTGATTCATCTCTAACTAGTTGGATATACTATCTGCAGTTATTTATTGTCGTCTAGTTGCGCCGAGGCCACGTATTTTAACCGTTTCAAGTCCTCCAGGGCATAAATGCAATCTGCACGAAGATAAAATTTTAATGGAACGCCAATACTGTCGATGATTCGACAAATTCCACTCTCTTTGAATGATGCTGCGTGGAACGAGCTATTTCGAATTGAGCTTATTTCAAGTACTTGCCACATGATAGCTTATACGAGACACTCATGTTCAGACATACATACATACATTACCCTGCTTCGGATAAGATTTTTCGCTAGAGATTTTATTATTAGAATTTATTCGTTTGTATGCATCCATGGAAATAACAAATGGACACTTGTACAAATTTTCTTTTGAAATAATTCAAAGCAACAAAGGCACATAAATCTTAAACATTTTCAAACAAAACTCTTGTCACGCAAAAATTGATTAATACACCACGATAACGAAAACGATCGTTCGAATGTTAGATAAAACCTGTTTGCAAAACCGTCGGAGTAACAAAATAGATTCGATTGTGTTGAGGTTGTTAGATGTATAAAGAGAGAGACGTGTGGATAAATTGTAAGGTAGAAAAATATATTTTAAATACAGAAGTGAAAGTACAAGTAGGAAATATAATTTGAGCTGGTGCAGATCCGCACGCTAGCAATGTTACCCTATAACTGAAAACCCCGAAACCAACGTCGGCTGTCTACTGTTTATTGTCTGCCTTCGTCCCAGTCTTTTGTCTATACGCTGTCGATGGCTTCAATGCTTGAGAAAGCTAAAAAGACCAGATGTAGAGTTTTTTTTAAAAGTCGTGAGCACTTCAACAAATTGTTTAAAAAATGTTTATAGAAAAGTGGTCAAACAATTTGCGTCTGGAATAATTCCAAATTCGTGTTAAATTTAAATTACATTTACAGTTAACTAAATTGAAGTTATTATATTTAACAATTAAAATTTAATGATTTAAATGTTGATTAAATTCAATAATACAATATTGTAGAATGTGGAATTTCGGATTACTTCGTATTATAAACGTTGAACGCACAAAGATGTTTTCTGCAAAATTAATGTTGTTTCTTGTTTTGAAACAGCAAGTCTATCGCACAGAAATTGATTAACATTTCACTTTTCGATTAATATTTCACCAATTGACTGGTACCACATAACGAAAACGATAAATTCCAACGTTAAACGAAATATTTTTTGCAATATCATTGAAATTATGAAATAAATTAAAATCACTTAAAAAGGAAATGTAATATATAAATGTTCGCGGGAAAATAGAAAAAACTCAATTACAGTCTTACAGGTGCGGTGCAAAAATCAAATTGCCCTCGTGCATATGTATATATACGTATAACGATATCACGTTATATCACGATTTAATCAAGCCCGTATAGAACGTTTTCGTTTAGGAAGGAGCCACGATGCACTATTGTCGGAAAAAAGCTAGCAGATAACGAAGCGTTTGCATAGGGTTTTCGGATAATGGGAATTCGGATAACAGAACTTGTTCCCAACTGTGACTCGCACAGATTGTTCGCTATGATTCTGAACAGAGCAAGCCTGTTACAACGAAGAAATTTCTGTTTCGCAATGCAGATTTTTCTTTCGGAAAAAGTGGAATCGCAAGAAGCTAAGTCGAAACTAACAACGCGTTCACGACGATGCGACACGACTCAAAGACGCTAGTAAATCCTTCAAGGAAGATGGGCAAATGTTACTGACTGCTTCGGAGATTTTCATTGCGTAACAACATATTCTGCGGTATCAAGGAGATCGGTATATATAGCAGGCGGTGCATAAATGAACGTACAACATTTTTCTTTGTACTGCGACAGATTTTTTTTTATAAAGAACTCAAGATATTCAATTACTTTTAACTCAAATTTTTAATCTATAACGATCGGAATTTTATCGCTTCACAGTGTGTATAGTTAAATAGTTGAATTTCATATTTAGAAAGGAAATCATCGAATGTCGTATAGTTTTATACGAGTTCAGCAATTCAGAGGCACACAAATTTTTAACAATTTTGTTATAGAAAATGAAAGGTCATTATTTTACACGATGTTACATGCGCTTTAACTTGAATTTAAATATAAAGAAATAAAATAAGAAATTCAACATAATTTATATTTCCCTGTTAATTTATTCCTTCTAAATTATCGTGAATCTACTGATCACTGACATCCCCTGCAATGTTAATTCGATGTACATTTCAAAATATTTTGTTATCCACGTTGGTTGAACTTTCGGCCGCGTGAAATATCGGCAGGCATTTATGAACTATCCCGTGTAGCACACGCGAGAACACCGTGGAAATAATACAATGAAATTGATTCAGACTTCATGCACGGAATACATTATCGAAATTTCCGTGGGAAACCGCGGCAGCGGAGCTAGCGTCAAACTATCGACGAATTTTTTCCTCCAGTCAAAAAAAAAAAGACCGTGCTTATCGGCGCAGGAAGCTCTAATGAAAAATACCAGCTGGATTGATTTCCACCCCTATTGAATTCTTCTCGACGTGAATATCGATACGCGTTACTCGCGTATCTATTTCGGGTACAAAACTTTGTAATGGAGCCGTTGAAGTACAATTCCACACTCACGTTGGACCATGGATTTCGAAATACTCTGGATCGCTACTATTATGGTATTTAACTCCGCTACGATCTTCAAATTTTTACGTGCTAATTTCGTTCTACTTTTAAGGATTAAGGAAACTTTTAGTATTTGAAGCAAAAAAAAAACCGTCGCGTAGAATTGAAACGACGATTCCTTCGTACTAAATTGAAAATATGTTTTAACGACAGTAGAAAAAATTCGAAAAAATATCGACTCGAAAGTAACAGCATTACGAAACAAACACAAAATTAATTATGTTAATTATTGAAATAAAAATCTTTTGAAACGTCCGACTGTAGTCGAAAGTACAAATTACGTGTGTAATTCTAGCGGAGAAGCTTATCAACAGAAAAATAGAGGCAATTAATTGACGCAGTTGTATCTGAACAATTTGCGTGCATGGAAAATATAATTAAATCCTAGTGCATCTATTGTTCTACCGAAATCTAGCTACATGAAAATTTCGTTACAAGATAAATATGCACCGCAAAAGTTTATGGCGGTAAAACAACGTATCCTGCATCGAACGTCAGAGTCTCTATTAAAATACGTTTGAGAAGAGTATCTCCAATAAGTATCTCCATAACAAGTTTAACAAGGTTTTTACTTTTACGAATCTCTTCATAAAGAGTAGCCATGGAAAGTACTCTTAAATCTTATGTTACGAATAGTAAAACTGTTCATTGTTCTTTATTCGAAACATTTGCTCCTACTGATCTACTTAACTTAATAGAGAGTTTTACATTCTACTTCGCATATTTAATTGATATATATATCTTTTTTTTATTGAAGGTTAAATCGTCAGGATATTTGAAGCTACTTGGGGAAAGGCAGATAAGACAGTATTTGCAGAGAGAGCGAGGGCAGATAATCAGGATACTGTTGCAAAAAACGAACTACGAAGAGGGGAGGAAGGAAATTTTTTCTTTTTTGTCGGAGCTAATACCAAGGGTCAGTATATATAATCGCGAGAGGAGTGATCAAGGGATGATTCGAAGCCAAGGGTTGCGTCCCTTTGGGAGACGCCGAAACATTTTCGAGAAAACCGTCGACTGAAATTTTCATAAAGAAAACAAACCACCCTTCGTTGGTGAAAGAAATTTCTTATCTTAAGATTCGATGATAACTCATTTCGTGAGTAATTTATTTTTATTCGAACGTTTTATAGAAACTTTCGTCCGAATGAAATGAAGAATACGAGACGAAAGCCGAGAAATTATTTTTTAAACATTTTGATAGATATTAAAACGGTAGAGATATTCGTTTAATTTCGTTTCGCTGTACGGAGCATTTTTTTAAATAAGAATTTAATATTTTTTTATACGCGTAAATAAATAAAGTATGCGAAAAACAAGCTACAGGATTAAACACGGCTTTTCAAATATTTTTCGAGGGCACTGATTTTCCAGAAGTTCTCGTCGTGCCTGAGGATAGTGGTTGAAAAGTTTGCCGTACTATTTACGTTTCTACCGTACAACGCTCAAAAACAAAGGAGAAGATAATTAGAATTTAAATCCGAGCAAACTGTATAATCCATCCCTCGGCAGTAATAATTGCTTTAAAAATAATATTAAAATTTTCCAATAATTTGTTTTTCAATATAAAATAAAACTACTTTTGAACAGTTTCTCGTTCAAGAACATATATCTGTAGTTTTAGTCTAATAATGAAAACCTTTCGTAGCTTCCATCAAAAGCCATGGTTTCTACCGTTCTATTTCCATTATTTTCTTTTTTTCTTTCTTTCCATCTGTTTCTGATATTTTCCGCAAAAATGACCCGACAAGACCTTGTTAGCCAATATCGAATCATGGAATGAATTCTCGGTTCGTTCTATCAGAGTTATTTTTATACAGCGTCGAATCGAACTTACGATCGTTTTACTGCACTTTTACAGCTCACGTTCGAAATCTTGCCAATACAAATTGATATTGATACTTCTGAATTCGAGCGTGATAAACGTCCTACTTTGACTACTCGACTGCTGAAAAAATATGTGATCGAGTTTACGTAATCTTAGTAGAAATGGAATTTAATAATTCATTACTGTTCTGATAGTCGAGAGGCCACGGGAAAGCAAATATACAGTTTCAATCGTTTTTCAGCAGATCGAAGATTGTCGGAGGATTTATAATTTTCGTAGTAAAGCGGCGACGAAATTGCAATCTCAATATTGTGATTCAATGAGCTGGATAGTATCAATAATGCACTGAAATTAATCGCCGAGAGGATTAATCAAAGCACAGTTACAATGGAAATTTATTATATGGCGTAACGAAACACAATTAATTTTATAACGTTCTACTATCCTTTATGTCATCGAGTTTTTGTTGAATGTTTGAACAGCAGCGACGATAAACTGATACGTACATACCAAAAGGTAAGCGCGTTGAAAATTTTATGCGTATGAACAGCTGGAATTATGAATTTAAATTGACCCAAATCCAGTATACTAAACAATCCAATCATAATTAATTACAATAACAAAAGCTTTACGCTCCGACATCGCACGTTACAAATCATTTTTCGACGACCTAAACTTCCAGGCGAAAGTTCTCTCAAAACTTTACCGTATCTCTTAACCCCATCATCGATCACCAAAGAACATCGAGAGTCATTGCTTCTGAAATTAGCATGCCTTTTCACAAAGGTTACCTCGCTAACGGAAACTTTCCTCTTTGATGTTCACGATCGAACGATTTTCAAGGCTCGCAAAAACAGAATGGGCAGTGGTTCACGACAATCAAGGGAAAATGAAACGTGTTCTCTACGGATGAAGCGAGATTTCTGTGCAAACGGAAACGTACATCGATTTTTTCGTTTGGAACGACGAAGAGACAGAGACAGGGAGAGAGAGAGAAAGAGAGGCTCCCAACGGAGTCTCCACTGTTCTGGTATACGTCATAGTGCGAAAGTAGAACTTTTTTTTATCTTTTCGTCTTTTTTCTTTTTTGCCTTTTTAGAACAAAAACAAGGGGAAAAGAAGAGGAAAGACGCGTTCCGGAGAGAGGGTAATGACGAGACCACTGGCAACGCGGAATTATCGTGCACGCGTTATCGACGTTAATTGATCGATCCCGCTCGACTCGTGAGATTAATGAAGCAAAAGCTGGCGTTCGATGCGGTTCGGTGAACGGTGTCACGAAAAGGCCTCGACCATGACACCGGAACTCGACGTCGTTGAATGAAAGAACAGCGTAGGATCGTGTTGCCGGTGACCGCTAATGGCTGGCACTCACCGAATGAAGCACACTTACCTTTCGTTACAACGCAACCCATGACTTTGAAGGAGAGTGACTGGTCGTTGATCGTCTTTATTGGTTTTCACCGAATACCTGTGCAATTTGCCACACGGTACAGCGCGGCGCTTGTTAAACTTTTATCGTTAGATTAACAATATCGAGGCAATTAGAATGAAAGAGGAAATAGCGTTGAACACCGGACCGTTATGAACACGAAAAATAACAAAAATTGGACTTTTTCCAAATCTCTACAATTTTGCAAATTTTCAGATCTTCGTTTCTCCTTTTAAAAATATTCTTCTCATATTCGATCATATATCTCAATTTTTTAATGCTTTCGCTCTTCATCTTCCATATTCATCGATTAACATTTAGTAGATGTCGTATAACGATATTTTGCTTCAAAGATGGAAGAAAGTGGAATCGACGTTACGATCAAACACACGTAACGCTCGACGCATCACAATTGTAGAAAATACAATAATCCTATATAATTTATTTATTCATGGATATACCGTCGGGAGCAAGAAAGCGCTCTCAAGCCGTTTAGTTGCCGCGAGAGCAGTTTAAAAGCACGTAAGATCGTTTTAGCCGAGAGCACAAAGATGCGTGTTGGCAAGTCCAACAAATGGCATTGACGAATTAATTATTTGTAATTACTTCAAACTCCATATTTTAAAAGAGCGTAATTACACCGCTGCGAATAGAATTTAATTCTAATGCAAGAATGAAATATTGAAGTTGTAGATAACAAGGAAAGGAAGTATTTGGATCCCGGAGAGTTATAGAGTAACACGCGGACGCGAAAATACGAACGTAATCTATCGCGTGGTCTTGCGTCGGATAAACGACGTCGAATCCGTCCCTGTGAAGTAAAAACGAAATCTTCCGTAATGGTCCACGGAAACTGGAAATGGCTCCCGGTTGGTACGTTTAATTCCAGTTCCGCGCGAAATTAGTATTCACAGGGCGAGCTCTAGTTCCCCGAAGTTATTATCATACGATAGGAACATTCGTATCCCGGACATTGATTTATTATAGCAACCGATAACCATGAATTAGTTACGCGTAACGCATGACTCTGCCTCAAATGCTCGACTAATGGGGAAAAGCTCGAAGGAATGGCATTTTTCTGTCTTTTTTTTTTCATTTCATCCGTGACGAAAGTAATAAAACTAGTGAAAAGAATCGATAAAATTATTTCGCCGGAGTAAACCGAGAGGAAATTCTATTTTTGCGTGAAACCGCCGACGAAATAGCGAAAAATTGAACCGTTACGTTCGGCTGGAATTTGCACGAGTACCAACGCTGGTAATTTTTTAAATTCCATCGATTGAAATTGTTTCACGAGTGAGATGATCGCCGATATCCATTGCTAGGACACGAGATATTGTTGTTATTCGTTTCAGCGTGTCCATTAATCCGTAATATAGAACAGATAGTTTACGCGAACCGATTTCGGCTATTATTTTCGAAAGAATGATATTAATCGCGGAAATCTATTAAACTTTGATATCGCCGCTGTTTTTGACGAGCCTTCGTTACAGTAATGCGAAAAGATTGCTTCGTCGATGTATCGAAATTGTCGTTATTGACCGTCGTATAAATTCTTAATTATCGTTTTCATGGTGGAAAACGAGATACTTTATTGCTGTTAAACCGTGTAGCAGAAGACAATTGTTTCTGTCTTTTTTTCTTTTCTTCTTTATTTTTTTTTTTTCTAATTCAAACGGCGAAGAATGCACCGGACATCCACGTATAATATCTTTTTACGAAATACGAGAGAGGCATCTGATTTAAGAGAAAAGTTGAAGATATAAAATAGAAGACGTTGGCGCTTTCGAAGAGTTAGAGAACGAGCGAGATATGAAAGTTGGCTTGTCTTTGGTTCAACCTTTAAAGTGAAAAAGAACATTCTTTGAAACTACTTCGTTCTCTTAATCTATATAATGAGAATATGTAATTTAAAGGGTCGTATCTTAACTATGGCTAAGGGGCTTACATCTTAATTATTTCTTTCGGACGCTAAGAATCTACCAGCGGAAGAAATTTATTGCGAAATTCTATGCAAACAATTTCGAAACTTTTTATTACTTCGCTCGATTTCCTATCTTTCGATCTTAAAAGCTTAATTCTATTTCTTCTAAAAACACACACAGATATAAATTGTCGATAAAAAGAGAAAGAAAATACAAAAGAATTGTCTTTGAAACGATATTAAATATTATACTAGTGTAAGAAGAATATCATCCTCGTAAAAATAGAGAAACATAGAAAACAACGTACTGAAATTTGTAAGAAAGTACATAGAATTCGTCCTATATCGTAGACATAGTGTTCAAGTTCATAGGATGTTGTAATCGTCGGGTCTGCCAGCCAACTAGAGCAATTCTATTTTGCTTCGTCGAGGGAGTACAGACTGCTTCCTTCCTTTGATCCTTTTTATATCTAAAGGAAAAACGAGCCAGTTAGGAGAGAAAGCTCGCATTCTAAGCACGTGTTGACCTATTTCCATCGATTAACAATGAGTTATATAGCTCGATAAACCTTCGTACTTTGACGGCAAAATGGCGCATCGACCACGGAACCTTGTCGCGCTGTCTGGCAGTGATCGATTAGTATCGAGTGCTGACAGATGATCGCGATGCGCGCTTTGCTAGACAAATTTTTATGCGTTTGAATTTCTCTTCAAAAGATAGAAACAAAGAAACTTTAGTAGGACTATGATTATACAAATATCAGTTGGTTTTCTGTTTAGAAATTTCGTCTATATTCGTAAGCAGGTTGTATCAAGATTTTTTATTCATATTTTCCTCGGGATTTTTACAGTTTATCGTATAATTTTAAATACTATTTTAATTCAAACACGGAAGAACACTGATCTTCGCTTAGAAATCCCAAACTCGCAAATAATTATACTCGTTACTGAAAATAATATTATTTATTAATTTGTTAACGGGTTAAATAATCAATTGAGTTAACAGACTTCAGATATGATGAGAGGCGACTGAATGTGATTCACTCAGGAATAGAAGTAAAAGTAGGATATTTAAATCCTGCAAAAATGATTATTTATACGATGTATGTAAAAAATAAGTAAATAAGTAAATATATGTACAAAAGAATTTCACACTAAAATGCTACACATCGAAAGAACTCGGATAAAATCTTGAGAAAAAATTCTGAATGCAAAAAGACCTAAAGATATTTTAGCAAAAAGATCTGAAGGCTACATACGCTTGCTACACGGTGGAACGTTGAAATTCCAGAGTGTAAAATTTCGTCATTCGCGGAACCTGGATTTTCGTGGCATGTGTTCAGAAAGGCTTCTACATGCATCTCAAAGGAACTTCGTAGGGCCAAACGTCATCTGCATACTCGATGTACAAACTGTACTACAAACTAGATAAAAAGACCGACGTTTTTTCGGTGAACGTTCACGCTGCAAATAACGTAATGAGTGTAGCTCAACGAAAAATACTGATTCGATGCTATTTGGTTTCTTCCATGTTCGTACGTCGAGTTTTCTGATCGAAGCGATAAATATATTTCCTATCGATGTGAAGTACGAGATACTATGGTAAACAACGATCGAGTTCGCTTAATTAATCGATTGAAAATTATTCGCGTAGAATTAAAAATAGTAGCCTGATCATTTGAGAATAAACGAGTCGCCCGTACAATTTCGTTCTTCCAATTGCATTAATGTATTAGGTTTCTCACGATAATTAAAGTCCCTGATCACTATATTCAACAGAATATATAATTACTTTGTAAATTTATTAAAAGCGAAATAGTCTGCGTACTTTCGTAAATAAGTTTAATTGTATAATAATTTAATATAATTTGATTGAAATATTCTAATCCCTTTTCTAACATAAAGCAGCATATAGTGTCGCGACGAAAATAAATATTCCGAACATCTGCTTTAAAGTAAAACGCGAAAAAAAGGATTAAAATCCTTGTAGCCTGACGAGCATTCTTAAAAACGATCGAACATTGAAACAAATCTATCCACTAAATTCGTTTCTTTCTAAATTCATTTGCATCGTCATTTACGTCTACCATAAATTAACGAAGAAGCACTGTAAAGCACGTAACTACGCCGAAACTCACAATTGCCTCGTATTAACATCCATCGCCATCCATCTGTACGCCCGAAACATTTGCAAGTATCAACAGTAGTACATGCATGGAAAGACCAGGTTCATATCGTAAATTACTCTATAAAATTAATCTGACTTTACCACAAATCAAAACAGCGAACCAGCCAAATTTACCAATCAACCGACGCTCCTTGTCAAGCAAGAAGTTCGCGTAACAGTTCTCTGTTGTGTTCGGTTCAACAGGCCAGCCAGAGCGGTTCGTTGACCCTTCTAATTACGCGCGACCACTTAATCAGCGCCGATAAATCAAGCCCGGAGGAACGAAACACACGCCTCGAGCATCTTGTTGCCACGTGAAAAGCGGTCTGGCAACACGGAGGAAAGGACGTACCACGTTTAAGGCGTCTACGATCGGACAAAAAGGATGACGTAATGGAAATAGGTATCGATGAAGTTTAATCGAACCACTGTCCAACAAGCGGGATCGGTATGGACGATAGGTGTAAGGGGCTTCAGATATTGGCTGGCGAACGACAGTCGGTCGTTGCATTCAGGAGCGGATTTACGCGGATCATTGTTATGAGTTGCTTCGAATTCTCGGGTATACGACAGTATCCAAAATTGCATCCGAAGTGAATATGCTTCGTTCCTCTTCTAAAGGTGCGTTTATTTGCTCAAATTATTACGTATAATATAATTAATGAAACTAATTCGCACGATGTTAAACGTCAAACAGTAACGTATCAAGAATTGAATCTTGAAAATTGTATCTTGAAAATTGTCTCGATCACACGCGTTCGTTTGCCTCCTGTGACCGATTCGACGGACGTCATACGCTCAAATTTATTTGGTATATATTCATATAGTGCATCGATTATTTGGCAGATAATTGAAATTCATACGTAGATTTCTATGTTAACGAGCCGTGTTAAACGAAACTTGGTTGAAACTTATTGCCACTACCTATCCGCTTATTTTTGTCCCCGACTGTACTAATTTATCGCGAATTATTTCAGCGACGCGCCTGCCGGAAAAACTTCGCGTAGCCATTTTAACGGTCATAAAAACGGCAACTCTCGAGCGAACAGCGTAATTAAGCGCGGTAACGATACCCACAGGCTTATTCGTTCCACCCCTTTGTTCCTGCTCGTGACCGTCGTGGTTTGACTCAAGGGGATTTAACTGACAATTTTTACTGTCGCAATGAATGCCTCCACTCGTCGTACACACGCCCCCGGCATGGCCCTCTCGACGACGGGTTGAACGCTCCATTCTCGTTCAACTTGTTCACAGGCAACCGTGAAAACGGCGGGTTAACTTGTTCTTTTCTGTGTGACTTTCGTATTTACCAAGTGTAAGGAAATAGGGGATGAAAGAAGGGGATGTTTGGTCAAAAGATTATAGTCGTTAGCTGATGATTGGTGGTATGCAAGAGAGGAAGAAAAAAGAGCCGGGAGAATCGCGATATTTTAGAAAGTTAAGCATTGTTTATGACGTGTCTTCAGCCATTGGACTAGATAAATTGGTTACCATGATTGTAATGAATCGAAGGGATGTTATAAGTAGGAACGATAGGAACGATGAACGAAAGCATCCAGGAAATTTATTCTTCTTTCACTTGGTGATGCTTCATGGAGAAAACAGAAATGTTAGCAGCATTGTGGAATTTGTACCTTCGTTTTACAGATACCTAGGTACATCCTTAAATACGTTGAATAGCCATAGCACTTCTGTTTCGTTTGAACAATACAAGTTGCTCTTAAAATTAAGTAAAACGCGAAACGTATACAGATAGGTCTGTCGATTGAATTTCTTTTGTAACTTAATTATGAAAATTGTAATATCACAAGTAATAATACCGGACTATGTTGCAAAAGCACCAGGAAAATTCTAAAATGGTCCGGAAAAAATTCTAAAAATATGCCTATAGCGTATACTATACGTCTGCGAGTTTATGAGCTTTCTGTTTCGTTGTAACGCAAGCAAAATTTGAGGTTGGAAACTCTTCGTTGAACACGACCGTTGCCTATCCGCAAGATGATACTCGTATGTGGACAAAGTAATTTATCTCGCGGTAACCAGCCTTATTTAGATGAATAGTTCCTGCTCATCTCGATCAACTCTACTCCTTTATTGAACGACCAATCTCCTGTGTAATGCACACGTAATGACCACGGTAGGAAAGGTAAAATGTTTTCAAGTGGAAACCGGTCGAGCGAATAACGAGAACGACGTTCGAACATGCAAATTTCAGAAGACTCGAACGACTGTAAGAGTCGTTAATTACTACGAGCACGATCGCTCGCGCACAACGAGCAGATGACAAGGCGAGGATTCGCGTGTTTCCAAAAAGAATACCAAGCTCGTTGCAACCCTTTCTGCGATGTTTCGTCACGTCACGACGCCAGACGCGAATAACACATCGTCGTAAATCACCATTAATTTACGCGCGACGAAAAAACAAATTGAATCGAGAAATTAAAAAGCGTTTGCCGTTTTGCGCGAATAATTATTGCCGGCCTTGTTTCTACCAAACCGTTCGCATTAATCTCTCCGCCTCGGTGGGTCATCGTTATCCAAGCAACGTAAAAGATCCGAAAGAACAAGAATTTACCGCGAGATATAATTTTACAAAGTGTCGTGACTTTCAGACTCGTTAAATATAACACGGAGGGTGTGACAGAGATTCTTTGGAATCTTGAAAAACATCGATACCGGTGAAATATCTCGAAGATCAGGATTCCAGGTATTCGAGGAATTCGCTTTATTGCCGCAATAAATTGGAGAGTGACGTTGCATCGAAACAGAGGGAAGAACTGTGTGATCGATCAGAGGTGATGGAAGCGTCCGAGCTTTTTGAAGAACAGCCCTTTGAGGCGAACAAAAGAGATTCGATGGAAACTTGAGGACACTTTACTGAAATAAAAGCAATTAATTCCTCGGCGAATGTTGGAAATGTTAATTCTGAATTCTTTTATGCAGGGTTCAGCAGCGTACGGCGTCGCCTGTAACGCTGCAACGTGGATTAACCGACGACGAGATTCAGCGCGTGCGAAACGTCGAAAAAGGCGAACCAGCCGTCGACAAATACTTTTTCTGTTGCGTCGACGCGCACGTTTATCGTAACACGCGATTTTTCGACCGCGATACCATCCTTTCTCCTGTCTTTGCAAGCTTTATCGCTTGCCAAAATTTCATTATTTGCGCTACAAAGTTTACGTCTAATTAAACCGGAATTGTGATCACACTTTACGTAGTTACTAATTACGTAGTTACGTATGCGAGAGAAAGTTCGCGTTACACCGAGTAAAACAGGAAATTCCAGCAGAGAATCGAAGTTTGACAACGGTTTATTCGAATGCTCGTTTAACTAAACGATTCGATGGTACGATTTTGCTGTATAATGCAAAACATTTAGTCGGTTTCCATTTATTCGCAACTATTGATACAGGTGTACGCGTACAGTGTACCAAAAATTGCAAACTGCTACGTATTTTCCATAAAACGGTGAATAAAATATTTAAAGCTTCGATAATCACCTACGTTCGTCTCTATTTCAATTCCATTTGGAAAATAATAATTTATCTGAACGATTCGGCATTTTAATTATATTCCAGAAATTATATATTCCTTCGAAATGTTACATGTGCTCTGGATTACTGCAGAATCAACAATACAACCGTTGATAAATCAGCAAACGAAAGCATATTTTAATTCGCCACCGGAACGATGTTTCGATTCTAAAGTTGGAAAATTAATAATCAGATCGAAAAAGCGATAATGGAATTTATCAACGGAGTCTTGGCACGGATCGTTTTCAAGCGTAATTGCCATCTTTTGAACGGTTTCTGGCAAAGATACGCGATCGAGTGTCGTGTCACACGCGAAGGGAATCGATACCCGATTGTCTCGGCATCCAACGGTTTTCCGATTATAGAAACTGTTATGATCAATCAGTTTTACGTGTTTCGTGTGACGTTAATCCGTTCGTTTCGAGATTCCGCCGGCCGCTTCAACCGGCCGTTTATTTGTACGTGGTGAATTTCGCAAGGACCGCAAGTTCGCAACAGCAATACGACCGTTTCAAATACTGGACCGCGATCATTTGTCGCAGAGATTTGCTCGTTAAATCTCACGTAAACCAATTTTGCTTGAACATTTCATTGCGCTGGAAGTTTCGCAACGAACATGCCGTTATACCCATAATAGGCGAAATTTTTGGCGCAAACTCGCGGCTTAAATCGCATCACCGCCGTAAACCCTTCTTTAACGAGGATTTTGCATTTAACAGATTTTCACGCCCAGATTCATTGTATTATTTTCTCTCAACTATTTGGCCATAGCTTGGCTCCGTATATTTATTCTTTATTTCAAGTAAAGCAGAACATGTAGCGCTTATATACGATATATACATGCACACGAAGTATTAGAAATGAACTTTCCGTCGACTTCGCGACACAAAGCGCTATCCCGTTGTCACGGTGGTCCTGGGAATACAGCGATGGGATAATCATATCTCAAATACCTTAGCCATCAAAACAATAACTAAGCAGTAACAGCATACCTATGTCCAGCGATAACTCCTCTTGATATAAAAACCCTTCCAAGTCAGTACTCGATAGTCTATTCTAGTCCACTCTGTTCTGTATCGTTACTCTGTCAGTTTGTAATAAATTTTTATCATAATTGAAGTACCAATCTTTCACCTTACGTGCGGAACGTGAAATAATTTCGAATCGACGTGACACCGTCAAAGCACAAAATCGGCGTGCCCAATGTACCATCGATATCCCTACGTTTCTTTCGCCGAATTTTCGGAAAAACACATACGCGGCAACCGCCGCGAAACATCTAATAAACGCGTGCTAGTGGGGATATCGATGGACAACTAAGGAAATGATCTGTTTGTCCTCTAACGAAGGATTCATTCAGCCCCGAGCTGCGAAGTGCGCAAGGTTATGCGAAGCAAACACAATTAGAGAAACGGGTTATTGACTCTTGATTGTTCAGTGTTAATCGTTATTAGTTATTAATCGTTATTAGTTATTAATCGTTAATCGTTATTAATCGTTAATCGTTATTTGTTGTTAATTGTTAAGAGTATAGTTAACGTTATTGTTGAAAATCAAGAGCATTTCTTGTGGGCACCCTCACCGACGTCCACCTCAGAACTATTAGAATACTAAAAGTATTAGAAAAGTTTTACGAATATATATCGTGCTTCTTAGACGAAGCTTTTTGAAACTTTATTAGCGTTATAACGGAGAAAGACTGTGCTAATTACATTGGTACAATTTGAAATAAATCCGAAAATTGTCGCAGAAGTTACAAAACATTTGCTACAAACATATAGTTTGTACAAAATTAGTACACAGCGTGAATAGTATCTTAAGCATATAATTAACGCTGAAATTGGTCTCATTAAATATCGTAATTTATCGCTAGTAGTACAACGACTGTTCAAATATTTTAATTATTTTTGCACTTGCGACGCATATCTCGTAATTTCTGATTCTTTTCACGTTCGTTCCACATTTTATCGATACAACCACGACGATCGTGTCTCGTTACAATGTTAACGATATTTTAAAATGTTTTCTATAACGTATATAATATGTGTATATAATGCGTATACCGAGTAAGAAGTTAAATCAAGCGAATCGATGGGAATATGATTATCGGATATCTTCAGCGCATAATGATTGTCGAAATATAAAAAAACGAGATAATAATGGTTCTTGTGGAAAGTAAGAATTAATCTTTTTAACGATAATAGATACGTACGTGGTACATTCGCATCGTTTCGGAAACATGACTAAACGTTTGCATAAATATACGACATCGTTACCGCGACGAACGAATTATTCGAATCGAATCTTCGTAGCCGAGTAAAGTATTTACAAGAATACTAAACCCTCTTTCATGCTCGAATTACGTGCATCGGACAAAGTTAAATCCCTTGAAATAACAGCTTCGAAATTTTGCTGCTCCGTCCTTTTAGTGAAGAAAAGCAACCTAACCCCTGCCACGTCAAAGTTTCTATAACTGCAGATATTCTGAGAATGGGAGTAAGACCTTCGAAAGTTACATAAAACCGTCGAAAAAGAAAATCTTCTGAAACAGATACGTGAACAATAAAAAAGCGGTTCTGAGGTCAATTGCGAAAGAAACGTTTCTATTAATTTCGTTTTAATTCTTACTATTATCTATTATTAAAATTAAGATATTAGAATCGCGAGAAAGTATTCGCCAATGCGTGGAAAATAAAATATTAATTATAATTATTAAAGCAATAATTGATCTAAGACGTACAAGCTGCTATGTATAAGGATGAAAAGAAATAGAACGAATTTCAATTTCATCGTCAACGTTCCGTCTTCCGTGAACCACTAATAATACTTAAACGCATCGACGATAGAATGAAACAACGTGAAAAACAGGAGCGACCAATGTCGCGATTCCTGTCACGTATCGCGAAGAAAAGATGCCAGGAAGTATGCGATACTTGAGTCAATCGGTAGACATATTTTTTCTGCTCGACGAATGATTGTAACGCGACACTGACAGAGTGACACGATCGTATTTCCCTTTTCACTCAGTATCCGCCCTTCTCTGCTTCTAGGTTTCTCAAAAAGTCAACAGAATCGGCTATGAGCAACATCGCAACATCGAAGTTCGTTCACGTCCCGGGAAGCGTCACTGCCGAAATTCAATTCGTTGTTCGCCCTCATTTTCGTTTTCGTTTCACGTCTTTGTATCGGGACAAAAGGACACTTCAGTTGTCGAAACTTCTTCTACGAAACTTCGTTCGGAGACCGAGGCTCGGCACGATAGTCTGAATCGTTGTAAAGCAACGAAGTTGTTGACGAAGAATTTAAATTCTGCTGTGGAATTCGTCGAAAGAGGAAAATTCGTCGTCGTCACGGTCCTTACACGCGTTTATAATGAACTCTCCGGTTAAACTACGCTTGACGCTTCGACGAAGCTTCGGCTTAATCGTGAACCATTCCCGAGCTTGTACTAGGATTACACGGTCCCTTGCCCTCTATAGATACAGCGACTGTTTCCTCTTGCGTGCGGCGGAAAATAAATTCGAGGCCGAAGCCACGAAATCGCGTGTGAAGGTGAAATTCGAGGGCTTGGTTCTCCGCTTCGATCCGAGGATTGATCGAAAATCGATGGACTTGGTCTTTAAAGTCTCGTTAATAAAGGAGTTACACGCATGTATCTTGTTGATGTATCGTTGCTCCACTAATCGTACAGATTTGTTCAAGTTTTTGCGCAGATTCTCGTTGAAAGATTATAGTGCTAAAAAGTGTGTATGGACCGAAAATACGCTGCTTTTAGGATGACTCGATCTGCGAGATAATTCGATAACGACTAAAATGTAATTAACAATATAGATGCCAAATTGGTTTTAACGTACAGGTTGCTGGTGATTTGAAAAATAAACTAACGTTGCAACTATGTAGTATTGCAGTAACATTTGCCTTATCTTCCTGCAAAGTTTTACAGGACATAACGGGAAGCATATAATAAAAATGGATGCAAGGGTTGATGGAGACGACGAGAAAGACGCGTGTCGATTACGCAAGATAGAAACTTTCAAGAATGAAAAATAAATTACTCCGAAATAATCTGTATGTATGGTGGAAACGGAGAAAAGTAGAGCGACAATTTTTCTGTAGACTTTTAGATGAACAGGTTTTTGCGTTATGTCTGTTATCTTAAAATCAAAGTCGTCTTGAATCTTATTAGAGTTGCCTAACAGTCTGTATCTTTGTGTTGTTGTAAGTTGTACTATGAGCTTATCTTTACGTGTAATCAATTACATCAAAGTAATGCGGGGAAATCGAAAACTACGTGAATTGGTCGCGATAGAAGACTGAATTTGCATATATACACAAATATGATACAACGACACACGAACATCGACCAATAACCAAAATCGTGAAATTAATCCACGAATATCTGATTGGATCACGTTATGCCTCGTTCTATGTCGCCTGGTATAAAACTACACAATAAATTGTTATTGTACTTATTTATATTACACCCACGATTAAATTTAATCAATTAATCTTCTTAATAGAAATTTATATACTACGTCAAACAGTACGATACATCCATTTACGAACAACAGAGTAATCTGATCGCATCAATTACAGAATTTACCTACGTATTCGATACTGCATTCTCGAACAATGAACCGCAATTCGTGGCTATGAATCAGAAAATACAATCAACGATTTAGCATGTAATCGGTTGTAAACTCTACGTGTTTGCTACCTAGTAATGTCCTAAAAGCATGCTACAGGCACTAGCAATATTACTTCTGTCGATTCTGCCGATGCAATATTTTATAATTACTTGCTATTAACAAGGAACAATACCATGCTACACCCCTTTATATTATTTCAACTTTTTGTTTCGATCGCGTTTCTTCATAGCTGCTGTCACAACACCGGATACGTTTTAGTTTGAAAGTAAAGCAGAATAAAAACTCCGTTAATAATAGAATTTTTCCTACACAAAGAACCAAACTTCCAACTATTTATTTTTCTTCTTCTTCGACGATAAGATGCGAATAAATTGACTCGCACAGCATTAACTATCAACGTTTTCTCTCTGAGTCGCAAAGATCTTTGAACTTTGTTGTTCGACGGAATAGCAACGACTGCAACGTAAAAAGAACGATCGTGTTGAACCGATAAAAAATACGAATTAAAATTAATGAAAGAAGAAAATCGTGAAACTTGTAGTGTATCGCGAATCGGATATTCAATTAGGATTCGAGTTTCAGCCAACTTGTACACTTGAAAATCGTTCCGCTGCGTTTTTATCGGCAACCTCGTTCGACCCAGCTACTGGCTACTCCTACTTTTTCCACCAACTCGAATCGACCTTCGCCTCTAATAGGACGCGATACGCTACGTATTCGCGCGCCATGTAAATGTTTTTACTCGAATGGAATCGCGCAATTCAGACGAGTCTACGTTTCGAGGAGACTGAAAAATCGTGTGTAATCGGATACACAGGTAGTTGCGTTTGTAGCGGTAATTGCGCTGCTCTTCAGCATCCTGTTATAAAAGCGGCTATGCGACACCTTTGCAACGCGATACGTTACGAAGCCGAATTCCGATCCTGCTATCTGGCATCGATCAAAACTCGACGAAAGGCAAACATCCCGGCAAAGTGGTATACACGATCGTAAAAAGACAAACAAACAAGGGTTTCTTGTCGAGTCATCAGAGTGGAACTCATAAATCTCGACGATCAAGAGGAAAACTTTTCGAATAGCCGAGTGCCAAGGACGAACGCAGTTGTCGGTCTCTCTCGCGCTCAAGAATTGATGTCCGACGTCGATCAACGTTTTGCATGCCCGAACTTCGTACTCTATCTAAAATACCGTCAGTTAACCCAGATACGTAGCGCTCGACCGTCAAAGAGCGTCTCGCGGAAGTTGCTGTAAAAACATCTGTCTTCGCAAACGAGAACATCATCGAGGTGATCTATCATCGAGGAAACGACAACGTTCAAACATCCACGATGAAATCTCCTCTTTTCGTTTTATATGTTTTACCCTTCCAACGTCTTATGACACGCGAAAGCTTGGCTTTTTTTTCGTTCGTTACGATTGCGAAAGCGACAGTGAAGCAGCTGCAACCCTTTGTCAATCACTGAGAGAAATTTCACTCACGAAATCTCGTACACGTACGTTCCATCCACGACGTCCAATTGGAAATAAACGAGGCGTCGGGCCTGTCTGTGGAATTGCACGAACTCGCACTGCAACTTTGAAGATGCACGGGAAAAACGAACGAACGAGCGAAAGTCCCCGAACCACGGAGTCGGGTGTGCGCGGATCAACGGAACGAAAGAGGCACCTCGAGGCGCCAGAGGCCAGTCGCGAAACGCGAACCAAACCCAACTGAAGTGCGACGTTTCTGTACCCGCGACCGCGCCCCCGCCATCACCCCCCTACCCCCATTAAAACTACCCGCGCACGCGTTTCGCTCCGGAAGTCGGATGCGGGGTTGCTCGCGTCTTCTTCTCCGAAGGTTGGCCACGATTAGCGCTCGACATTTCACAATTTTCCAAAGAGAAAGTTTAAGGTATCGAGTTGACTTCGTACAGGATACCGGTCGCATGGTTAGGGTGGAGTTTTCGACGATTTAATCGCGCGAATATTGGAAAATTATATAGTTTAGGTGAATAACTTGAGATTAGACGCTGTAGTATTATAGGATCGAGGTAGGAAAATACGGATATAAGAAAATGTGGTGTGAAATAGAGGCAGAAGCAGCGGCTAACGAACAAATTAAATAGGATAGGTTACAGCTATTGTTTGCGAAGATAAAAGTAATATTATATATTTGTAGATAAAAGATAAATGTAAATTTCAATGCACTTAAACAGCTTGTTTTCTATCGTATTGCAATATACGTAGAAACCACCATTTTCTAGAAAAAGTTTGTTATTTGTTCGTTCTATTTGTTTGTTCGTAACTGGAGAGGTATAAATTTTTGTGAACGTCATGAAGCGGCACTCATGGAAGGTGTAAAACTTTTACTTGGTGAATAACGTTGTTCATCGTTACACCAACCAAGCCCGACAGACTAAACGTGTAAGTAAAATAAATAGTGTTACAGGAGTGTGTAATTGTAGGATTAAACTGCAAACACGAGGTACATAATTAAATATTTTAAACGTTGTCGCAGCACGCTTCGAAATATTTTCACGACGCGTTAATCACATCCTTGTGACAAAAGCTTTCAACAGCTACTACCTTACGCGAAGGATTATACATGCAGAAGCCACTATATTTACAAAACAGAGTGTTTTCTGCTGTGCAGTCTGGTATAATCCCATTCGTTACTTCCTGAAATGCTTAAAATCGTAAGGCAGGATAATTATTTTTCTTCGACGACCCCGCGTCTGATACTTTAAAGTATACGGAATTACACAGAGAATTCATCTAGAAGAAATTATAAAATATTCCAACTTAAAAAAAAAAGAATTACTAATTTACTTAACTTAAAGTAATCTTTGTATTTCTATTAAAGCAAACAGAATTGTTTTACAAAGTTAATTTAGAAAAGATTACGAAATATTTCAGCATCTGTACCTTACAAAAAATTGGTAATTCATTTAACTTACAACGTCCAGATTTACTTAAATGATAGTTATAAATATAAAAATATCAAGATGTTTTAATAATTTTACTTCAAAAGGGTTACCGATTGATTCAACCCGAAATATTCGGAATTTGTCAAAGAACCAATTTAAAAGAAATGACACGGACGTCTCAACAGCTGCTCCTTTAAGATGAATAATATATTTAACTCGTGTATAGAATTATATTACGCGAGCGACTAGTTTTGATTTAATCAGCATGGAAAATGACGCATCCTCGGAGCGAACATTTCCATTAACTTTAGCTACGGGGCTTTCTTCGTGAAACGGTACATTCGAGCGCGCGGAACTTTCAAGATTTCGTTAATTTCGCGAAGAAACTTCGCGGATGCCCAGTTCGGGGGTAATACTTCTCCGCGAGCGGATCTGGAGTGAGAGCAAAGACTTCAGAGTTTACATAACAGACGTAGTAAAACGCGATTTCCGAATGGCGTGCATCCGCGACTTGGTACCCATTTCGATTTTCGATGGCAACCACTCGACAAGCCGCGATACGCGATGCAGCTCGTTTAAGTTTCCCGTCCTTCGTCCCATCATGCGTGAAACACCGACGCGGGGCATCGATTCCCATTCAAACGCACTCCGCAGCAGCGAAATTACTTCTGACGTTCTACGAATTTTCGACTTTTTCGATGGGAGAAAGGTTGTCATGGAAATTTCTGTCTTCGATATAAAACGGTATTGTACGATATTGCGAATAAATTACGTACAAATATCGTCTACTATTGACGCCAGAACTATCGAAATTACAAATCTGTAATTCTTTGTAGACCGATATTATTTATATTTATATTTATATTTTTTATCGACCGATAGCGTTGCATTTTGGGGATTTGAATGATTTTTTAATAAAATATATATCTAAACGGATGAAAGAAACAAATACTTTTTCATATTCCTTTTACTTCGAAGCAAGATTTTTCATACAAGTTTTATCGCTAAACTTTATCTATAGCTATTATATAGTTTATACTAGTCTCACGATGTTTTATCAATGATGGTACTAGCGCTAATGTTATCTTTAACGTTGCTTAAAAATAGAAAGTTAATAGTTGCGATTAAATATTACCGTGAATTGAGTTTCACAATGAAAAGAAAGATGTTACCGTTGGAAATAGAAATTGTAATACAAGGTGAATTGGAAGAAGATGCGAGGAGAGAGAATAATATTATTTTCAGATGAAGAACACTTGAACAGTACGTCAACTTTAACGCAGACGGTTAAGTTAGAATTTACGAGTACGATAAGTGGTCAGTCATAAACACTATCGTAAACGAAGCATTGCGAACGGTCACCAACTCTAAGCGACTTCCTCTGCTTATTCCTAAAAGAGTATCTTATAATAGTGTACTGTCGCTTTCGCAAAGTATCACTTTGGATTATGAACGTAAAACTATACTCAAACTTATACACATAGACTTAAAAATATCGATAAATGTAGCACAAATGTATCGAATGGATAGAAGACTGAAAAGGAAACACCCAACAGATCTCACGAAGGATATAACCTAATAAACACGATGATGGAACCCCGCTGGGGGTAACCATCCACATGCTATATTTATTCACTAAGTTAAAACATTTTACCAAATGTCCTACTGGACAAATTGTAAAATTTAAAATAAAATAATAAAAAAAAATGTATCGAAGATGTTAATTTAAAAATAGCAAATAATACTTGATAAGTTGCAATAACCTTCGGTGCATCTAAAAACGATATTTATCTAAGAATTTAACTGATATTATTGTTGACATCGGATCTCCATTAAATTGAAAGATTTCTTACCTGTTTCACCGAGAAATCGATACGCCTTTTCGCAAAGCGATTATCGTGTTGTCCTTGATATCCGCCACTAATATAATGCAATATTAATGTCGTGGCAAAGTGGTAGGAAAAATAACAAAATATAACGTAAATACGAAACATCGGAAATGCGATACGAAATACGAAATGAGAACAAAATAAGAAAACAGGTTGGTCCGCGGTAAAAGACGTAGCGACAAATCGAGAGAAGGCATCAAAGTGTAAAGACATAACGAGCGAGACGTGAAATATAACCAGCCCGGCGTCGAAAGAGGAAAAGCCAAGAAAATATGAAAAAGCGGGACGAAAATAATAATCCTTGAAACTTTTAAATTGCTCCTGTAAGTAATTTGGGAAATAATCACCAAAGTTACTAAAGAGTTAATTGGACGTAAATAAAGATATATATATCACTTAATGAGATGAAAAACTCAAGATCCACGGTAAATTCACACTAAAGTATGTTAGACCCTTCAGCAAAATACTCACCGAATTACAGTCGTAATTCTCGCAAGATAAAACGAGGCCAAAGAGCCACGTTCAAACATCGATATCCGATTCGTTTTACATTATACCGAAGAAACTTTTGGAATAAAGGATGCGTCTGTAATCCCCTTGAATAAGTAGTAATTCCTGCCCAAACGACTCCGTCTGAAGCCATAACATATCATGTCGTGACACACGGTGGTAGTAAATCCAAAGTGGTCGTTAAATATTTAGGTAGAGGTACTGTGACTCGAAAAGCATTCGAATATTTACCGCAGGAACTTTTTATGAATACACTATACGGATTGTGGATTATACGAAACTCTTTGCGAAGTATATGCTTCCAATGAATATATTGTAACTTCTATGTACGTTTTTAGATTCGTTTCAAATTTTAATGTTATACTCATAATAGTCGTACTTCGTTACAGAGCTAATAAGATCTTAAAATGTTTTGTATAATGCAAGTACAATTTTTTACAATACAAGTACACTATACAAAGTTTCTAAGAGTGTTGGAGTATCTTCGTAAGCTTTCGTATAGTTTAGGCGATTGGCTGAGAAGGTTTTGAAACAACTGGGAAAAAGAGGTTCGAATATTATAGTAGAATTATTTTCGATGAAATTCTTCCATAAATTTGACCACAAAGAGGCTGCAATTGCACTATGAAAGGACGTATTATACGTAAAGAATTTGGAAACTATCTAGGAGAGCTTTCGATAGAATTCACAAGCTCGATACTTCGGTCTGAAATTCCGTTCCAAGTTTTATTCTAAACACGTCGAAAATAGTTTCATCTCGACAATTATTCGGTTAATTGACTAAAGAGCATTAACCTCTGTAATTAAGTACGTTCTTTCTAGAAGGTAAAACATTATGGGACAATTAGGCGCGTTTAATTTTATCATTGACAACAGAATATCAACACACTCGATAGAGAATAAACGTTTTATTTTAATATACAGAGCGGCGTGTGCATTTATGACATAAAGGGAAATATACCAATCGAGCAATTGGACGTTTGTAAACATCGAATCAACGCGACTCGAATAAATAAATATTTCCATATTTATTGAAAAATATTGGTCGTGGCTCGCATCGAATACATATTTACGCTTTTGCGTAACTGTATGTGTACCTAATACTTTTCTGATCGCTGCGGCTGTGCGTAAACGGCCACAGAAACTTGACGTTAATTGATACCGTGAATCAATTTGATCGACGTTTAACTTATTAAAGACCACGCGGTGAAACAATGCGTAAAAGTTTCATAAAGGCAACATTACGGAGAAATGGGAGTAAAGTAATGTAAACAATGTTTTATGACGTTGCATACTTTACATAAAGTACATAGATACTTTATAAAGAGTCGCTATATAAATAAGAGACACAAAAAATTTGCAGAATTTAATCTTTTCAAACTTAATAAAATAATAGAATTAAGGTGAAGAAAAAAGCAACGATGAACGAAGTATAAAACAAATCCTTCGAATTCCCTTTCAAAACTACAATGTTCACAGGATCTAATAACGTAAATTGACTAAAAGAAATTGTAAAGCTTATTTTCGTTAAGATGACGTTGTCCTATAATGAGTTAACTAGTGTTCTGGACAGAATTATTAGACGAAATTGCGAATAGCCTAAATTTAATGGAGAGATACGATGATAAATATCTTACAGTATCCACAAATCTTTCCATAGTTCACGATCTAGCAGGAAATCCCAGATTTCCCTGTCGCTTGACCTGGCAATCTAACTACGCTTTCATCTATTTTTCGGTTTGATCCAATGTTCGTCCCGTTTAACGTTCCACGGTTCCGAAAGAATCGTGTTAGACATTCCAATTTTCTCAAATCTGGCGATCGAAGATTAAGCTGCCACGAAAGCGTTCCCGTGCATCGTGCAAAGAGTTAAATTGTTTCAAAGAATGAAACAGACTGAGGTATTGGCTGTCAAGCTCACTAATTGTAAGTTAAAACGAATCCATTTTAAATAACATTTTCTTAACTACACGGTACGAGTTTTAATGTAATATATTCGTTTTCGAACGTTAATAATCTTTTACTGAATCCTATAAATTCGCAACGCTTCCTCCTTAGAGGAATATAGATAATAAAGATTCCCTAAATAAAAAATCAATCGTTTAATTTAATCTCGAATAATTAAAAAGATATATTTATTAAAATAATATACTACAAGAAAAATTAGGATATTTTATACAAAAGGAAGACACGTAATAAGATGTTAATATATGTATCTAGAAGATATCAAGCTGTCTGAATATTTTTAATAAAACTTCTATACTTTCTGTATTAAAATTTCTAAGAAATGTAAATTTTCTACAGGATGATATTAAACGCGTATACACGCGAAGGTTAAAATATTAAAAGTGATCTCCTATCGAACGAAGTGCGGAAATGTACGATTAACAAGATGCACGCAGAATTACGTATGTACATGATATTACAGATAAATATGTCACATGTACATATTACGCATGTACATGATATTACAGATAAATATGTCACATTTACTTCTCCCTGCGAGAAATCTTGACAATAAATACTGTCTGAATATTGCACCGTCGGAATAAGATATAATGTGATTATAATAATGGAAATTCCGTCTGAGGAACGGCAGGTCCATGAACATTTCACGATTAAGCCAGCAGCTTGTAGTTCACGGCGTAGAATAACGTATTTGACGATAACATCTTACGGTAAATAGATGTTGAGCATTTGTTACAGGAGAAAATATTTTACTCGTGTGTGTAATAAGATACAGGTAGTACTGTTGCGTTCATCGAGCAAAAATTATGTAATGATGACAAACGTGATTTATTGTTCGTTTAAAAGTACAAATACGTAATCTGTACATATATACGTATGTTACACGTTAGAAGCTAAATAATCTAATCCACAGAAGGTTGACAAACCAATCGTGTATTCGTGCAATTCAAAAATTCCTAGCTGAGTCTTGATGGCTTTAATTATTTTACTCCAACATACACTCGTCTTTCCCATTCCCCTTAGAGATAACATTTTCATTCTTTATTCGAAAGGATGATTGTAAGGTGACTTTATTTTAAATTCCTTGAAATCACGATACGACTATTTATTAGATCGCCTGAACAGTTTCTTTCGTTTTATATTTTCCGTTTTATATTATTTTATCGAATTACGAATGATCCATTTTGTTCTATCAAAATAAAGATCACAACGTTTGGCAGATTAGGTTTCATGTTTGTATAAAGATGCGTCGTTGTAAAAGACGTGTCTGTAAAAGAAAGACACTTTTCGGACAACCTAATAGTTATCCTCCTGGATAGATTTTTTCAAATTAGACAAGAATACGGATAACAGAAAGATGTCATCGATACGTTTAATTTAGATTGCAAATAAAACAAAAGATATTATTTTGGTAGCCGTTGCAAATAAGATTCAGATTCATGTCTGGATCAAGGTAACACAGATTGGGATGCTTGTTATCTTCAAACTTTCTTATATGTACAAACGATAAATTCTGATATCTGACAGCTAAGCGACAGAGATTTCCTAACCATTTTCTCCTTTCCCTGTCCTTCGTCTTGTTATATGCACCGAAGTTCTTGTCGCAAATCGTACAAAAGAAAGATTCAATGATCTTTAAAAATACGTCGTTGCACAAAGAATTAGATTATAATTTAACTCAGTATCACTGTAATTTAATATTATTTATGTGTTTGCAAAATATCTGTGCGAATCGTATAAACGATAAATGAAAATTTTTCACACGTATGTAAAATGGTTAGGAAAATACGAAATACAACAAGGCAGTTCAGGTCTGGTCGAAAATGCAAAGAAATTACAACGAATACATGGAAAAACAACACAAGATATTTTTCTCCGTATGTTATCGTAGTGTATAAAGTAATCCTTATTCACGATGCCCTTGGTACAGTTATGCTTACCGTTGTACTCTATGTGGAGCCTTTCGTCATATTTTATCGTCCTCGAGGAAACCATAGTTTTCCCTGTAAAGTAACATTTCACGCTACACCGTTGCACCTGGAAACCTAACTGTTTATTATTAATGTATATTTTCCGTCTTGCAGATACAACTTGCTTTTCAATTCTCGCGATAATAGTCGGAATAAAATATTTTTCGTCCCGTACGTGATCCGGATATTTCCAATACTGTATTCGAAATAAATGAAAATAATTTCCAGTTAAAATCGAATAATTTGAATAATTATCATAAATTGAATTAAACTTGGATAATTGCATTAGTCTTACATATAGGAATAATCAAACTCTATTATACGTACCGGTAGACATACCGAACGAAACTATAATAGTATTGCTGATTGCAGGAACATCATTAATGAAAGTTTCGCAAATACAATTTCAATCTTAATAATGAACTTGTACGAATAATAATCGAGCGCAAGTTATTGAAATTGAAAAAGCTATTACAAGACAACTGTCTAAAATCCATCGTCCCATTGTGCTTTACGAACAGGAATTAATCTCGGGATAAAGCGGGAAGAGCAATCTTTTATTTACGCTTGTCGATTCTGCAAAAACGACTGCTTTGTGGCGGACATTAATTTCCCTTTGGACCGCTTTTCTGAGGACACTTTGCAGAGCGACATGACTTTTGTATCTCTCCATATAATAGAGTATGTATGCACGATATCGGTATAAAAAGACTAAAAAAAAAAACGGATAATAGGAAAAATGAAAATGCGGCAAGAATCGAATTCGACCAAAAAGACGATGAAATTACAAAATTTAATTTAGGCATCGATCAACCCTAATGCATGAACACTCGACGAACAACAGACAAATTGTCTATACTGAATCTGAGAAACCTTTTCTCCGGAAATGCATTAACAAAGCCAATGAAAACGACACGACTTTTGTGACCATATTGGTCAAAAATACACCAATTTCAAAACGCAATGTACTCTAGCATATTGACAATCAAGTAAAATGTTCTTTAATGCGTTATCGGATAGCATCCAGCGAGACGCGTAAGTTTATGAGTAGCTAGAAAAGCATTAGCTCGTAACCAAAGTTCTCGAGCTTTTAAAACGCTCAACTCCATATAACAGAAATAGAATCTGTTAAAATACCAAAAGATTAACGTACGTTTGGATTCAAAAACATTTAATCGCTGCTAATACGTTTTACGCTTTCAATAACATTTGAAAGTCTCTCGAGTAGTCCTCGAACTCACGACTTTGGCAGTCAAGGCCACTTGAAAGTCACAGTATTCGTCGAGATTCTGATATTCGAGAGTCTGATATTCGTCCAGCTCTCGAAGTTATTGAAAGGTAGTCAATGTCATAACCTTGGTACTCAAAACCAGTCGAAAATCACAAATTCCTATCGAGGTCACGACGCTGGCACTCATAGTCAATTGGAGGTCATACATATTCGACAGGATCCTACAGTGTCTACAAAAAATATTTGTACACTGCCGTATTTATTGTAGCGTTTGCACATCAAGTATATTAAGTTTCATATCGTTTGATAATGTTTTCATACGCTTAGAAAAATTCTATACTATAAGAATAAAACGTGGAATATGATAGAAAAGATACTTCATTGGAAAAGGAAGGTATATGCAAATACTTTCTACAGCTATTGTATAATTGGCGCTCAAATTACTTGGATATTATGAAAAAGTTATCGCCTTCTTTCTCTATTTACAAATATACATTTGAGAATATCGGTCTACATGCAGGGAAATTTTTAATAAATTGATTTCCCATTGAAATAATTGTTTGTTTGATGTTGTACAGATATTGTACGTGAGACTATTCCCAATAGTTTTAACGTCAGTGTATATCGGTATACGCTTCCGGCAGAGAAATTCGGAAGGAGAGATTGCAATTGGGAAACACAGACATACGCCATTCCGGTCACGATACAAGCGGTTGAATTGTTTTCATCGATATAACATAAAATCATTTTTCTCCAGAAATTCGCTCGTAACTCATGTCAATTTCTGGATGAAGATATTGGTTTGTGAAACTCGATTTATTTATAACAAATATTTCCACGATATTAACTGATATCACGATTTTAGAAACCAATTGAAATAAAACTTCCATAAAGGCAACAAAAAAAAGCCACTTCTTACTTTTTATTCGGGTCAATGAGCTTTTATTTATATAAAAATCTTTGATAATCTGTTAAAAAAAAAAAAATAGTTTGCTTATCCGCATGACGTGTACTCTCCGAATCATGAAATCCTTTTAAGTTGTCACACAGAAGCCATTGCTAAGCTGCTTCGCAAGCACGGAAACTTCCGCGGATGGTCGTAAAAGAATGAAATAGGGTTGATGCGGACGCGAGAAATCCTTTCGTTACGCGATTCGTGATTCGATTCTCGGCACGCGGAAGCTTTCTGCGGGCGCGGAAATCTTTCGAAAACACAGAAGACATGTGCTTGAGGCGTGCGCGGAACCCAATGCAAAGATAAAATTTACCCTCGACTTGCTATTCCGCTCACGGAGAATACCCTATCAGAAAAGTATGGCCCGAAGTAGGTGTAAATAACTACGAACCATTCTCGTAAACGTCACAGTCACATTTCCTCTTTCCGTTCGCTAGCTCCAGGCTACCCGACAGTTTAGTAATTTTGTTCTTTCGAATTTGCAACCTTACCCTACTTAGTTTTCTGTAGTTTCTTAACCTACTCTACTTAGATCTTTATTTTAAAAAAAACTCTCTTTCATGCGAATCGAAATACGAGTACGATATTTAAACGTATGAATATTTTATAAATATACGATATTGAAACGTAGGAATACTTGCAGATATTATTAAAATAAAATAAAACATGTTCTAGAAGTTCAATAGAGCGGAGATTTTGTGGATAATAAATAACAGTTCATTATGAATATCAATAACAAATAATAGATTGGAATAAATTTTTATTTTATTCAAGTCAATTCAAAGTTTAAATTATACCAGCAACTCTCTCTCTCTTTCTCTCTCTCTCTCTCTCTCTCTCTCTCTCTCTTTACGTTCTATCAACCTAATACTAATTTAACGTGAGATGATTTTTAAAAATCTCAACGATGATTCTCAAAAGTTTACGATACACATTTCACATTCATAAAAAGTTCGCCTTTCTCTTTTGTCCCATCAGGCTATTTCCCAAATCGCTCTCACACCCAATGCCTCAGTCAGGTCAAGGAATACCATCGGATCAATGGATTTTCCCAATGGAACTGCTTTCTTTCCTTTACGATACTTTCTTCAAAACCTTTTCTTAAAGCTAAGACACCACACTAGCGTTAGATATCGTATTAATAGTACGACGTACGAAGATATATGAAGCGAAGGTAACCAAGGTAATTGACACCATGTACGAACATACTATTACAGCGATCTAGCACAAAGTGACCACTCATATGACTCAAAGTGAGATACGTAAGCTCTCTAACGAACTTTCGTCTCTGTTGAAAAGTTTCGCGATCCATTTAAACGTGGACCTGTTGCGTACGTCAAAGTATCCTTCATCAATGGCGCTCTTCGTGCAATTTACACTCTGTTTTGTCAACTTTGACACTTTATTGCTGTTAAAAAAAACTGTTAAAAATCAGAGTATTTCGTCTCAAAATTCGTTTTCATTTTTTCCCGATATAATGTCCCGTCCTCCTTGCAGTTTAGGAATAAATCATCATTTCGATAGCTTCATTGCTTCTTTTCCGTTTGTGCAATCGTACTTTTTATTCGTACGTTTTCACTGATCTACTTAAAGCTCAGCACGTGTGCATCGGTCAGTGACAAATGACGCGTCAGCGTCTTTTTACCTTTCATTACCGGCAACGTTCGCACCTTCGAGAAAAATGTGGTAGATCACAAAATTTTTTGCAATCCTGTCTTGGATCCATGATCTTCAAGTTTTCGTACGAGATATCGTAATTTCGAAATCGTAGTATACCGTAAAAATAAATTGGCGTATCGAGACGTACACGAGTGTAACTGTACGCTTAATCTGATAAACATATAGATTCTCTGCATATATACAGTCGAGGAAGTAGTATAGATCCATGTCGTCTCGTGAGAGTGGTGTACTCAGCCAGGTAAGTAGTACATCCCAGTGTATGGTCAGACAAACTCCATTGGCCTACTTCTGCCATGTACAGATCTCTACCTTTCCCTGTTTTTATGCAAATCAATTGTAAACTATAAAGAATATTCAAATGATATTTTACGATCAATGTGAACGTCTCATTTGCACGTGTCGTATATATTATATAGAAAATATTTAATAAATTATTCGAAAAGATTTAATGAACTCAGTTAATTACGTAGAATAGTATCCTTAGTTATAATTAGCTGTATAAGTTCATTAACTCAACGATATAAATAACAATCATCAGGATAATATTTCATAGAATATGTAGTACAGTTAGGTCATTTATCCTCTGTATGAATGAACTTTCTAAGAGTTGGGATAATCGGGAAGCCATAAAATTAAACTTTGAATAGTTTGAATACCATTGTATTGGTAGCGTGAAAATCTAAATTTCCTGAACGACCCTATAAACTACGTGACGCGAATTTCTCAACTTACGCTGCGGCGACGTATCAACTTGGAAAACGTTGAAATTATTCGCTAGTTAAATCATATCCGCTCTTCTTATCCTGCTCATTGAGCCACGTACGCTAGTCGTACGCCTTCGGAAAAATGCTGTGGAACGAAACAAGTCACGTAGATAAGTTACTACGAGCGATGACACAGCACAGGTATTTCTCCTGTGTCATCCTCACTTATCGCCGTGTTTACCATGCGGATACATTTCACGCGTACGGCCAATAATACGTGTAAAATCCCAGGCTCTGTATACACGTGTACACACCACCGCAGAAGCACGTTGAACTTTCTCAGCAAAATTTTATGGTCGATATCTTCGTCGGTTATCGTCTCGATATTCATACATAATCAATTATGCATCATAATGCAGCTAGCTACATTGTTTTACTAATATACCTAACTCCATCGTAACAATCGTTTAGATACTCTGACTCAACAATACCATTAAATGTAAGAATTGTACAAAATTACAATCTTTGGTAAAATACAAAATGTATATTGATTCTAATATCGCGGCACTCAGTTATAAAATCGCGATCACGAAAAGAAAAATTTCCGAAGAGAACCTGGTTTGTTACTTGTTTCTAAAACCCATAACATCAAACTACGTGCTTTGCATACGTAATGAAATTTGTCACTCGATCGTTCAAATAGTTTAAACGAAAAGCTTAAAGAGGAAAGTTTAAAGATCGAAATAGTAATGAACTCGTTGAACGAAAAGCAAATTTTCTTCGTTCCACTATGCCACAGGAAATATCAAAGACGGGAAATTGGTTGTAGCACGGACGTAAGAGGTTATAAATCGTACGTGACCGAACAGCCACAACTTCGTTAAAGTTTGACGTGACCGGATTGGAGAACGCGAAAAATGTGGTTTTAACTTTCCCTTTCTTTGAATTTGTGCTCGTAACTGGACCGTTACTTTCAGATTCGTGGTCCCATTTGCTCTGTCCGGAGAAAGTTATAAAGAAGAGACGTGCACGCGGATATCTCTGTAACGTATGCTCATGATCCGAGAGGAAACGCCAGATGGTACAAGAAACCTAATGTTACAGAAGTATCTTGAAAATGTCTCACGCTCCATGAAACCATCTTCGTACGAATGTCGATCAACAATATCATAACGCGCTATTAAATCTTTTTCAATATCGTAGAATCTGGTTTCGTTTGTTTCAAAGACAAAAAAGATACAACAGAGCATGTTATACCTAAACATTCGTTATCAGAACGTTCAACCATTCGGACAAAATATGTCCGTGTGCTATTTTTTAATTCAAATATCATGTTTACATACTTTTTTTTATATACTTTTCTGTCAACCATACGAGTTATCGTATTAGCGTGCATTGCGATAAAACAGGTATTTCTGACCATCGAACGACAATACGAAATAATTAAAAAGCTAACAAACTATGGAAGCTAAGAAAAGAAACTAAGGAAGCTAACGAAGCTAACAAAAGTTATAAAAATACATTAGGCAGACTATACAATCGTGGAAGTTTTTACGTTGAAAAACTTGTATAATTTAGAGTAGCTACAAGATACGAAATCCTTAAATATTCAAACAACCTATCGATCTTTTTAATTTCTATTTAAATGATCTCAAAGTGAAATCTCCTGCTCAAAAAATTCTAACATTATGCTTCAACGTTCTTCCTGTCGAATCGAAAAACAAAGACAAGTTTCGCAAGTTCAGAACGTTTTCGAGTTTAGCCTGATAAACTCAATTTCAAGTTACGCACACACAGACTAATCATAAGTACGGAATAGAGTGTGTCTTGCGTCACATCTTCGATCAATGTGACAAGACAAACGCGTGATTCGATCGAGGGAGTAATTATTAGACGAGGATGGTGTAGAATCCAACCACAAACAACAGATTGGAATGGTTTCCCCGATGACCGTGAAAAGCAGACGGTTTGGAGAAGCGTCGTTGTCGCCGTATCAGTTACGAGGCGGAAGCGCGTTATCAGCATCCGGACCAGCGAATTCATGAACAGCGAGGGGGGGGGCGTTACACGAGGATCAGAAGCGTCTATTATACCGGGAATACTCGAACAACGCTGCTTCATGTTGGCAATCGCCGTCAATAACCGCAGTCGTGACGAGGACGTTTCCATCTTTGCCGCTCGAACATTGACAGGTCTGTGGGACTAGTTATTGCTGGTCGTTCCACTGAAATTGACTGATGAGAATTGATCATCGTTCGACGATTCGAATATAAATTGGGCCGAGACATTTGCCGGCTGACTGTGCCTTCTAGATCGCGCATTAATTCCAATTTAATATCGCCCCGACTACGGAAATCTGTAATTGGAAAGGCGCGCAAAAGTTTAGAGCTAGTTACGGTGTCGATTGTAAGTATAAAATAGAAGGATTTCAAGAGAACGATGAAAGTAATTGGAATAGTTCGCATTAAACGGTATCGAAGGCGCTATTAAAAATTTAAAGGAAGCTGCAGCAGAGTTTCCGATATGCCTTCTTATTTATGTATATAGGAGGGCAAACAAATTTCACGGTAAATTAAACGCAATTCCACCAGAAGAAAATTATCTTCGCAGGGACGAAAACTTTAGATGGTTTCCTTTGTCCTTGTTCCTATGTTCTCTAACCAAGAAATCGATTGTTGAAAGTTCAGTCGTTCCCCCCTTTTTTCTCGTCTTCTTTCTACGTCTGTACCTTTTGTACTTTTAACGTTCCCTGAAAAATAAGATACTTGTACGACTCTGTTTACCCATCTTTTATAACCGCTTCCTCTGGTGTTCGCCCGTTTCTGTCTCGCTGGTATTTGCCGTTTTCATCCTAAAGAGGATGCAAGCGGTTAAGAAACGATGGATAATTGCCTGCAACTCGTAACAACTTTCCAGGACATTACGCTTGCCGGCAACTATACGCCTCGTACAATTCCCTGGATGGAATAATAGAAGACGGTCCGAAATAAGGAAAAGAGGGGCGAATTCAGAAAAGTGAAAGACTCTTGTCAAAGTGTACGATACTGAGGATTCTTCGCATAATAAGGGAAACTGTATGTATGACTTGCCGTTGGAAAACTTTTAATAGGTTCCAGAGGGGACTAAGAGCGGGAAAAAATTGGCGACGAATTTACAAAGTGTTCGGCAATTTGTAAAATACACCAGGTTTCGTGTTTAATTTGCCATCCGACTATGAGAAATATTTTTCGATCGATGAAAAGTAGAAAATGTTCGCACCTGCTATCGTTTAATCCGTAGTCGAATTATCGTGGAACATAAATACTAATTCACGAGAAGATTATCCGTTTAAAAATCGAAAATTACAACGTTAATATCTTGGCTCGATAATCCTGACCAACGAGCAATTTCTCGCTTCAATTTCATTTTAGTAAATTACAAAGCCTTTTTCTCTTACTCTTCCACGTATTTCGTATTTCTTTCTCAAATTTGGACAACACAGCAAACATAGATAGAAGACTGAAAAGGAAACACCCAACAGACCTCACAAAGGATATAACCTAATAAACACCATGATGGAACCCCGCTGGGGGTAACCATCCACATGCTATATTATAGTATTTATTTTTGTTTTTTTTTTCTACCTTATAAGATATAACATTTTACCAAATGTCCTACTTGACAAATTGTAAAATTTTATAATAAAATAATAAAAAAAAAAAAAATTTGGGCGAATCAATCGATCAATTATGAAACTACATAATGGGCGAGGATCGCGGCACTCGTCCATTTTCTATTTCTCGGTGCATTAAGCGCGATGATAGGCTGTGATCTTTGCGAAGATGTTGGTAAAAAGGCAAATCATCTAAGATCTCGACTAGACTTAATAAACCGATACCATTCGCCTTTAGCAGTCGTTGATGTCCTTATGCCAGCAAACTACTGAAATAACTGAAGTGGCCATAACAGCTTCTTGAATACGGAGTAGTACTCGTTCAAACGATACTACCAGCGTTAGGATATTACTACCGGGACGCTTTGATCGAGAATGAAAGGGTAGAAATCGAAAGAAGAAATTCCCTTGGTCTTTCATGCCTCGGATCTCAGGGCTAATTCTTCTGAAGATTTTCCTACTAAAAAGAAAAATCGTCACTTCCAAGGCGAAGAGGAGTGGTAACAAATCTTTAACGGTATACAAAACGGTTTGTAATCAAACGTCTGAAAGCATAAATTTGAAGGAATTCCGACCGACGCGAATTTTGACGCGAGTTTATCGGTGAACGGCTGAAAAATACAATTTTTGCATCGATTCATGCGGCAGCTACATATATATGTATGTACACCGGTTTTTCAACAAAAAATATAATTCATTTCGTTACATACACAGTCGCTGTATTTTTTCAGCTAAACACAATTTTAAGTCATTCAAAAAAATGTTGACTTCAGTATTCTCTTCATTCAGTTATTTCCAGACAGAATTCATTCGGCTTTTCTTGCCTAGGATCATTCTTTATTAATTAATTCTTAAAATTTCGAATTTTGTAGGGTGGCTTCATCCCCTAAACTCGAGTTACAGTAGCTCAAAAAAATAAGTATCCGATATCTTTGGCTATTCTTTAAACTTACAATGTTCCATTAAAATAGGAGCGGATCGTTCGCCACCTTTCCTTGTTAATGTGGTATTTGGAGCATGCTCGAGCATGTTTGTGAAAATGGTTTATTGGACCAGTTACACCACAGGAACTTATAGTCTCAATTTGTCTTGTAATAGAATACTGCGGTAAATATCTGGTCTTGAAGGGTTTGATCGAAAAATATGGTAGAAACCGCATGTAATTAACCTAATATCGTAAACGCTCAGTGATTGAACGCTTTAATTAAGGAATAAATTTTCAAAATTCTCCATTGTATTACAAAATTATTAATCGTTGCTTTCAAATTTTCAATAATGCGATTTTAATGCAAAATAATGCGAAATAATGCAATCAATGTATCATTGTATAAAATTGTTAAGTCTGGATAAAAGAGAATGACTAAAAATAACAGTTAAAAGATATAGAACATTGGTTTTCTTTTAGGTCATTTTAACTATCTATTTTAACTATCTTGCATCTATATAGCCTCTTCCTAATAGATAGAAGCCAAATACAGATAAATAATAAATAGAATTTCTACATTACGATTCATTAACACATTCCTACATTACGATAATTAATTTGCGATTTCACCGGCGAATCTACGTATCTCTTCGAAAAAATATCCGATGCGAAGTAAATAGAAAAATTTGAAAACTGCTATTTTCTATCGTCTGGAGAACTTGCAATAATCTTTTTATTCAAAGGACCATGCTCAGTAATCCCCCTATAATCGCACGAAGGGATTTCTTACAATAGCTCGAATGATATTTTTATAGAATCGCGTATCCATATGTGACCTTTACCAGGAACGCACGATTTTACACGAGTCACGTACAAAGCTGGAAATTATCGTGAACAGACACGAGAGTGCGTGCAACTTGATCAAAGGGACGGATAATTTTCGATATTAATTACGTCACGTTGCTACGGGGTGTTTGACATGTAACAGCAACAGTTATAAGGCAAATCACATAGGATCTGAATCGTGACATACGGACGAAACCGCTAAAATCGAGTTTGAATCGTGTGATCGCGCGGCAACTGATTAAAGATATTCACAAGATACCGAGCTAGGGTTTCGTTATGTCAAATGGAATAAGCTACCACTGTTAAATCTATGATGATCATGGGAGGTGATGTTCATTCCGGATAATTGGTTAAAGTCGTAATTAACTTCCTTCGCTAATTATTCTAATTGAAGAATCAAACTGTGAAACTCCACTTGGAGTCGAATATCATTGAAATCCGTCGGAAAATAATTGTTCAAGGCGAGATAGTCGTAAAGAACTCGTAAAACGATTCGATGTTAGATTTGCAATAATTCCGATGGTAGAAAGGGGAAACAAATCGATACTAAAATCGAAAATAAGAAGCGAGAATGAACGGCAACGGTGATCGAGTTGCTCGTAAAGCTAATTTTACAGACACTAAATCTCTAGTTAACCTCCATTATTTCGTACCTCGCGGTTTTCCTTCAAACTCGATAACTCAGACTTGGATTTCTTCTTCCGAACAACGCTTCGTCGACCTATAAATTCGGGTATAAGCCATAGTCGTACAACCATACCTTGATCTTGAATTTTCCTAAATTTTAAACGCTTTAAACGTTACCGAAAAAATTGCTGCCTTTATTCGAAAATGTTCGATAAAAGAAGATCTGTGATGATAAACGAAAACGTATTCTCGTTAAACATGTCGCCAAACAGGAGTAAGCGTAGCGTAAAGACGAAAAGTAAATATTTTTCAACATCGAATAAATGAAAATTTCTTTATGTCAGTGGACAATATGAAGGAAAGTGAAGCATTTTTAAAGTACTTAATTTAATACTTTGTAAATTCCGATAGAACCGTGATAAAACGGAGATTGCCGGTCGAAGAAACATCGACGAAGAAGCTCAAAATACGTCGACGAATGAACTACGACAACTACAAAGCTGCGACCATGAGCAGCACTCTTCGTGGAAACGATCCCGGTATCTTGTCCGGCAATAATTGGTCCTCACCGGTAATTTTCATTAAACGTACGACAATAATTAACGAGGATCACGATTGATAGAGACGTTCTCTATCGATCCGTGACCAGGTGAGCAGGCTGGCTGAAACGTCGAAAAAGAAAGAGGAAAAAAGAAACGGTACCTAGAGGCTAATTAATTGCTGCTAAAAGTACGAGAACGACCATCGTAATTTCAAACGAGGAGGAGTGGGATTTTCACGAAAAACAGAACGGTAACGGTTTCGAGGAAAAACGAGTAGGGAGAAACGAACGGAACAACGTCCCGCATTTCCTGGTGCACGGGAATAGAATTGACGGGTATCCGCGGTTATTTCCTGTCGATTAAACGAAACAATAGCTCGAAATGCAGCGATGATCGTTGCGCTTCGCCAACTATTCCGAACCAGCCCCAGTGTCCCGGGTTAGAAGCGTTAAATTTTTTATCAAGTGCCCTCGATAGATCTATAGAAATAAATGTAAGAGAGGAATAGGTGCACATCGAAACGTCGCGTCGCTGGAATTCTATAGTTTTCTCAAGAGCGAAATAACCTACGGCGAAGGAACAATAGCAGACAGACACGATCGGTGGAGCACAGGAATATCGTTCTCCTACAAAGAGTCTGATAATACTATCGATGTAAGCTGAATCGAAATAATGCGAATAGACCAATTTTACGTCTGAAGCCGTCGCTCCTGACGGTAATTAAAAAATCAACGACGCGGAGATTTAAATATCTTAAATATCGAAGAGATAAGAAAGCAAATATTAGGTTGTCGGAAAAGTGTCTTTCTTTCGCAAACGTGTTTTTTACAACAGTGCGCCTTCGTACAAGCGTGAAACCAAGTCTGTGAAATGTCGCGGTGTTTATCTCAACAGAACAAAATAGATCGTACGTAATTCGACAAAATAATATAAAACAGAAAACGTTGTGCGTCTATTATTTCCTCATAAAACGAAACAAACTTTTCGGACAACCTAATAATTGAATTAGTTCGAATAAGCTTTAAATATCCGAACCTTTGTATTTTAAAACGATTGCACGTCGCATTTTTGAGCCACCGAAAAAGAGCTCTAAGTTGGGATGAACATTCAAACTGCTACTTCTTGCAGAAATAACCGAAATACGTATATTATTTAGAAAATTTGAAACTGCTTTTAAACATCGATCTGAAGGTTCTACATATTTTTGCAACGAAACGATGCGACTGAACTCGAGAAAACGCGATGCAAACCTAAGTCACTCGCTGAAATATAAAATCGTCTAGTAAATTGAAATATCCGTGACCTTAATAATAAGAGCCAATGTAGAAAATTGGCACAGAGTTTCCAGCGAAAAGACCAGGAACTAGGGCGGACATTTAAAATAGGTAAGCGTCGAGCATCATCGAAAAGGACAAGCTCAGACGGGACACTTTCTCTACATCAAAGAACCGAGACAAAGCGAAAAATCTGTTAGCAACGTCGTAACAAAATAGTTCTCCTTTTCATCAACGCTTACCGGTCTCTACACAAAGACATTATTCGGTCGCGTTATTCGGTACTCGCACCTCGATCTACAAATAAGAAGAATGGAATATCTTGAAATTTTTGTTACGAAACTCGAGCTAAGAGGCAATTCATTGAACGTAATACTAAGCAAATATTTTTGTTTGCCTACGAGAAAGAAATCGACTATATACGAATGAACATCTTATTCGTTCGTATTCGCAAGCTAAGTAAATGTTTCTTTAAAACTTTTGAGTCATTCCATTTGTCCAAACGATATATAGAATTGCAATTTAAATGTAAATTTGTAATACATAAAATTAGGAAACGACGAGGAGGCAAATATGTCAAAAGAGGTAAAAAAGCGGGAAAGAAGATGGAAGAGGAATACAAAGCAGTAAGATGACGTTATACAAATTAACTTCAGAAGAAACGAACTTGGATTAATTTGACTCTCAAATGCAGAATTAATACTTTGTTCGTTAGATCTTTTAGAACTGAATTTTTTATCAGTCTACGAGAATTGTTGTTCTCCGTTAAGCAAAAATACAAAATACGTTTAGCAGATTTATCACAGATTTAATACCAATAAATTTACGAAATTTATTTTTTGCCTGATTTCGTGAACAAGTCAAGGCTAAAGTTTAAGATCAATTTTATCGGAAACAAATACCTGCGTTTATCATATACGCGCAATATTGAATAATTAATAACGAATATTGAATATTTAATAAAATACTAATTTAACTCAGTTCTGGCTTTTTTTCCTGCAGAAAATCCACCGTTATTTCATCCATCGTCGTCGCACCATATTCAGCGATATATCGCGAGAACGTTATGAACAGCTTATTCGTATCATTTCTCGACATCGTATAACACCGATCGTTTCACGAAGAAATATTTGTCCAATTATCATTGTCACCTCTGCCGTTTTCTTGACGACGTTCGCAAATCCGTGATTAACGATCCGGCTGACATCGTAATAAAAAAACGACACCGGAACGTTATCGCATGGTATCTTACGAAAGCACCAATCTTGCGTTGAGATTATTACACGTGATAAATTCACCTGCAAGGAACAAATTTTCTTCTTACGGATTTTATTAAGGATAAAAAACTTCTATCTCTCCATTTGCCTGCGTACTGGTATTCTTTCATAGCTCTCTTTTCTTACTGTCGCGTGAATATGAACGCGTTGCCTCTGTATAGAACGATCGATCCCTCGATAACGAATAAGAAATTGCGTAAGAGCAAGCCTCTGAATAACGTAGGAATACTTTTTGCCGATATAGAAGAACTTTTAACGTTTCTTAAATGTCTCGATGAAAATCTTATTCTTTTAGCTTGAATTTAACTACAAGCTGCGGTTGTTAAACTGTTTCATTAAGAATAAAATAATCGAAAGATGCTAAACGCACGTATTTGTTTTCGATAAAATTGATCGTAAACCTTAGCCTTGACTTGTTCACGAAATCAGGCAAAAAATAAATTTCGTAAATTTATTGGTATTAAATCTGTGATAAATCTGCTAAACGTATTTTGTATTTTTGCTTAACGGAAAACAACAATTCTCGTAGACTGATAAAAAATTCAGCTCTAAAAGATCTAACGAACAAAGTATTAGTTCTGCATTTGAGAGTCAAATTAATCCAAGTTCGTTTCTCCTGAAGTTAATTTGTATATTCATCATCAATTTGTATATATCATCTTACTGCTTTGTATTCGTCTTCCATCTTCTTTCTCGCTTTTTTCTCATAGAGATATATCGATATCGGAGACAAAAAACTGAAGCAGTCGGAACATGATAATTTTCTCCGGCACATAGAAATCATTTTTTTAATCAACTTTTTATCTCTCTTTTCTGCGTGTCTCGATGAAAATCTAGTTCCACGAACTACGTGCTACAATTATCGATTGCTTCATTCGGAGCTCTAAGCTTTTGAAAGCTTGCTTTACTGTCTCCTAAAAAGGATACCTTCTCTGTATGGATGGTGAAAACACAAAAAAACTGTAATAAACAGGAGATTAAAATTTGCTTCAATATACTGACATCTCCGTTCTTTTTTCCTTTTCCTTTTTACAAGTTTTTGCTTCGTGACGTAAAAGGATGGAATCAAATCCGGAACTGAATTTTCCAAAAGAGGAAACATTCATCTATAGAAGTTTCTGCTGGTTGAAATGCATGGGAAAAATTCGGTAGCTTGATTTCGAAGGATTAACGCTGTGCGTGACGCGACAGTATATTGACTTTCTGCCTTTTTTGCGGTGACCGCCTGCTCATAACGGTGCTGCATATTTCATAACGAGAACAAGCCTGAGGACGTCGACCTGGCGTAGAAAAATGAGAATGGAACAGTCATTAGCGTGAAACAGAGAAGATCATTTCCGTCCGCGTTCCATCCCGCTCGCATGGAATATCGTGATAATGAACTCGCCTCCTGCTTACTGTCGTTCTTCCAAATACTTTAATTTGATTTAATCACAGTTCATGTTTCTTCCGTGCAATTCAATGCCTTTCTCTATTTTTCTTTGATATAGAAATTATATAACAAACTTTCTTTCTTTCGAGCAGATTCGGATATACAGTATGAGATGAAATTGTATCGAAAATAAGTAAACATTCCTACGAAAAAATGTATAATTAACGACCACGTTAATTAGATATTTAATCGCGAAAGTTTCTTTCCTTTTATAAGGAAATAATGAATGCATAACATTTTCCGTTTTATATTATTGTATCGAATTAAGTATGATCCATGTAGTATCACGGTGGTGGAATATATTATTTATTACATATTGTGATATTTAAGGTTTATTTTAAATGTATGGATTGTACAGGTGTTGATTTGACAGAAGAACGATGGTTGTTTAAACATGAACTAAATACAAAAATCGTACTGTATCTCAAACCACTCTCGCAACTCAACAACGCTATCAACTCTATCTCTCGACAACGCAACTCGCACTCTCTGACTCCTCGATTGAAACCCTTCGACTTCTCAACTAGGTCTCTCACTCTGACCGTTCTTGATTCACACTGTGTTCTCGCATCCCTTTGTCTTTCCTTAGGCCCACCACGCACGTGCCCTGCAGCCGCTCGTGGCCGGGGTCACATAAGCCTTTTCTATAAAACTATTCATTTGAAGAACCCGACGACACATTGATGGCCCTAACGGCGCCTCGGCTCTCGCGACATTGTATGCGGTTTACTCGCTAAACCCTAGACCTTGTGCCCGCGATACTACATCCATTTTGTTCTATCAAAATAAAGATCGCAACGTTCGACAAATTAGGTTTCACGTTTGTATAAAGATGCATCGTTGTAAAAGACGTGTCTGTAAAAGAAAGACATTTTCCGGACAACCTAATAGAATCTGAAGATAAAAACGAAATAGATATTTTAAATAATAGCAAAAAAAAAAATAATTCGATAGAGTGAGGGAGTATTTTAGTGACACAGGCTGGTAAATGGTAAGAATTATTGATATATACGCTATTAATTCCGTAATAGAAAGAAATATTCGTTGATGCAGAGCCGAACGAAACGTATAATTGGCGGAAAATCGCGAGCACTCGTCGAGAATGGTCCTTTTCCAGTTAAGCGTTGGCCGTCGAACTCATATTTGCTTCTTTCTAATCGATTACTCGCATCGATTGAACTGACCGAACGCTTTTACCCAACTTCGCGATGAAGTGGAACCTCTGCCAGCGCATATGATCGAATCTAAGGCCATGATGTCAATCCGATCGGAAAATCGAGAGTTATTTTTCACGAGCGACCAACAAACATCTGCTGTTTCACGATCTTTATCGGAATATACCAGATCTGCGATTATCGTATGGTTTGTAAATAAAAAATAATAATCATTTCGATGGCTCGATACCGTTTTGTAGATTCCTAAGTAATTAATAGAAATATTTGCAAAATTGCAATTTACGCGGTTTACAATAATCGTAAAAACATTTTGTACGTCTGTATGTAAAACTGTAGCAAATATTTAGATAGAAAATCTTGAAAGATAGCGAATTGATATACATTGCAGCTGTAGTTGTAAATAACCCTAATTGCATCGAAACAACCTTAACAATCAATTTTCTCGTTAACCGTGTGAATATTCGCGCCTTTTACAATATCTTGCCAAAAAATTTCTTCGTTCAAAACGGAAAAGTAAATTTCACTGGCAGCGGAAAAAATGCAAGCGTTATTTAAATCACAAAATACGTTTCGTTTCGTATATGAAAATGTCACGCACGATAGAATTTAACTCGTCGATGTTGTTCAGATTTCCCGATGCGAGAAATAAGAAAAGTTTCATTTTAAAAACTGGTAAAGTCATTTTCTTCGCTTAGTGGCCACCGTCTGTTTTTACTGGATCGAAATCGGTAACTTAATTAAAGTAATTACAGAAAGGATGGATTCGCGGCAACGATATCGTGAGGAGCAATCGCAAAGAACGGAATCCGAAGCCTCGGAATTGCGTCGAAACCTCAGCGAACTGAGGACCAAGTTTTTCCAGCTCGAGCGAGCTTTCGAAATCAACCTGCAGTCACAAGCTCGCCTGGAACTTCAGTTTAATCGTACGAAGCTTGAAAGTGAAGGTAGGTCGCAACAGGGATTTGTTCGTTGTCTTCGCTTTAAGGAATTTTTTAGCAAATCCGAGAATATCTTTCGCGTTACGTTATTAACACGTTAACGAGTTAATTCGCTAATCACGGCCTCGCGATGGCAATTATAAAAAGAATTTGTATACATTTGTCAGCAAAATCGCGTTTTCCTATCGTTAAGAAATTTTTTAAAGGGGAAGAAACGAAAGAATCGTTCCTAGTATACTTGATACCTCGCTTGAAATTTATGTTGAGATTTTAATAAGATTAAAATATAGATATATATATGCAAGATAGGTTGAGATTTTAATAAGATTAAAAATCAATTAGTCATACTATCGACGATTACAGCTTATATTTGAAACTTGATTCTAATAATATCGAACTTGTGAAACACAATTTCAATTAATCATGATAGGATCGTAGTTAGGAATATCGATTGCGATGTGACTAGAATTACAGAATGTAATTATAGTAATGTAAGGGTTGTAAGTTACAATTAGACAGATGGCTAATTGGAGAAGTCCAATTGTCGTGATTCAAACATTCGAATTTGTCAGGAATTTGTTTTCGATAATGTCGAAATAAGTAGCACAGTTTCATCCATTTCAACGTTAGAACATTATGTCACAACAATCTTTTTACATATAATAGCATCCGAGTATCCTAACTTCTGACATGGTATCCAGCTCGAACAGATCTAAGGATAGCGACTGATATTTCGATCACGTTTTACAACGTCAATTTTCCTGGAATTACCTACCAAAATAGGGACATGATACCTTGATCCAGCGTTGGCTTGAAATTTTCGGTTTAAGTTTAGTACTTTCCCTCGTTCGGATCGTAAATTTGAAAAAGTTGGATGCATGATTATCACGATGAATCTCTTTCTCGTTTCATCGTTGAATCTTTTATGATCTTTTCGTAAGCAGTTCCTTACATAAACACGCCAGTAATGGAATACTAAAATAACAAGTGGAATAAAACTTTATTCCGCGATGCTTGTTTAACGATATAAAACAAAAGTCATTGCACGATTTCAACCGAGACGAAATATTTCCCTGGTCCTATTACCCTTTTCACGTTGTTAGCATAGAGTAAATAATAGAGAACCTCGGGGAATTCGCATCAAGTCACATAACAGGAACACAAGAGACCTTCCGGCAGTTCTGCTTGACTTGTTAACGCTAAATAGGCAGTTGGTTACCTGGAGTATTCTCAAATTAACTCGATCGAATTATCTTCGCCATCGGCAAGCTATGTGTTGTTCCGGTTCAAGAGCCGCAAATTTATGCAATTCAGTGGAACCATTTTCTTTTCTCTTATTATCGCACAATAGTTTTATTACGCACGAATTCCACTTAAGTTCCATTCGAATGGCTCGGAAATTTCATAGATTTAATTTCTTTCTAAATTCCGTGTCTTAGACATTTCATAAACAAATTTTTTTCAAATTCCACTTGAATCCTTTAAACATTCCCTCTAAGAAGATGGACCAACAAGTATGAACATTAAGATGATTCGATCGCGTACCATATTCGAAATGTTTCGATGTATATAAATCTATTTCATATTGCGACGAATCGATAGAGAAATCGATTGTATTCGCGAGTCAAACAGTAATAAACGCGAATACTATATGGGGAAACTGACATAGAGCTAAATTTGTTTTAGAGCTTCGAAAACTTAACGCCGATGCTGTACGAGCGAGAACGAAATTAAACTCGATATTAACCAATGCGATAACTGAAAGAGATCATTGGAAAAACGCTTTCCTACGACAAAAAGAACTTGTTAAAAGGTACGTTGCACATAGTTACTTTTAAGCTTGAATAATTCTTTCACGCTGATGTTCGTTTTCTCTCCGGGCATGTTAGAAAGATAATGAAATACTTCGCAGAAGTTTGTCAATGGTCGGAAACTATTTACATTTAATCAAAAATTAAATTATTTTATACGTACTCGAGCCAGACTGATCGATAACTTGCAAATTCTAAAATAACTACATCTTCGTACAACGTAGGAGGAACAATATTTTGACAAACTATCCAGAATAAAATGATTAAATTCTGCTGTTCAAAAAATTACACTTAATCGTGCAAAAAAATATCAAATATTTTTACCTAATCGTTAACGCTTAAATTTTTACATTTCTCATATGCCATTAAGAAATTTCAATCCTAGTTTCATTGTATAACCGCACCTACTGAGTGTAGCGATCGGTGCAACGAACGATTCATCGAATCTATCTCATTTCCATTGAATCAACGTCGCAATTCTATAGACGCCTGGCGTGTAGAAGACGAATTTCGTAGCTACGGGGGATAAGATTAATTAACATTCAGTGCATACGTTCAGAGCTATAGGTACGTTACGTTCGATCAGTGATCTCGTTCCCCATTAATCTCGATTAGCGGATGAATCGGACGAACATTTTCTATCGACGAAGGAAGGAAGGTAGGTTCGAAACGAAACGCGACGAATAGGCAGAGAATACGATCGATAGAGAATTCATAGCGAAATCCAATTGCGGATTAATGGCCGAAGCTCGAGGTACGGTGTATGTATGTACGTTCACGTGAAAAATATACCAGGCGATGTTTAGATCTGTTTCCATATCACAGCTCAAGCGACACGTTGATTTTATTTATTTTTTCGTTTCGTCGCGTATGGGCACAAACCCGGTTAAGCAGACAAAACAAGTAAACAGAAACGTGAACGTAATAAGGTAAAAATAAAGAAAAAGGATGTAAACAAGCGACGGACGGTGGATATTTAAAAACAGGTAAAGAAGCGAAGAAGCGAGGAAGAAAAAAGTTCCTTGAACAAGAAGGATTTTTAATTCGAAAGAAAAATTAGATATTGCGAGAAGAAGTTTCGATTCCAAACAAAAATGAGATGTTGCAGGAAAGTTAATACGATTGCGATATCTATCGGTTAAAATATAAAAGTCTTGGAAAGTTTGCTATCGTGTAACAGTAGTTTCAGCGTACGCTTTGTTACTTGTATTTGTCGAATAAAATTTAGAAAAGTAAGAGAGTAGCAACGAAAGAATTATTTTTAAGAACAAAGATCAAGGATTATCGTTAACGCTAGAATTACTATCGATTAAAGTACAAAACTTGTATCGGAGAAATATAAAACGTAAGATATATGGAAAAGCACATAAGTGTATTTATATTTTACTAAAAACGTAATCGTTCTTTCAGTTTTGACAAAACAATTCCGCTTTGATCGATGCTTATACCGAAGTTTCGAACGCCACTCCAACATGAATTCTTTTAAAAATATAGCATGAAAGTTTACAACGTGTCATTTTTTGACGATTACTGTCGGCACGGGTGCAAATTTTAATTGAAAGACTTATTATTCTTACTTTCGATTTCCTAATATCATCATGATAATGTAAGAAATAAACTTACATGAATCTTTAATAAACCGACGAATTGCGCGTTTACGATCATGGAAATTTAATAGCTAATTTACGTCGTATAGCTGTGTAAGCTCCCGATTAATTCGCTATCGGTGGATTATTACACATCGACTAATGCCTCGAGGAAATTCGACGTATAATGTTACGCGGATATGTTTTCTAAATTTATCCTATAATTAGGTTCTCGGGAACAATACGATCATACGCTTATTCGCTTCATCAAATTACAAGCAACTATCGATTAATCCAATTGTTGCGTGACAATACATATCTGTCATATATTTTCTGCCATAATGGTTACACCAAACTGATTAATCTTTACATCTTGGTAGAAAATACGTTTAATGTTAAAATAAATTTAAAAGATAAATTCAATCTTCGAATTCTAAATAGGTACTCACCAATTGTCCACCGATGTCTCCTCTAATCGATCCAAATTTTCTTCTTCTTAATCAACTTCATAGCGATTTTACTTGTTTTTTTCTTTTATCTGTCTTTGCCTCGATCGTTCGTTCAGCTACGTAGCATCACTTCTGCTAATTACGAATACGTCTCGTTGCCTCTTTTCAGGCTCGTGTCTTAAGGGCCGTACTCTCTCCAAGAACCACTCCAAGTTACCCTCGTGAAACGCTTAATTATAAACGCGTATAATTAACAACGACTGCGGACTTGGCTCGCGTTCACCCTGGTCCTTTGAGGAAAAATTGGCCAGATCTCCGTTCCGCCTAAACTAGCCCATTCGGGATTTCTTAATTAACAAACGTGCTTGCTTCGAGGACTCTAATCTTGCGCCGGAAGCTGTTTTTCTTTTTTTTTTTTTCTTTCTTGCAGGAGACGCAACTGTATAATTTCCGTGCTGACGATGGGCCACGTATCTCGAATTCACGGCACTGTTTGCCGGCGGATATCGTGAAAGGATATCGTTGATAAACCGTGCTTTTGTCGCCGTTTCTCTTCTTGGTCCTTTTCGTCGTGATCGATTTACACCCTCTTGGTCGAATCTGAAACGAAACACAGTATCATTCGTTGCGCGTTCCCGCTGTAAATTGTTGTCAATTATCGGCTAACCTGAAGAGTTATGCGACCGATCGATGGCAACGATCTAACGCGCATACCGCGGTGTTCTCGCGCTTTGAAACCGGCGCCAGATCGTAATACGAGTGTATTGTCGAGGATTCGATACGACGAGTTGGAATAAAATGAAACAAATGATTGTGAATTGCATATTTATTCGATGCTTGTTGATTATTATTGACTGGTAACGAGCGCAAAAGTCGTGATTAATTTCGAGTGGAATTTAAGATTATATAAAACACGGAATAGAAATAGAATTAACGAGAGAGATGCACTTGAATATTAATGAAATGTGTTAAGGAGTGATATTATTGTAAATCTCGTTTCATACAAAGTGCCACAGTCACATACGAATAAGTTGTGCTTACATGGCGCAAGCGTGCCAATGTGGAACTCCCAATTTGCGTACTAACGTTGATTACTGCGACACTTCGAGCACATCGCGAGACCTCTAATAACCTAATGCATGTTACAATTTCAGCGAACATCATCCCAGATCTTGTGACTTATCAACCTATCGCGTTGTAACTCAACTCTCTTTCAGATGACATTCAAAATAATTTAATCTTCTCCGAATTTGAAGTCTGAATCGAATTTTGTTGCTTACATTTTTTCGCTATTCTGGGTTAGTTTAAAAGAAATGATCATTGAAATTGTATAAAAGGATTTTGAGGGGTATGAACAGTATGAATTATTAATAATAAGAAAATTATTATTATTGTGTTATTATAATTTAAAAACATAATTGAAAATGCAAACGTTTATCCTGAACTGTTAAACTAAAAGTATAAACTTCAACAGCTGCTTCGCCTTTAAATGAGAAACAAGGATTTTAAGGCTTTTAGAAAACTCTCGTTACAAGTGTAATCGACTGGCTACATAAAAGGTGTTTTCGCTGCAGAGACGTTTATCGGTACATTTTAAGCTGACAAGAAATGCAATTCGCTTGAAAACCTTAAGCAGTTTCTTTTTAATAATAAACGAGGAAGAAGATGTTTCTTGAAAGATTATGCTGATTGTACAAAGGCTAGAGAACTTTGCAAATAACGCTGCCAAGCACGAATGAAAAGAAAACAGCAAACACTTTTTATCTTGTTTTGAATAATTCGCTACGAGCTATTGCGCTTTAATACCTGGTGTACTATTACGATTTTCTCATTTTCAATCACAGTCAATCAAACAGCTGGATTTTTACATCATAGAAGAAAAATAATATTCTAAGTGAAACATCATTCAATTTGTCGATCCTAATTTATCCCAATTTTTTTCTTATTAATTCCCTCAATTCCTAGAAATTTTCAATTTCTTTTCATCCCTCCAAATTTCTTCCAGAAATTCATGGCAGATATTTCGTCAGGCTAGCTCCATGTACTCACGTTATATAGCAACAGTATATCTCAGGCTAGCCGGAAAAAGCCACTTGAAAGTATCAAAAGTATTAAGTACTTACATATGTCTGAAGCGTCCGACCAAGATGACGAAAAATGCTTGGAGATGCCATAATATTAAGAGTAACGGCCATAATCTCAGCAAAGTATGATATACATAGGAAACCCTCAAACACGTACGTTTTTATATTCTTCAATGTTCGCAAAACGTCGACGAAGTCGGATTATTCGACGCCGTGTTCCGACATCCGATAGTAATGGCAAAATGGAGGATAAATTGCGCGAATCCATCGACTTATCCTATCCGTAACGGAGTGAAGAAGCCAATGTCGAGTGTGTGACCGTCGAATCTCAGAAAAATTCGAGTAATTTATCTGCGAGATTTCCGTTTTATTTTGATATTATCGACTCGTACAGTGTAAGATACGGTTCCATCGAGGATTATCAGAATTCCTCGTGTGAAACACTGTTACTCGTATCCACAATAGATTGCAGGCGACAAAAAGTAGCAAAATCCCTTGGCACAGCCATTATAGAACCTTGTCGTGTCTTCGATCGAACCAAAGTTTCCTCTCGTGATACGTCACGCGAAAGGAGCGCGTTTCATCGAATCGTAACGAAAATCTAACAACGTTCCAGTCGAAACAATAAAATACGTTGCCACGTGGTAGGGTATCTGGAAACGATAAATCGCTCGCTCCATGTTTTACAGGGAAAAACGGGGTCACCGTTTTGATTCGCTTTTCGATATCCTTTCAACGTCACGGAATTAATACGTCCGTCCGTCTGTGTAAATTTTCGAGAAACACCGCGGTATCGTCGAATCTCGTTCCTCGATAAAAGAACTGGCTCGATTCGAATTTCGTTACATGTAACGATAAATACGAATGAAATTCGCGAAATGGTTCGTTCTAATCGTATAAAAAAAGCAAAGAAATTCCGATATCTTGTAAATTCTGATATCTTAAAAGAACGTTATATAATTTTTGCCAAGATATCGCACGACGATATTACATTGCTAATTTCGAGCACTGACGATTTTAATAATCGCGCCTTAATTTCGCATTCACGGTGCGATGTTCCAAGTCAAATGTAATTAATCCGTGCGACTGGTGGATACCAGTCCATCCATCGGGAACAGAGATTAGCATTTTCGATCAGTTCGTCGTGTGGTTATTAAAACCTAGCGAGGTACGAGTCAGGATATAAAATCATTTATCTCAGCCGTCGATTAGCATAAGAAGCAAAAGCGCCGGGAATTTCCAACCGAAGAAGCCAGAAGATTTATAGAATCGTCGCAACGACGGAACTTCTAAAAAGGTCTCGGTAACCTCCACCTTCTTTCACCATTGTCCGCGCCATCTTCCACTTTCTTTCGTACTTTTATTTCTAAGACTTTCTCTTTGTAACTTCCTCGCTCTCTCTTCCGCCACTCCTACGCTCGTTTCCCGCGTTTCTCCTCGACTATACCCTTTCACCAAAATTTCCCGAAAATTTTACTTTAAGATTTTTACTTGTAATTTTTATTCTTTCCGTATAACTTCCATATACCGATAGTAACACGGTAAAGTATTTAAAGCTACAATAATTGGTAGCTGTTTTACCAGCTAATATTTTAACGCAACTTTTTAACCCGATCTCAAGGTTTTGATAAAGAAATTTTTTCATATAGTCTAAATCTCGTTGAAACACAGTGTAGAATATTTTTAACGTACGAACGTCGTAAAATTAACGGTGGTGTCCGTAAATATAAGATCGTATCACACGCTTTTGTTTTTCATTCGTCTAAATTTATCAGTCGCTTATCGGTACTGTATCATTGAAATGGACACATTTCAAACATTTTTCAAATCTACGTATTCGTGTTACTATTACGAAGGGGATACTGGTAAAAACTTCCAGAGCTATTTCAAATAAAATATACATAAAATAGAAAAGTATAAATCGACATTCATAAAAATCTGACGTAAATTCAAACGATGTATCGAACACATATACTTTGTACCACTTAATATTAGGTCGTCCGAAAAGTTTCTTTCGTTTTACAAGGAAATAATGGATGCATAACATTTTCCGTTTTATACTATTTTATCGAATTACGTACGATCCATTTTGTTTTATCAAAATAAAGATCATAACGTTCGATAGATTAGGTTTCACGTTTGTATAAAGATGCGTCGTTGTAAAAGACGTGTCTGTAGAAGAAAGACACTTTTCGGACAACCTAATATCTGACACTTTAAGTGTATCGAAATATCGATGCAATGCGCCTGAATACGACTGTAACTATTTAAGAAAACGAACGTATAAGAAATACTTATAAATTAAATTGAACGCGGAATGTTAAAAAGCAATGTCTCGTTATTTTCTGTAGCGAGGCACGATTACACAAAGTGAAACAGTTACGCACGCATCATCATTGTCCACTCTAGGTAGAAAACAACAAGCGAAGGGAATATAAGATTGAACGATGTTTTAATGCGAAATGAAACGCAGGCTGATATAACAGGCTCGCTGTGGAAACGAGGTTCGCCGCTGTTCATGAAGAGACATGGTGTTCACGCGTATGAATACGATATCAGCGAGCTCCGCATAGCCGAGAAGATAGCAAGCAGTGCTGTTCCATCGTTCATCTCAGTCGCGATAAATTAATTCAATTTGCGTCGTAACGTCGCGCGAAAACTCGTACGCGGAACGTTTTCGTGGAAAGCTTCACGGTGAACAGGCCAGTTATTTGCGATAAATTTTTATTGATTCCGAAAGTGGTACAGCGATGGAGAAAAACGGTGGATGAAATTGCATACTTGATCGGTTAAAAATTTGTTGCCTGATTTACGAGATCAGCGACGTTAAAACTGTGTCTGTTATTTTATAGTTCCTTCGATTTACATTCGTATCGTTTTATTGAAATATTGCAGGAGCTGGATATTAGTTATTTAACGATCTAAGGTGTATGAACGTTTGTAATTAATTAACTTTGTAACTATGCATAACTTGAAATCGTTGATCGATGGAATAAAATGTTGCTAAATCGGCGGAAATCAACGCCAATTTGCGCAATGTGTGAATGCAAACTAACAACGGATATACCAATTTTTCAAATACGTGCTACCTATCTAGCTGCAGGATCGATATCGATATCGATATCGGGTAAAAGTGGCTTCCCGCGAACGAAACGCGGTTGGTATGAGAACCCGATTATTGATAATTTCAGTTAGCTGACTCAGTTAAATAGCGGGAATTACTAGAATTTCAACAAATCAATCATCGACGCATTACTTTACAAGATAAAAATTGCCGAATTTTCGTACGGTAAAAATATAAAAATCAAACCGAGAAATCGTATTTGCTTTTATATGTTTCTACCGTGGAAAATTCCCAGGAAGTAACAGTTTACGCGCTGATAAACATCGACATAGGATATTTCGCGATGCACAAATTGAAATAATCGAAATGCGAAAAGAGAAACGGATATATTTCTTCCCAGAGAAATACATATACGGTTTTATCCATCCGTAAAAAAAGACGCATTTGACAAAATTTAAATATCATGCTCTATTACGTAAAGATTTCGGGAAGACGGTATATGACAGATTAAATACAACGACGATATATTTTACAAATGCGTATAGATTGCAGATAATTCCTTTTTTTTAGCAATATATCAAACCGCTTTATTTGCCATTAATCCGAAAGATTACAGAAGATACGGATTTAAATGTATATAGTAGAAGTAATATAATCTCTTCCTTAAATACAACTATAGTTTTAAAAACATCGATGCTTGAAAGTATATTTACAGTAAATTAAATTCGTAAAATTCATATATGAAAATAGTGTAGTATCATGAAAAACAGGCCTAATTATAGATCGATCAAATCGACAAATCAAAAACAGTGTTGTCTGCTCTTCAATTGTTAGTTTACATCGAAGAAAACCTATGTGACTAAAGTCACCTAGTTCTTGCGTAGCACGAGCGTAATGAGATTAGAGAGAAAACAAAAAGAAACGAACGTTAGAGACGATTTTAAATTTAAGGTTGACCGAGAGGCTAAAGTGTGCGAATCGAGAGGTGTGTGTGTGAATCGAGTGTTAAAGTTAGTCGAGTAGTCGAGTAGTGGAGTCGTTAGCGTTGTTGAGTCGTGAGAGCTGTTTAAGATAGAATGTGATTTTTGTAGTTAGTTCCAGCTAAACTACCATCGTTTTCTCTCCAATTATTATCTATATAGTCAATCTATTGTAAATAAATTATAAATAATCGAGAAAAATTTGTATCTAAATTTCCCGATACTACAATAGTTAACAATTCAACATTCTAGAAATATAATTTCCACAATCGATTACAAAAAGGTGCTGAAAAGTTAAAATTAATCCATGCAGGATAATGACAAAATTAAGGAAAAGAAAAGAGTTCTCTAGAAATTTTATATCCAGTGTTATCGAAGAAAGAATTAATAAAAAAGTCGAAAACGTGGAACAAGAAAATAAGAATGATGAAAAGAACGAAAAGGGACGCAACCACAAAATAAAATATAGCAAAAGAATGACAGAAGCTAACAACGTAATCCCAAAAAGTGGAAATTACAAAAGGATTAAAAGGATTAAAAGCCTTTAATCTCAAAAATCAATATGTACCGTCAAAGATAAATCCCATCAGAGAAAAAATTCCAGATACCGAATACCAAACTCAAAATTCACGTCAACAATCGTGCAAATACCAAAATAAAATATGTGTAGAACGAATCACTATGACGAACCACGCTATATTTTATACTTTGTGACTTTATATTACGTTTTACGTCTTTTGGCGTCCTTTTACGTCTTTGTCAATTTTTCGCAATACCTGACGTAATTTGCAGCACATACTAGAAACGTTCTGCTTGTTGAAATTAATTAGCGAGAAAGAGAGAAAGAGACAAAGAGAGAGAGAAGAAAACGAAGTTTTATATATTTTACATACTTCAAATATTCTTCATTCGTTAAGCATCAGTAGTTAGAAAAAAAGAACATGTAAACATCTTGACTTATCGCACAGTGCAAACGAACCTTTACGACGTAGATATCGTCGCTGGAATATCGGGTTCGCGGTTCTTGTAACGATAAATCCACTGTCACCAGAACCGAACATTTACCGGGTTCGAGGAACGACGACACAGTTCTGTTCGTAGATCGTCGTCAATCTCTGCTAAATCATTTAGTTTTTCTATCGACGACGTTAGAATTGCATCAACGTTTCTGCGTGTATTAAGAAAACCACATTTGGAAAATTTATCGTAAAACTGGGTCACACGAAAAGCTTTTACATATTTCTAATTATTCGCATCCTGCGGTTAGAATCGTAAGAGATAATAATAGAAATCTGTTTAAAATATTTCGGTTTCTGAAATTGTAAAATTTTTAAAATATACTGTTTCAAATGCATCATGCAACAGTATCGGGTAATGCTCGGATTCCGAATTAAAAAATAAATAGAGTTATTGAACGGTGTTATTTAACGATATGATTTTATCGAGAGAATCAGTTTCTGATTTTTACTTTTATCCGAAAACAAATAAATTGGTAAATTCGCGTAACAAGCGGAAATTTAAAACACGGATTTATAATTTGAAGCGTTCGCACGAATATCGAATGCGTTGTAGAGTGTTCTTATACATTTGCAACTTCAAATAAATCGTGTGATTAACAAGTGAGCTCGATTGATACAACAATTTTATTGAGTATTATCCGCTCGTGACATTGAATAAACAGATCGTTAAAGCAGAAAATCAGGTGAAACTGCACCAGTATAGGAACCTGGAACACGTATTTCACGCAGACAGTTTTATCGTGAGAAAAGCGTGTTTTTCACCAAATTATCTCCGCTCTCCGGCGAACGAAATCAATAAATTAATTAGAACAAACAGACTTGCCATACTTATTTTTACGAATAGACGAAGTAATTGCAATTTTAAACAGGAATTTTCGTCTGGCGTGCTATGATCAATATATTCGACATAATTCAAATATGTATAATATGTATGTACGTTCTGCTATAAAATTCGCGTTTTAAATAGCAAAAGTAAAATTAAAACGTCAACAACATCAGAACTATAGATCTAAATTTAACAGAAATAAGTTAGAATAGACATAAACAGCGACGGAGCTCGTGAAATTGTAGTTTTAGTAGTATAGTCCGTCGATTCTATATTTCTGATCCTATATTCCGAATTATAAAAATACTGTTTCTACCGTTCCAACCAATCCAATCAAAAATCCCTCTTTGAAATAAACCGGTGCCGAATCTATATATTCCCTTTAATAAAAGATGAAAATTTAAAATAACCGTGAAGTCATCGTAGTACGAAATAGGATTGAATAGTTCATTGCATGACCCCGCTTCGAGCTACATTTCTGACCGCTGTTCAATGAATCCAATATTTATGATATTGTGCGAATAGCTTCAGTTACGCGTAATTTACACGCGCACAGAAAGGGAAGCAAGAGAAACGTATGTATATATACATACACCCATGTACATAGTACACATGCTCGTACACACAGGTACAGATACATAACTGCACACATAATACAGGTATAGACACATATATTATGTAGATACGTTTAGACGCAGAGTCAGATTCAAAAGCAGATAGAATATAGAAACAGAGGTAGACACAGATAGAGAAGCAATATTATACGATAGAGCAAATTCATCGTTTAATCCATAAAATCAGCCAAAGTTTAGAAAAGCAAAAATATTGTTCTGCGGTATTCCCGGACATTCAGCAGGTATTCGACAAAGTGTGCAACGAAGGACTTTTGTTCAAACGAAAGAAAATCCTACCACACGCCTACTACTACATCTTAAAATTATATCTAACCAATAGGTTGTTCATGATTAAATACTTAGACGCTATAACCGCGACATTTCCAATAGAAGCTGGCGTACCCCAAGGCAGTGTCCTCGGACCTCTGCTGTTCAACATCTACAGTGTCAATTTACCAACTTTAACAGAGATAACCACAGCGACATTTACTGATGATACAGCTTTATTAGCATCCCACTCAGACGCGATAATTGCCTCCTCTATTCTCTAGCCAGGTCTCGACTCTATGGAAAAGTGATTCCACAAATGGCGCTTCAAAATAAATGAAAACAAATCTAATCATATAATCTTCACGCTGCGAAAACAAACCTACCCACAGATGACCATAAATAACATTCCAATTCCAAACAAAGAGCCAGTCAGGTATCTGGGCATGATTCTGGACAGAAGAATGACATGGAAACAACGTATCGTAGATAAATCCAAACAACTTAAATCAAATAATGCTATATAAGGCTATATTAAAACCCGTTTGGACCTATGGAATCCAACTATGGGAAAAAGCGAGTAATTCCAACATAGAAATTCTTCAGCGATTCCAATCGAAAACTCTAAGATCCTTAATAGATGCATCTTGGTATGTTACCAACGAAACGATACACCGCGACCTTAAGATACCCACAGTCAGAGAAGAAATATTCAAATTCAGTAATAGATATAACATAAGAGTTATCAACCACCAAAACCCACTAGTTACACAATTACTTGACACGTCGGATCAGATCCGCAGGCTGAAAAGACATTACTCTTTAGATTTAAGCATTAGATTCAACTAGAGTCACAGTACCACGCTAGAAAAATTTATTTATAATTCTCAATGAGAATCGATTGTAAAATTTATCCAAATAAAAAAAAAGGCACAGATAGAATATAGAAACACCAGCTATCTTATTCGTAAGAACTACGCCCATACTGACGAACCTAATAGCCGTGGTGTTGTTTTACAAATTATCTACAAAATCGAGTTATTTCCTTGACGAAACCGAACAAGACGTCTTGGTTATTGGTGGAGCAAAGCGATAGGAATAACTAAAGCAACCGAACAATTCCACGCTTGAAAAACGATCGAACCGCTCTAGATTGGAAACCCGATCCATTCTATTCGAAGTAATTGAAGGTCTTACGGAACGTTTATTCTGGTTTCAGCGGGCGCAATGATTCTTTTTCGATCATAATCACAGAGCAGAATACGGTGTCGATAGAAGCATGATAAAATTATTCAAGTAAATCTCATTTCTATTTAAGATTCCTGATCCCGAACTTTTATAATAGTTCGCTGGGAAATTATTTCACACTAGCGAAGATTTATCGTGCCGAATGCTAAACTTTTTATCGAGTGAAAAAAATTTACGAGGATTGTACTTCGAAAAACCATCAATGTTTAAACAAATGCAACTTTTATATAACACAGAAGCAACGTCGCTCTTCGGCCGATTGTAGATTTGTAAGATTTCATTCTTCTGTCTTTATGCTGTGAAAATAAACGCAATAATCTGTCTAAATCTAATAATCTGTCGTATCACGAGAAATAAATTAAATTACTGCCACTTGATTTGTTCAAATTTCTACTTTTCCTTTTGATATTAAATCGCCTATATATATTGCACTATCACTTTTTCTATTGCACAAAAGGATTCTCCATGGGATTGACTCGAAGCAGACACAAAGCGAGAATTGATTTGATTGTGGCGAAGTGGATTCGATCGTGATAAATCAAGAACCAGCAACGCGGGAAAATTATTCTCGATGTTTCTATTCTATCTGTCTACGTGAAATTTGCATCGTGTACTACCCTCAAGGTAGGACATGTTTGTGACAACGTCGAAAGCCTGTGGTTGGTTTGTTTGATAGACACGAAGCTGGAAGCCTGTAAGATAGATTATTAACAAATGGCTTATTGTCAATTAATTCGCCACGTCACACTCAAGTATAGCCATGGAATTCTAATAAAAAATAGAAATCCTAACATCGATACGCGACGTTTATCCTTAAAATAACTTTTCACGTTGAAAGATTTCAAATGTTCAATACAAGTACACGTTAAATATCGTTCCAAAATTCTACAATACAAATTAAATATTGAATATTATCCTATACTAATATTTATGCGTATTTATACCTTATATCGTGATAAAGGAAACAACGATTTTTGCTACAATAACGATTGGAATTTCGTTTAACGTTATTCTGCGTATCCAAGTTCTTCTGTATGAGCAATGTCCTGGCATCCAACGGCAACGAGTTGATAACCTATCCGCCGTGCTATAACTGAAATTGCGGTATTTCTCGAATTCTGATGCTTTGTGTTGTTACGACTTTACAATCGCGAGCAATCGTGTTTTACTGCTCGATAAGTATCGCGATCAAATTGCATAACTGAAGGGTAGGATTACCTATGAAAATATTTATAACACTCGGAATTAATCAAACATTTTTTCCAATTCAATAATTTTTTTCTACAATAACAATCATTAAACTCAACGATAACACGATACTATCGCGGATCACGTGAAACAATTCATGTGTATGATAAAATGGAATTATTATACAACGTCACGGTGTTTAGCAACGTAATGAATAATTTATGGACACTGTAAACTAATATCTAACAATTCTCCAGTCAAATACGCAGCAACGGACAAAATGTACTGCGATCGAAAGTGAGTATTTAACGAAGCACGTTAACGTCATCAAAGAGAATCGAAAGCGTAACAGTTTCATTGGTTCTAAATACGATGTTTCGAATGTCAGAAGAGTACAGTGCTTGGTGTAAATAATCAACGTTTTAGAGAATTAATAGTTTACTTTTTGAAGAATGTGAACGATGGGATAGGTACACGGGTGAAATATTAATAGATACTAAAATTGTTTCTTTCAACTCTGTAAACGCACTGAAACTGGAAGATGAACGTCGAAAAGTTTCAGAAGATTGATTCCCGGAGAAAAAGTCAAACTTCCTTATGAATGAATTTTCATCACTAAATCATCCCTGTACCTTTAACATTTTCCTTCATCGCCGACGTTTCAAACTTTGTAATGCACTTTCGTCGCTCATCAAGAATGCCGTGGGTAAATATGGCAGACATGTTGCTGAAATACAAATTGGAAAGTTTTGGAAAAGTTTAAAATCTCGAAACGAAATCCTTGTCAACATTAAAATATTTGTAACGTCGTCATGGACTATAGCGCTCTTTGAATTATTATTTTTAACTTGTAAAGTGCAACTCTTATTTCCCTTTGAGAAATTTTTTTGATATTTTTAAATGTAGAACGAGAAGCGGCGTTAAAAAATGTACCGAGAAAACAAAAGGAATTATTTTGTTGTTGATTGTAACGTGTTTTCATATCGTTTACGAAAGAAACTTTATCCTTTTCATCTACATTATTAAATAATAACGCAAAGCGAATAAAATATCAAATCAGAATGAATATAATTTTTCGCTAATTATAACGTTAACCTTCCAATTAAATATGATAAAAGCTTTCTTTATAAAATCTTATAAAAATTTAATAAAATTGCTTGTAAATTAAATTGAATCACAGTCACATTCGAAATAAGATTTTAAACATTGTATCGCACGAAGCAAAGTAAAGTAAAGTAGGAGAACAAGAAAATTGAAGATGCAGAGTTCGAATAGTACTATTGGATCATAAAAAATTTTACGAATGTATTAAAAAATCGATTTCCTATCAACTTGAGCCTTCTCGTTGTGTATCCTAGTTTTTACGAAAACTGTTCGTCCACTGTAAACGCTTAAATTGTACTATATATACCTGATGTGTATATTGTTATAGGTATATAACAGTAGATGTATATAGTGTGTACAGCCGAAGCATAATAGAAGCAAATTTGCGATTGGTATGGACTGAATCAGAGAATAAATTACTCCAATCGTTTGGCCCATGGTTAAGGCAATTTATATAGATTAATCGATTTGTTTTCAGAGATAAAATCGAATGCGAGAATACAGTGGCGCTAGTTAAACGAGAGTGCGAGGATATTTTGGAGATGAGCCGAGAAACTGCGGAAAAACAATTTCACGAGGTAGTCAAGCTTTACAATGAAGCTAAAGAAAAGGTATTTGAAAAAGAAAACTTATTAAAACTTTCGTTAGTAACGCAGTGGATTTCTCAAATGAAAAGTAAAAATAAATTTAATATACACACCATGGAAATGATAGAAGTTTTACATTGTTTACAAGCAAAGAAAGATATTCGCTTCGATGCATAATTTACGCAACGAAAGTTAATTTTCTAAGTTCCCTGACAATATTTTGCGTTATATTTTATTTCTTCACGCGGCAAGAGATATTCGAATTTTCCTTAACGGTCCCAATAGAAGCTGAGAAAGTTCCGGGTGCAATAGCGATGCAACATGCACCGTAAACCAACATCAAAGCACTTTTTTAATTGATATGCATTCAGTCCGGCGTTGTAGCCAGCCTTTTTACAGGCAGTGCATCGTAAAATGTGTGCCCTTTGAACCATCGCCTTTTTGATACGCGAAATCGAAGTTGTCACCCTTTTCATTGCCTCTTGAATATGCAGTGTCCGAGTGGACCTCGAGTTTCAAGTGAGTCGGATACACGCCTCTAAGCCCTTAAATTACTTTAAACTACTTTAATTACTGCCCTTTATTCTACCGTTTCCTCCACTGTTCCTTATTTGACAATTACGTGGAATATCTCTGCTATTTAATTCCAAAAATATAAATATTTATATTTTATTTGCACCTACGATAAAAAAATCTTTGCTTCATTCAACGTAATTATTTAATTATTCTCGAGTATGTTTCTAGCACGTAGAATATAATAAACGTTCGTGCAAAAAATGTTAAATTCATCGTGTTGTTTCTAGTTTATCGCGCAAACTGTTCGAGCACCTTTTGAAGAGAATCTCCCTGTGGGGAAGAGAATTTCGTTGGCAAGAATTTCGAGGAATTTCAGAGTGTATTTTCTTTGCCGTCGAAAGCACGTCAGCCGAAGGTCTTTCGTAATTTCTGTAGGGAGCACGTCAAATGCAATAACCTTTATCTCTGACACAGATAGAGAGACGGGAAGAAAGAGAGAAAATTACACCTGACCGTCTGTATTAATCAACACGTTTCTCAATAAAGCTTCGCCAACCAGTACAAACAATCAATTTTTAAGCAATTTCCGGACAACTTATTGTCTTTCTGATTGCGAAACAAAAGCTACAGAAACATTAGTCTTCGGTGTCTCGTGTTTTCGGAAATTTCGTTGATCTCAAATTCTTACTTCACCCGTAAAGTTTTCACTATGTCTACATCGTGTGCGGAATAAACATCAAAGCCAAATTTAACTTCCCAACTTGAATTTACAACGTGAATTATCGCGTTACTCTATTTTACTTCCTAACGTCTTGACGATCCCATCGTTTCTTTACGTAAGTTAAATTGCCCCCAAAATGGATGGAAATCAGGACATATAATTCTTAATTCAGTTTCTGCTTTATAACGCCGCGCTATATTAATCTACGGTTACAATTCGATAATTCTATTTGTAGTTTTTATGATGCCACCAAGGGTCTATACCGCTATTCAGACCCCCAATAAACCTAAGGACCCACCATAAACCTAGGCTTTTAGTTTACCTTTCGTTTGGTATTCGTAACTAACTTCTATTAACCTTGAAGGAATCGTTTTCCTGTAAGTGTTATCGGTTTATGAATGGTCCCTGGAACAATCCTTAGGTTTATTATGCGTTCGTACAAATTACGGAAAAAGCGAATATTTCCCTAACGAAAAAGTCGGTTTTCCTCATGAACAAGTTTACCCACGAGCCACGTGTGTAGGAGGCTTCCTCCTCCTATCTTCAATTATTAACTTTGGCTATAACCAATGGGCATTGTGGATCGTTACCCTCACTTTCCTAAAGAAAGGTGTAAACAAGGAATCCTTGTCCTTACTTTTACTTTTACTGTTATTACGATCCTCGTACAGTCAACACCTGACTTGTTCTCAACAAGAGAGATCAGTCAGTACAGTTCAAGCTCAGTCTCAAGTCTGTAACAATCAAACTATTTTCCTCACTCTGTATCATATATAAAGTCTTGTATCCAAATGTTGGAAATATATATATTTATATTCTGTGAACGCGGTATCAACTCAAAACAATCACCCCTATTATCAGGGGTTCGGAAATCAGGGGATCGATCAACTCGTGGTGTCGATTATTCTAATCGTAGCGGGAATTTACGACTCCCGTTGACGTGATATCTCGCGAACGCGTCTCCCGCGAACGGTCGAAAATACAGTGCCAACGCGTTAAATCGTGGAAAATAAAGGGCGTCACTACGAGGGTTGTTAAATCGTTAATGGTTCGTTAATGAAAGATACCGCATCGTAAAATTACGGAACAATAATTGGAGTTGCTACGCAAGTTGTTTCTCGCTCTTTAATTTCTAGGCAAAATAGTAATTCCAATCTAATTGCTCCGGAAATTTCATCGATTAGAAACAATTATTTCTAGAATATCAGAATTGTGAAACGAATACGCTTATAACACGCAATTTTAATTATACAGAATTATAATGCCGACCAAGCTAACGATGTATTTTTAATAGGAATTTTCGCGCGGTACACTTCCGTTATGAAAAAAAGATTCATTTCAAACTGCAATTGTTCTGCGAAATTCATTGGCAATTATACAGGTCTTCCCGAATGGTTATAATATTACAAAATGAAATTGAAATGAAACCGAAATTAGAAGAAGGGGAAACGTCGCTATGACCATCGTTTCTTTCGTCTAAAGTATTTTTTAATTATTTTTATTCTTCGGTTGCGGATTTTTATACGATTATAGGAAACTTAAAAATACAAACGTGTATAGTACTTCTTCTAATATTTAATAGGTAAACAATTTCCTATTATAATTTCTTCTCTACTATTCTTTTAATCGTATTCGTGAAAATATGAATTTGTATAAAAATGCACAGTCTAATTATTATTTGCTATTCATCGGTATTAGTCAACTTGTTCTATAATAAATTACAGCCATATAAAAGAATAAAAAACAGAGTAATCAAGACGAAATATTTGAAACGTTGAAAACGTTAAAATCAAGTAAAAGGTTTAAATCGATTTCCACTTGGGTAGAAAGCAATAACCTTCTGTTCCGAGACATTGAATTTTCTTTTAATAGGTGACCCGATTAGAGAAACGTATAGAAATGTACGAGGGTTTTGGAAGGGAGCAGGAAAACCGAGGTTTTGAGCTGGCGAATCTACTTGAAACTTTAAAACGTTTCGACGTGGATGTCGGCTCTGTCTGTCAACTTACAGCGGAAGGTAAGTATTATCCACCACTTCCAGATTCCATCGTATAAGTATCCGTTCCTGTACAGCTTTGAAGAACTTGACCGAACGGGGAAACTTATTCGAAGAAAGCATGAAGAATCTCAGGCATCTAGCTTGGATCGTGAAAGACAGAAAGGATGAACCGCAACTGGTTTTATTAAGGGAACAGAATTCCGTTTTGAGGCAGGTAGTAAAGAATCTCAAAAGGAAGGTAGGAATCTTCGATCCGTTTAATGGAAATTGCAATACTAGCTATTTCTTTAGTTGTGAATTCTGGTATAGCTGCAGCTATGATTAAAATAACGAAATAAAGATTACAGGAGAAAAACATGATACGTACACTTTTAATGTTCTTTTATGATTAAAAGGCATAGTATTTTATTATAATATGACATAGTCGAAAATGGAAACAATCTGCGACGTCCAAAGATATAATAATGAGCGTAGGAAGAAATTTTGACTTTGTACGTAAAACTTGGTATACGATGGAACGCGAAGGATATCTTTGCGTAACACTATACATCTTACGCTAATCCAGCATATAATCTTTTCCATTATAATTACATATTATTCAATCTACTATTTTCTCTACACGGAACATGAAAGTTAATAGCTTTCGACCTTTCTTCTTTTCTTTGCATAGATATAAATTTTTTCATCAACCGGAAGAACACACAATAGATTTCGTCTGTTCACTTCGGTACAATTGGATACAAAATATTTCGATCGATATACATCATGGTAGAACAAAACCATTTCCATGTTCCGTGAAAGTCAATTTAGATTTGCATAAAGGATGCGTTATATGATTGCATACGTACGACTTGTTCGAAATTTTATCGAATCAATGTTTTTGTACATACTCTTTTTTTCTTCCAAACAATACCGCGGTTCTATTTTTGTCAAGCCACTTCTATTATTTTATGCTTTCGTGCAGGCTTTATCGCGTAACAAGCGACAACCACAGAATGTTGTAAAAGAAGGCAAATATTTGGTTTACACTAACGTGGTAAATGTATATGAACAGTTTAAAATATTCAAAACAGTCCACCATGGTAGAACGCTTAATTAGGTTACTTAAAATTAAAGGGGTAGGAAAATATGTCGAAACTCGAGATAGAAATTAAAGCAAAAACATTGTTTCTGTTTCTTTCCATTATCTAATTAAAATTATTAACGGAACATATCTCTACACGTGGAACTATCATGAATTATTTCGCAAATTAAAAAGTAAGGAAAATATACATCACGAATGAAAAGTATTAATAAAATATAAAAATTCGTATTTTACGAGTGCAATAAAAAGTAATATGACAATGACTTCTTTAGTATCGATAATACGAGCTATAAAATAATAGTATCGAGAAATTATGCCCATTGCTTTCCATATGAAATCCCTTTTGATCGTAAATTTTACGTGAACCCGATGTAACACACATAACCGTAAATAAGCAAATCCACTTGAGAAAAACGTAATAACGTGAGACTTGCAAAGATTGATATTTCAAACATGCTTAGAAAAGTTTATAGAAAAATATCAATTTTACTTACTTTTACTCTGTAAAACTTCTGAAACGGAATTACCAAATGTTCCATAATTTCGATCGAATTCTATATTTCGTGAGACGCCTCCATAAGTCGTTGGAACAAGAAACTCGTAATCACATTATACTACTTCTACGTATAATCGATTTTGCTTAAATTTTACATAGGTTTTCACATTACACTTGGCGATATTTTCATGAGAATTCGTTATAAAGTTTCAGATGCTCAGCCAAACGCACAACGATATCCCGGAGAAAGAAAATGAGGAACGACACGAACCCCTTGAAAACGAAATAAATTCTCGGAATCATAATGGAAACTTATCGAACGCGCCAGTGTTGAAGGAAAACACGATGGAAAATTCGATAAACTCGTCAATTCACGAAAATCATAACTCTTGCAACGCGATGAAAAACAACGAACGCGGCGAAACTGTAACGCGCGAAATAACTGACGCGTACAAGAACGATAATCGAAATAAGCAATTCGATATCGAACGTACGATAATCGATAAGCGCGGCAGGCTATTGTGCATCGAATCCCATTCGAATGGTGTGGTATACGAAGAGTACATGTTTAAATTGTCAATCGATCGAGAGATGAAAATTAAATATCCAGTTTCGTTAAATAACAGCGAAGAAGTGGTTAGATTAGAGTTCGTGGATAATGAAACCGACTATTCGGTAACATCGATGGATAGAATGTTGATATTGTTAAAAAATATACAGGCAATTGTGATCGTCAAACAAACCGGTGTATCGTGCAGCACGCAAACTACGAAAACGAAAACTTCCAACAATTTCACACAAACGGCAATTACTGGAGTAAATTCATTTTCTCGTTTAAACAGTGCCGCTACGGTGAGTAAAGAAATTTCTACCTTCTCTACTTTGAACTGCACATTTCGAAATTGGATTTATTTACTAAGAACAAATATTACACTGCTTCTTATAAAAAATAAAAAAAATAAAGTTTAAATTTATAATAATATTTAAAAGAATTATTTATGTTTTATGAATACTGATTTTTTTACATAAATACACCATTCGAGTATAGATAGTATCTCGTTAATATTATAATTAATCTTATTATAAATTCGATTAACACACGGAAGCCATAAAAGTGAAAACTACAACACTGAATTGTTTATTCTTATACTATATTTCGTACAATACAATTGAAAAAACGTACATCAATTTCGTCAGAGCAATTGGTACAAAATTTCAATTTGATTTTTCAATTAAATATAGATGCTTAATAGTGAGAAACGTGCGATAGAAAGAAGTCTCTGTAATTTGGAACGAATCGTTAAGAACTTAAAACTCAACGCATTAAATCAAGTTGAGACGATGATCGATAAGGACTCGCATTTGCTTGGAAATAACGAGATATTAAACTATATGAAGGCATTGACTCAATAGTACTATGCATAGCGACTCCTACTTTTCTTTCAGGTGCACGAATCTCTAACATTATAACGATCTTTGTAACATGTAACAGTATCGAACTAGATTCCTCATTACAATTATAATAATACTTTTCCTATTCAATTGTACATAAAAAAATACCACTAGAAGTAATTGGTAAAGATGTCCACAAGTTTAGAAAAACTTTAATTGTTATGGTTGCTTATTGTTAAAAATGTTACGAGTTGAATCTTACATATTATAATATATATCTATACACGCATAGATGTACATTACATATACATACATACATAATAAAATGTACATAATTGCATCGATTTAATTGTATTTAAAATCGTAATAATTATCACATTATTTTGAGTACGAATTAAATACTTATTTGTTTTCGTCTTCATTAGCGGTGCACTTTACTACGCCCACGTACGTGAATAAACTTTCTTTTAGAGAATCTCAAAACATTTATCCTGTTTACTTTTTTTTTTACATTGAAGTGCAATTTCATTATACGTTTGTAAATGGAAAAATTTATTAAAAATTGTGAAATGCAATTCGTGGAAAAATACATATATGCAATATATGCATAAGCCTTAAAAGGTAGTCCAACTTCTCTTCTCATACATTTCCTTCGATCGAAATATGTAGAATTTATATATAATTCATGTGCTCTTGATTCGGCATTTCATATGTAAGTTTTTAATTACAAAGATGGAAAGATGAATTACTCTAAGGTTTTCATTATGTAATAATGAAAATTTAATTTATAATATAAACTTACAATTGTATGATTGCCTTATGTTGGCAAATAAAATAAATAATTTTAGCATGCACTGCATTTCTGAATTATTCATCATGCTGAATCTCAAATCTTAGAAAGACATTTTAGAAACAGCTTAATTGCAATTTTTTATGTAAAATACTTTTAAAAACACGACGAGTAAAAAGGTTCAGGAAAAGGCAATATTATGTTAAAATATGATAAAAGATTAGAGGAATGTCATATTCATACTAATAAGTATGTTTCCATAACCCTGCTCTTTCCCTTTCTTTTTCTTTCATCTTTATCTTTGATTATTTGCTAATATCCTATCTTTGTTATCAAAAAGATTCAAAATTGATTGCTAGATACTTATTTATACCTATACTACTCTCTTCGTGTCACTTATCTTTGAGTATATAATAAATCCTTTCTAGAAATGGAAAAATTTTCTCCGGCAGCTCTGAATTTATTCTTTCTGTTTCTTATGTCTATTTGAGAATGTTCGATTATAATCAATATGTCGAGCCTGGCACTAGGAATTTGCATTTCTAGTAATACTTTGAACAACACGCTGTCCCCACCAGGCTTCAAGGTTAAACGGCTCAAAATCTAAGATGACAGATAAAATATTAATTAGGTTAAATTAACATATGAAAAGAACAGATGAAAACTGACATATGCAACAAGACTACAATTTACCTTTGAGTTGGGGATTTGGTTCTCGTTCTTGATAATATGTGACAGATGCTCCATTTCTATAATTAGAAGAATTACTGTGCGGTTGATTGTGGCACATATCTAATTCTCTTGATACTGTATTCCATGCTGTAAACAGAAATAAAAAAAGTTTAATAATAAACAAAATTTATTTACAAGTATTAAGGAAAAGTGATGTATGATACTTACAATCATAAATGTATTTAATTAAATCAAAATGTTGCGCTGCAGTTTCAGACTGATGTCTGGATGGGATTGAGGATGGTCTTTTCCCATTCATCGTCATTTGTCTACCACTATAAAACAATATTTTGTTAAAATCACTAAAACAATTTTATTTAAAATATAGATATAATTAATATACAAAGCACAATCACTATATTAACAGCGAAGACTGATACTGAACTAGCGTATTACGTTTACTAGATATATTCTATTTTAAGCTTTAACGATTTTGTGTGCAATTAAAATAAATACAACTACGAAATATAAAGCGATGAATGCATTGGTATTTCGTGGAATTTACAAAACTTGATAAGATAAATAAAAACGTACGTATAAAATATTTAAACATAAAAATCAACTGAGAAATATTAGAATTTATTGACATCTGTTATAGTAATACCATAGAATACCTCTTTGTGTAATGAAGGGACGCCATTTTATTATAACGCAACTCAAAATATAACCTTTTACTTCACATAATAATATTTCAATTAATATTTAACGCACAAAATACAATAAAAGAATCTGTACGTAATCTAAACCTCACAAGAGGAAAGAAACATTCGATAAGATTAATCATCTATCAGTTCATAATATATAAGCGTTTATATTTGTCATAGGAGCCACGTATACATATATTTAGAACTCCTTTCTTATACATATTTCTAATATCTCTATCAAAATCTCTAATAAAGGAAGCAATGAAAAATTATTGTAAAAAGACTGGGATTAACAGACGATTAACGATATATTTAACGCGTCAGGAAAAATATGCAATAATTAATAATACGAAGCCTACTTTCAAAGAGAAAACGTAGGGAAAATGGCGACTCTTGTATGACAGTTACTGTTATGTTTTCTGATTCCCGCCTGTTTCTCCCTCTATCTACTTAACATTGTTCCGTTCACGACCTTCACGGCGATGGAACGATTGGCGATTTGCCAAAAATAAATAAGATTATCCAGGTAAACAGATGGAAATTGGAAATCATGTATAAAAATTACAATGAGATGTAGAGAACAAAAATGTAGAGACACGGGAATAAAGAAAGTCACTTTTATGATAAATACCTCATTTTGTCCGTTCGATGGTGAATTTCTGTACGAGCGAAAATTCGTGGACAATTATGCTTATTTAATGAAATTCTCTGATCACTACGTACGAACAAAACTATAAATATGTAATACACGTATATAAACAAGCGAAAAGCTGTAACGAAGAAGAGCGTTTGTTTCTCCTAACAGCTGCGTGAAGTTTCTCTGAAAACTGTCAACAATGACGGGTTGAGCGTTCGACTCTGACGGTAAAATAGGATGTGAAGTCGGTGGCGACAATTCAGCGGTATAAAGATAGCCACTGTTGAAGAATACAGCCACGAGGTAGCGAAACTGTAGCGTTTTTCTACGTCATCTTTGAATTCTGCTTTTTGAATCGCCGAACGAACGTGTAACAATAATTTCTGTTTGTATGTGATTTGAAAATCAGTATTAAATTGGAATATGTGACGACTTCAACAAATTCGATGCCATCTTTCGGCCGATGTGATTTTTTTGGTAAATGATTTGCAATTATGTTTTATTTTGATTTATCTAATCTTATGATATTGCGATAAGATTGCAAATAAGATCTCTATGTTCGTCAATGATTTTGATATACTCTCTACGATTTGGAGCATTCAGTCGAAGAATTGTATGAAATACTTATAGATTAACTGAAATATTAACAAATTCGCGACAATAAAATATGTATTTAAGTTTAAATAATCATATTTAAATATGCAGTGAATCATCAAAACTTCTAAATCCTGCAACTCACTGATTGGAGTTAAGTTGGTCACTGGAACACACGATCAAGTCCGTAGTCATTGTGTATTTTCACTGTTTTATTTTTTCTGCTTAGATCAGGCATATTTAAAACTGATATGATAAGAGGGCATAGTTACATCAAAATCAATATTTCATATGATATAAAGTTTTCTATGTTGCACATTATTTACCATAATAGCCATGTATTATACATAGAAAGAACCATTCACATGTATAGTTTCCTATTTGTCAAAGTTTTCGATCTAATAGAATTAAAACGGAAAGTAGAGAGATAACATAAGTATATTATTTCTCTTCGTACGCAGTAAAACTCTTGTAAAATTGCACGTTCGTGGGGATATGTGTTTTCATGTTTCATTTACTACAACGATGCACTTGAAGATAGACATTCGCGATATTGTCGTTCGCCACAACTCACGTCCACAATTTTGTAGTCACGAAAATATCGACTTCACGATAAGTATTGTACTTAATAATACGTTCCTTTGAAACTATCGAATTCAAATTTTCGGAAAATTTGCATTTTAAGTAACGCAATCTGATGTAAAATGCACGTGTGAACGACCACTGTGCGTGTATCTATCTAAAGGATAACCTATAAAAAGTTCGAAAATTATTTCTTTACAAAAAGTAGGCCAAAAATAAAATATGTTATTTCATTAAATTGTAGAATGAAGCATTTAAAAGGAAAAATAATAATTTTACAGTTACATCCAAAATGTTACCAATCAAAGCTGTGTAATTTGGAGGGTAGAGATGTAACATAAAAATTAATTTTATGGAAGACACTCTCTTTTCTTTGAACGATACCTTTTTTAATTGGAATTACACACTTTTTTGTGATCTTGTTAGGAATAAAAAAATCGATAACCTAACTAATACATTTTGATCACTCTACCGTAGAATTGGATGTAGTTTCAATATACAGTAGATAAAGGCAGCTACATTGCCTGTTTTAACATAGCATTATCATATATCTTTTTACAGCAATATTTTTTTTACTTTAAACCTTCATCAGTACCTTACGGATTTTAATGCAAATTCGTATTTTTAAAAATATGACTAAAAAAGTAGAACCTCGATAGAAAATTGTTTTCATCTATCAAGTGTTGTAAAAAACAGTACACCTACCTTGGTTGTTTTACATATTTTTTCATATTATGCGAATTCTGTGCAATCTTGCAGTTTCAAATTTCCTATCAATGCATAAAAATCCACAGTCAACTCTGTACATTGACAGAATTTTTAATAAACAAACTACTAATCAAAACTGTTCAAGAAGAAAACGCCCGAAGAAACGTGTTAAAAATTATTCAGCATTTATGCAGAAAGTTCAATTCTTTCATATACTTCGAGTAAATTGTTTCAATAAACTCACTAAATATTTCATTTAAATTGCATAATAAGCGTATTATTGATAATATCGCTAATGGTATTAATAAATATTTTTATGTAATTAAGTTGCGATCAAAAAAGAAGCACTATACCTTAAATAACAATGAAAATGAATATTTCGTCGTTCTAAGAGTTTACATATTTGAAACGAATACTTCGCGAAACGCGAGTAGCACCTAAAGCGTTTTAGACATTTATCTGAAACGCTCGTACTCGTAACGTCATTATCTCGGACATTATTCGTTAAAATATACGATAGCGTGTCGGGTTATATTTGACAATACTATAACGTGGCCTCAATATATCCACATATCGCTGGCACCATCGCCACGACTTCAGTTGGTCGGGTTTCACTTTCAGTTAACCAAAGGCCTACTAGTCTATTTCTGCAATCCCGACGTTCAATACGATTTCAAAGGATCCTTGTCGCCCTTTGTGATTCCATCGTAGGAGATAGCAAAACTATGTGCTACCCGTCTTAAATGACAGTGATCAGATATATCAATTTGATTAATACAGGGATAGCGTTAACTCCGAACATCAACTCATTATACGAATTTCACGTTCAAGTAATGATTAAAGAGTCACATACGTGCGTGCATAAACTGTAAAAACGTGAGCTGTACATTGGACATGAATAATTTTAATTATTGGAGAATCTTCTACGGATTGAATGGAACTTTTATTAAAAATTTGGTCTACACGTTTATATCAAAACTACGATGGAAAAGGAAGGAAAAGTGTCAACCTATAATGAAGGAAGTGTGATATTGTTTGTTTGGTATATTTGTATCTAGTTACATAAACGAATAAATATTCATAACATACTATTACATAACAATTTTCCTTCAGATCCTTAAGTTTGTTTCTCCAGCGATTAATTATTGGTATAACCTATACCTGGTCTGTGGTATAATCATTTCCTTTGAATCTGAAGTCGTTAGTTATTTTCTCGAACATGTATATTTCGCGAGAGTTAGTCGTTCAGAAGATATTTGTCCAAAGCAGAAATTTTCTACTTTGTAACAGGAAGTCCATCCCTTTCAAAGGGTTTTACGTAAAGATAGTTGGTAGAAACTGTCTGTTTATCGAGAGTGTCCAATCTATCTCAAGTTGACACAAGCAACGTGGAAGCTTGTCAAGCTTGTCAAGCAAATTAATTACGTACGACAAAAAGAAAAACTAGGCTTTACGATCGTATTACGACAATTTTAAAAGAACCAAACGATTGTGAGACACGCTGTGGTAGTAATAGTAGTGGTAATCTTCTACTTGTTGATTGAAACTAAATTTTCGAGGTTATATCTTAAACTTGTAGATACTCATAGTTTCAAATGCTTACCTATAATTTAATTATATTTGTCTTTGAATCGTGAATTTGCGTTTCCAGTCGTGACCAAGAAAATTCAGTGAGAAAACTTCAAGAATTCATCAGATTGCACTGTTCTACAACTCATTGTTACTGAAGAAAGCAAGGAAACGAGTTGATTCTAAAATATAAATGAATAAAATAAAAATAAAATAAAAATAAATGAATCCATTTGAAAAAAAATCAATTAGAAGTCTAACCAGAATCGAAACTTGTACGCACAACACGTGAATCGATTTCGAAATACGTGCTACATTAATCACAATAACTCAACAACATAGTTAAATGAAAGTTTTATTCGATGGTTGCCAGAGAACTAGATACTAAATCTTCTTTATCTCCCATATGGGATGTTGAAACCCGATCGGAATGGCAAATCGATGTTCTTTTGGGGAATTGCACTGGTCGAAAGGGACGTATCTAACGCGTATCTGCTCGAGGACATAAATAGCAAGAAAAAGTACATCAACAACGAGCTCACATGATCCTCGAAGACAATGATCCTAACAGGCTCAAGTAGCATTGGCTGAATGTTATTGTGTAGCACTACAAGAGGCAGTTGACCTAAATGGGCCATAACTAGTGTGCGCGCGCGCACGCATGTGTGTCAATATACAGGCTCATTTCCGCATATTTGAAAATCGATTACATCAGTAAACTATAATAAAGTATACCGGTTGCACAGCGTCACTGAAATGAAACGAGATTTTGATACAGTAAATTATATCATTGGAGAATATATGAGATTATTGCCACACGGAAACGATGATTGAAATATTACGATATTCTCGTTTAATATCTCTGAATTTGTTATTTGGAAACGATCGAATAAAACTTTTAATATAGCAGCTTGGTATACGTTGCATTTAATACATTTTATCGATGCAAGATATCTTTCTATAGATTCCTTTTTTTTTTTTTAGGTACATATATTGTATTTTTATTAGCAAACAGAATATGATGTACTCTTTAGGCTCATGTGGAGTTTCGAGTAACTGCTACTCTAAATTTCGTAACAACGACTCCCACAATGACAAGTCCTTTTGCTGCAGATAAAAATGAAAAAGTGTTCATTCTTCTGATATTTTATGAACTTGAAACATGTGCTCAATGTATGAAACTACATAAAATTGTATGGTTCGTTTTAGTCAATGTTTGTTATATCTACCGGTGGAATAGAGATTATGCGATTCATACCAAGATCCAGACTCTTATTGTTGAGACCAACTGATAACAGGATGATTTAATAATCTTATTACGAGAGGAAGCAGCATCAGAAATTCTATTAGTTCGACAGAACTTCATTCGTTGAGAATAACTTGGTGATACGCCACGTTGTCACAAACGTTGGAAAGCGGTATTGTATCGTCAAATTGAGCGCAATTGCGCATGGAAGAAACTTGATACTAATTTTCACGCATAGAAAGAATGAAAATCTCTATATGTCATTTTTCATATTCGTTACAAATTGCAACGGAATATATATCTACTTCCTTAGAATTTTGTTTCAAAAAATTTAATTGCATTTATGTTTTTTAAAGTATTCGATTTGTCCAACGTAATCAGGAGTAATTATAAATTTCGCATAATCGCTGTGTGCGTACGTTCTCTGATAATAGCAGCGTACTTAGAATAATTATAGCTCATTTATGAAGCTAATTCACCTCATAAACTATGACTATAATCGTGTTTCGTATAATTTGGCACGTTAAAAAGATCAACGTACATAATTGATTTTCAAGCACGATATCGACTTGGATTACGTGGCTATATACATGTATTTCTTAATTTATCTTTCCATTATAGGGTAATATAATAAGTTATTATGTAGTTATAATAATCTCCATCATCGATCATCGTAAGTGGTCGCTTTATGCGATAGAAATATCCGTAGACCGTGCCAAACTGTTCGTTACAATGATTTCGTAGTTCTAGCTGGTGATAGCGGTTTGCGGTTCCTTTTGCCCAAAATAATTTGTCGTGGATAACCTTCGTTCGATCCGTTCGATCACGTATGACCGAAATTGACGTAACGTAACTTGAAACGTCAGTAGAACTTCATCGACACTTCAGGACGTTCAAGCTCTTGTTTCAAAATCACGATTAAAACAAAGGCGGTGGTCTTATTTCGTCTTATTGGATGAAAAATATTTGAAAGGCTAATTGTCAGACTTAAGAGACTGAAACTTTTTCGAAAAGAGACAATTAAATTTTAAAGGCAAAGTTTTTAAGTAAACGAACGTGACTTTTGAAAAATAATTTTCTTTCAAAGCATGTATTTGTGTTGTCGCGTATTGGTGGAAGGATCGTTCGGAACTTTTTAGAAAATGAAAATATATCCTCGAGACATTTTACAAATTCTGATGTAGTACGTCAGGAACTTTGTTATTCTACATTAAAGTTCTGTTTATACGTACAGAGGATAACATGTTACGATTGTTGAATTATTATCCGAGCCAGCTTGAAATGCCGTGAATAGTTTCTTGTTACGTAACATTTTCGAATCTCTATGTTCTCAGTTTACGTATTATTTCACGCATTCTATCGTAATTTAAGTAATTAGAAGTTACCACACTATTCTTGCGATTAATATTAGTAATAGACCATATTCTAGAATATAATGGTACGAAGATTTTAAATAGGAAGCGTTTGTCTCTTCGATTAAAAGAAATATGATAAATAGGACGTTCTCAAACGCTGTTTAATTCCTAAATATCTTCTTATATCCTCTATTAATTACAAGATATTTACATTAATTTCTAACAACGGTCTATAATTTGGGGATATTTGCACATGCGTGGCTGTGGAATTGTGGTCATGGCACAGGAAATTAGTTATAGAACGGATTATTACATTATTGTGTAATTGCATAACAGTACTGAGTCAACATCTAAGTATAAATCTATACACAATATTGCTCAATAATGCTGAAGTGAAATTACTTACCCATAAATAAAATTATTTTCGTATCTATCAGTACATACCATAGACTGTAGATGCAAACTATTTGACTAACATTTGATAAGTGAACGTAAAAGTCGTCACGTGTTGCGCACGCACACGCAGACTATGAATACTTTCACGAAATCAAACAAACGCGCATCCATTGTGACAACATGCGCGCGAACATCGATTTTCGATACGCGATACTCGATACACGTTCCACCCTTAACATCTTCCAGATTTGTCCCTTTTTCACTCTCCGCTTTTCACCCTTTATTTTTCTCCGTTTTCCATCCGTATTCTCCGCGGCCTTGCATTGTTTCCTTCTTTCTGCATCGCCTCCGTTCATATCTCTTGTTCTTCGTTCTAAATTCACCGGCCGAAAGAAGAGCAACCACGCGCGTTCACGTTGTTCCGCGGCAGCCAATAATAATCTTCGTTGTTTCATTCTCTTCGCGGCATGAGAAAGGCACGACATGTACAAATATTATGAACAACGCGTATCTGTTTTGCATTTTATGGCTTATCGCGTAGTTCCATGCTCGCTGAAGGAGCAGCTGATTCGTTCTTTTTCCCTCCTTTCTTTGTTCCCACAGCACTGGACAGGATTTCTAAGGAAAAGTTGCTGGCTTAGATCTTGACTGGTGCTTGTTAATATAAGGAAGAAAAGAGGCATTGTCACGCAAAAACAGCCGGTAATGTACAGGATGGAGAGAAATGATATGTCGTGTTATTTTTATTGTTGTACTTGTCTTTTTGTTGAAACGACGCATTCACTTCGTTCAATTAAATTGGTCGTTGACGTTAATATATTGCATATGTATATTTTAGGAGAAAACATTCATTGACTACCTGTCTTGCATTTCATCATTTTCTTGTTTGTTTTCTTAATATTCTTGTATTTGTCGTGTCTTTTTAGTTTGAAAGCATCTGGTCTTGTTGAAAGGTCAGCTACTCGAAAGTCTAAGGCTTTTAAGGTTAATTAATGCCAAGGTAATGTGAAAGCAAGTAATGCGAAAGAGGAACGAATTTCATTAACGTTCTTGATCTTTGAACGAAACCGCATCGAACGTTTCTCAGCTTAAAAATCTAATTCACTGAAACAGAAAATAAGGGAGAGCTTTTTAACCGAATTAAGAGTTTCTCCATCTGTACGCTGCTTTTGCAAATTTTTGCGAATCAAATTTGTTAATAGAGTACAGTTTCATTATTTCATTTCATTTTGAAACAAATTTTCCTGTAATCTTCTTGAGTAGAATCTTATCTACGAATGTACTTTTTAAGATTGTACGTGTATGTATATACTTTGTATTTGTGGTAGTTTTTCTGCTACTTATCGCTACAGAATGGAGATATTCAAATTTTCTTCAAGTGTCACTTTTTCAATTTTTAAAAATTAATTTTACCTCTAAGTTTTTTGTAACGTAATAGAATCTTATTTTATAAACTTTAGTTTGTTAATTGATCATGCATGACGTAAAAGAACAGATAAGTTAGTTAACGCAGCAAAATGCGATCTTTTTGCTCGAGTTTATTACGAAATCAGGCTGAAAACAATGCAAATCCACTCCTTTGGAAAGTATTTTTTTTGACCGCCAGGAGCTATTCTTCCTCGTGAAATAAACCAAAGAGTTAATACTGTTTGTTTCGAAAGAAATAACTGATTCGGTCCGAGGAATGTTCGATCGGTTAATAAATCACAGCTCTTCGAATGGAAAATGATATGCCGCAACTGAAGAGGAAATGCAAAGAACGGTGGTCTTGAAAAGAAACCTTTTGGTATGGCGAAATATTTTTACTATTTTTCCCCTGTTGCCTCTTTGAATGACAGATTTCCATTGGTGCAGAAGACGAGGAAAAAAGACACTGAAATATTTCTTCCGGTCAGCAAACCCGATGGTTGAAAAGATTTTCGATAGCCAGACTATCGGAAATTTTGTAGCGAAATATTCAAGCTGTTACATTTCCCAGAGCGAAACGCTAAAACGAACCATCGTCGACCGTAATTATCACACCAATGTATACATTCCGATTTCACTAAAGAAGAGTAATAGAAATTACACGAAATAATTAATTTACAGAATAATCGTGTTGTTCTTATACAAAAGGTTTGATAATTTTTTAAATACTCTTTTTTACACTATTCAAGATCGTTATATAAGAAGATCGTTACTATAACAGTGGTAAGAACAATAATGAACTGAAGAAAAATGAGGAATTGTACGTTTGCACGTGATTTTTATGATACTTTTTGTTATTATACAATACACATATATATATAGTTCAAAATATTCGAATTTTTCGAGTATAGAATATATTCAAATTCTATAAATTTTAGTATTAGGAAGTACGAAAATAATTAGTCATTTCTGTCTTCGATAATATTAGTTTTATAGTCTACTCGGTCGTTCAATCGAAATTAATGACTGCTTGACGTCAACGAATTTTCATCGTCAAAACAACGTATCAGAAATAAATGCTTTGTACACGTTTCTAATTTTATAACGTTCAACTTTTACTACTTAAATCAAATTCTTTTTACTGTTCCATTCCTACGTGCTATGAAAACATTTCTTTAACTCTGTGAATTCTCCGTGAATGTTCCTGTGAAGAGAAATGACTAATTCAACTACAACGTGCTTTAAAAATTATTATTTTGCCTGTTTTCCATTTTATTCACGTAGATCTAAGAAAATTATTTCAACGAATTTTATAACCGTATTATCAACTTGCGTGACATTGTAAAAAATTATAAGAAAATATTCACGAAGGGCTGTGAGGAACAGCATTTACTGTAATATAGGAGGGCACGCAGTGCGTGTGCACCGATACTTATACCGGGAGAACTAATTATAGCTGTTCATTTCCATAATTAGAACAGACAGCAGTGTAAATATTGCATTAGGGATGATACGGTGCTGGTACTTATCGATTAACGGAGAAATTTAGTCATGAATACAAGGACGGGGATTTAATATCTCTTGCACTTAGATACTTGTGTATCCACAAGCACAAATCACGCTATTTCTTTCATTCTAATTATCACACGATCGTTGAATAATTTTTATATATCTCAACAGAGTCCACATAATTTTTAACATTCCTATTTCTATAAAATATAGATATTTTAATGAAACGTAAGAAGTAGACATTAAAAGATAAGTAAGATCTATATAAAATATTCAATTTTCAATTGCGTATTTGTTTTTTTTTTTTTTTTTTTTAATGATTCAAGATAAAATTAAATTGCGGCTTGCAAATCCTTGGACGTCTATGGCTAACTCAAACGATTTGCGTCATTTGTTTCATTAGTAGCTGCAACCATCGACGAACTTATATCACTTACTCTTTTTAGAAAACAGGCGAATCTTTTTGACAAAAATCGACCAGAATCTATCAATCCCTGATCGTCTCGATCCTCTGATATTTTTTACTGCAGAAGCTTAGATTGCTAGACGTAATCTGAAAGTGCTTTAGTGAGTGTTCCATGAATAGCCTTTGACACTTATGATGAATTGTTTTACGTATCTTATCGTTCGGACATCGAGTCGAATTATTTAAGAACTATCTAGACTGTTGAACGATAAGCATGTATCACCAGGGGATCGAAACGAGTGGGAGTGGCATTTTCCGCGGCAAAAAGAGGTTATTCGTGTCGAGGGTAAACGAGAGGATGAAGAAGGGTTCTTCGTGTCGCGATTAAATCGCAGGGACCTCGAGAAAGATCTCGGAACTGCTTATTGATGAGTCAAAGTCGAGTACATGGAAATGTCGGTCAGAAAGGATTATGTCACTTTCTCTTTCTCTGTCTGTCTTTCTCTCTCTCTCTCTCTCTCTCTCTCTCTCTCTCTCTCTCTCTCGCTTCCTTTCTTTCTTTTATTAGCGCAAAAGCAACCCTTTTTCGTATTCATACAGTCGAGCAATCACGGTCGAAGTCTCTTCTGTGGTGTCTGTCACGTAAGTACGTACGTGTAGCGACAAAATTTATTCGGATTTCATGCAGACATTTTCTACATTCGTGTACGCGTGAACGTACGCTGACACGAAAATTACGCTGAAAGAGGGTCGTAGTACAGAGATTGTTGCAGTTAGACAAACACGCGCACTGGACGCAACGGGTGGTTAAGTAATGCAGGCGAGAAGGGATTATTTTCAATTTGAGGCGAATGGGTCGAAATAGATGATGAAATATCGTTCCAGGAAAACAATTTTCAGTAATAAATTATTGACCTCGTTGCAGTTTAGTTACGAAATGTGTCTATGAAGTCCATCGAAGAACATATTTTCTTAATTGTAGTTTTATTTACGCGTCGAGGGACGCGTGAATTTATAAAGATAAATTAAAGATAAATTCTAAAAATTCTAATTTTATATGAATTCTATTTTTCTATTTACTATATAAACAGAGAAAAGCTAATTTAATTACTATCTAACATTCTATAGCGTTTATAAATTTTGTTCGTTTAAATGTACAATGAGTAAGTAATAATACAAGACGTTCTCTTAGAATTTAAGGGGGTTCGAGAAATAAACACAAGTTCACAAAATAAAATGTTATACGAAGTTAGGCTAACCATGACACGTTGCCGTGCAAGTTTCCTTAAGTAGATCGGAGACTAGTACGGAGACTATGTAGCCTTGTTCTGTATATGCAAATTTTTAGCAACTACGTGACTGGATAAGTTTGCGATCCATGTTTATCCCCGTATCTTCAAGATCGTACGTTTCTCTTTGAACCGACACTGCTAGTTTTTCATCGACTGTAATTCTAGATATTTTCAAGCACTTTCCACGCCAAATACGTCGTTCAGAAATAATTTATATTCATGATATTATATAGATATATCCATGGCATATTCACGCTAGATAATACCGACTATATTCTGTTCAATTTTATTTTTTCCTTTATGGTAGAATAATAATAATATCACTGGTAATAATAACTAGGTATTTCGAACAGCAGAGAATACGCAGCGATGCAAGACATTGTATCCTGTAGACATTGTAGCTTTAGTTTCACTGGTGTTAATAACTCATTTAGCTTTAGTATCTATAGTCAATTCACGCGACCAGTATCTCGTTAATTAATCTTCAATCCTATGCTATTAAAAAGGGAGTCTCGAACGAACTGCGACGAGGAAATACATACAATATATAATTAATTTCCGATACTTTTAAGAAAAAAACCGTAAAATTTATCTAAGTACATTATCTGAATAAAAAAAGTGAATACGTAATGTGTAATTAAAAGTTATATCGAACAAGAAGCAACTCGTTGAAAAACATTCGTGCAGCGTGAGATTTCTAGAAAATCTATATCCTTACAAAAAAATTGAGCAGACGAAGTCATTTCACAAACTTCGTTTCAAAATCTCAAGGTTCAAATTATAAGGCTAATTATAGCAAATTATAATATCAGAACAAAATAACTATCGTACTGCGTTCGAATATGACTAAGAAATCGGGCACCGTGTTTACGACAATTTTAAGCTAGCGATCCCGGATTCTATGAAGTTTGTAAGAAGATTCTAGAAGTAGAAACCGAAAGATAAGAGATAGTTTGAATTTTGTGTAAGTCCGTAAAGCTTGCTATTATTTAAAGAATCCACCGAGAGGAACACCGAGGTAGCCAGAAACTCATTTAGATTCAGCCAATACTCAGACACGGAACTAGGATACCTCAGGTTTGTGCTATTATGCCATATTATGCTAACCATAGACACGAGGGAGTCGACCGGATGAACTTAGATACAGAGGAACTGGCGTAGAGGCAGCGAGAAATTGGAAGACCGTGGTGAGGACGGACGGAAATCGACAAAACTCGTTAGAGATCAGGATTCAATAAATTTGACTAAAGACAGTGAGAATTCGAGTAACGCTGTTAGAAGCTGTCAGAACTATAGGAATCTGAGTGGAAACAATAGGATTCAACGATCCACGTTGAAGTGTAGAGAACTCGAAGGATCTGGATAGAGAACTAGCTAAAGAACCGGATAAAGAATCGAGCAGACGTAATGAGAACTCGGTAAAGGTGGCTACTGGAAGTCTGAGCGAAAATGACGTTTCATATTGATATATCAGTCGCGATACTCCCCCAGGGTGTTGTTCTACTCCTGATGTAGGAGAACGTAGCTTAAAGTTCGTTAGAAATTGAATTCAATCTAAGTTGAGGGCAATCTGATCACTGAATCAACAATACGCTATTATGATGCTCTGATAATAAGCCTCTGAAGCGAATATCTACGGAATTGAGACTGTTTCATGTTTGAAAAATAATAAAATCATACACAAGTTTATCGTAAAACAATTCGATTATATGTCGGAAATTGAAATTGGTTTTAATCTCACGTTTTCCTATTTTATGGTTAATTCTTTCTATAAAATGAATAAAAATCGTTATTGTTTGAAATAATGAAAAATTGGTTTATTTTTTTTTATCAATATTCCAATTTGTATGCTTGTAAAATTTTTTTTGCAACGTAGTTACTTAATATTAATAGCATGTAGTACGTATGTAGAAAAGTTAATAGTTCAGGTATATACCACCATTCTCCTGGAATACTTGAAAATTGTAGAAAATCAATGTAAAGAGAAACGATGCATTAAGATATAGAAATTCCCAGAAGCCAAAGTTACTTCAAAGTTGGTTCTCCTTCTGTTCCTTTCCGCTTTGATTAAGTGGCTTATCGAGCCATCTGCTGTCTTAAAGTGAATAAATTCTGATAAAACGCGCTGGCGATCTCGAAAGCGGGCAGAAACTGTGCGATAAGGTCTATTGAACGTGTCAACGAAACTTTCGTGTACACAGCCAGAAGGTGTGTTCAAAAGATTTGTCACCATAGTAACCATATTGTAACATACGTATATATTATCGATATTCTCCTGGAAAATTATTTGATTTTGATACTGATTTTCAACAATTCTGGGAATTATATTGAAAATTACGATTCACGTGTTATTTATAATCGATATACGAGCGTATCTGTGTACACATGTACGTTTATAAAATGTAAAAATGATTTTTTAATTATAGCTAAAAATCTTTTCCACGATATGACAGAATAATCATAATATTTGCTTTGTCAACTGAAACTTTCATTATCTTCTTGATAAAGAGATATCACATACAGTAATTTACTCAACGAACAAATACTCAATGCTACTTTAAACTTTTCCAATTAATCTTATCCTAAACAAGTAGATATTACGCGAAATTGCCCATCATTTCACGTGTTACAATATAATACAGAGGCTCTCGATATAAGCAATATGTTACATTTTATTCCACGTTTTTACCACCAGGAGATCAATATTATGTATCACGAGCCACAGGAGGATTAGTAGAAGCTCAACGTGCTGAAATTATTTAACGTGACAGAAATTTAACGAGCCTTATATTCGCAACTGGAGAGACCCTGAAGCACGGAATTCAATCCATCCACGAAGTAGATCTATCCAACTTTTAATCTTTCGTTTGGTCTAATCATAATGTATGGATCTTATGATTACACTTGCTGTCACTGATATCGAGATCAATGAGCCAAGGCGAAATGAACCATCGACGAAGAAGATTGCGGGAATTCCCCGTCTGATTGTCGAAGAGTAGTAGCTACACCTTCATTCAACTTTGCGAGTCGACAATCGTCGTTAATGGCCTGGCATCTCTCGACCTGGAATCTCTGCTCCGACGAGACATTATACAGAGGAAAAATCTTGAACACGGAGCGATGGGAAGAAGGAAGAGGAAACGAGTGAGACGTTCGACGAATTTAATCGTGTCACGTTGATCGTACACGTTTCTACACCAGTGTTTCGCTAGAATTCGACCCATTTTGAACTGTTGAACACGTTTCCGCGTTTTAGATACACGTGGTAGAATAACGTGTAATACGTACCTTTGAGGCAAAAGACGGTAGGGTTTAAACAGGTTCAAAGATAAATTCAACGCGTTCGAACTGGCCGGATTTCTGAAGGAACTTTCGTATCAGAAAAATAAATTTCGCTCTACGACCGGCACTTTGATGATTCGCCACGAGGGTCGAATAACTTGTCAAGTGATTCTGAAAGTTTTGAGAGATCCGTGCTAGAAACGATGGACAGGGGTTTTGGTGATATTAAATTGTAGAAAAGAGCTATTGAGCTTGGTAGTTTTTATATGCTATTTTGCAATGAACAGTAAAGTCATCTAATTAGAGCTTTTTGATTGTACGATGGCTACATCGTTACAGTAATGCAAATGAAAAAATAGAAATATATAGATTGTCATATCAAATATTTATTGGATAGGGAACAGCTATTCTCGCTGTTATAAGATTTTATCGTTGCAATAGAATTTCATTAAAGAGATTCGAAGTTATTCGTTTTCAAAGGATAGGAAATTGAACATTCGAAATATTCAGTTTCATAATTCATATTTTAACAATATACTTGGCCGAATATTTCCTAACAATTTTTCATTGATACAAACGAAGAATTTCATTACTGCAAATCCGAATAATCTCTTAATGATCGTGCAGGATTTGTTGAATTTAATGAAAAATTGTGAGAATCCGTTCTAGAACTCGATGAAATGAAATACATCAAACAAGATAGTTTATAGATAGAAATTTTATACGTTATATCTTCTCATACGTCATATTTTGCGCGAGAGATGCAACACATGTTGGCCGAGTCAACGTTTGAAATGTTCACGAGACCTGAAACTATTACTGTCTCTGTAACAGATCGTTCGCGTCCTGCTGTTCGTGCGAGTTGACATTTCCGTGGGAAATTGCGTTGAACGTAACGCAAGTCGAAGAAAATGAGACAGAAGATACACGATATCCTAACGTAGGAAAATCCAATAATTAAATAATAACAGCAACGTTGTAACTTTGAAATCTTCAAAAATAACATTCGAAACTAAAACGATTTCCATCAAATTTTATTTCTATATATTTCTATTATTTATATCTATTCAGTTAAGATATTTTAATTTGTTTAAGAGTTAGTGAAATTCGTTGAAAAGTGCAATTATAGTTCTTTATTCTTGTACTGCACGGGTTTATCATCGAAGCAAAAGTAATGAAACGAAAAGTAATCGTAAATTCTACGATTCAATAAGTTAAGCATAACTGAGAACAAAACAAGAGCTATCGAAACACGGAAACAATAAAGAGGCTTGTTGTTGGAATCTACACGGTCGTTGAATAAAGATTTCCACTTGTTCCTTGTAACGCCCGCATGCTCGACTACCGTCATCGTTGTTCGCATTTGTAAGATCGTTTGCACGGCAACCAATAGTTTTCATTAACCGGTCGTACTTCTACGTCAGCTCCATTTTCAGAGCAGTGCCGTTAATCGAAGATAAAACGAGTAGGTAATTTATATGAAAAGACTGAGGCGTATATTATATTACAGTTTTTCATTTCTCCTAACGTTAACTCTCGAATATTATCATAGGATACCATATTTGATTTTTATTTTAGCTGTTTTTAAAGAGCGATAACTTTATGTTAAACTGAGAGTTTGGACTCTCCTACGTAATAATTTAATAGCAAATAATATTAATGAATCGGCAAGTCACAAATTGTAGAATATAAACTTCTCGTTCATAGGCTATTAATTTCTCATTTTACAAGAGATGTTATGTTAATGAAATTATATCGTTTACTTCTGGTTAAGGTACGTACTTTAAGACTGCTAATGGTTAAGGTATATGGTTTCTTAATATACCGAAAAAGAGGTAGCGCGTAGATTTAATGTCGCAGGGATAATTTTCTTTAAATCCTCTCTATGTTTTTTCCTTCCTTTCCACTATTTCTTTCTTTTTTTCTTTTATCGAGATTGTCATGTGGTAAAGAGTTCGGACCGCATCGATAACAAATGTGTTCGAACGGATATCACGCTTTGATTGGGAATTTCATTGTGCGCGGCATAAAGCTCGGGAAAGAAGCGAAACGAACGCGATATATAATATCAGGAACGGACACGAACGATTTGTGCCAATACGAATGCTATTTGGACGATTGAAAATCGGTGGAAATGCGATTCACGATCCGTCGTAGACCCGCCGTGATTCGGTGCCTTTACCCGGGTTGAATGTGTTCCTAACTACATCAGATTTTATCTCCAGCTTAGCTTAAAATTTATAGGCTGATTGGTCCGGGAAATTTAATAAATGGCTTGCCTACATTTTATAAACCTCCTTGTCGAGTCAGCAAACTACATTTACCATGCATTTCTACGAGTCTATTGTGTTTAATTTACCAATATAATGTGGTCGAATTACGTGGAAAATTTTATTCGTACCTATCGATGCTTGAAAGCTGTCACTGTGATAAGCATGTTTCTAATAAGCTTAACGAGAATAGTTTATAATTATTTTAAAAAGTTTGATATATATAAAATACGTTTGATGGAAAAATATAATTAATTTAATACGATTATAAATTTCGTACATGCAACAACTTTTCATTAAAACTCCAATATCGTTATTATTAGGCAACGAAGCGAAACGAATAAGAGACGTACTTGAATGTATGATAATGGAATAAATAGCATACAATCTGGAAACATTGGTTGAAGAAACAGAACCAAAGTTGCTCGTAGCATTGACAGCGACCGTCTAGCAAACTGCCAGTGCATCTGCATCAGCCATGGTTTACGTAATACGTAAACGAAGTACCCTAACAGTTTCACCAAATACACATTATCCAACTTTCGGTCTTTCTACGTCTTCCCACGTTACCGCCCTCGTTCCGTCAGCCCCGAATTCCGGTATTGACTGAATCTCATTTGTAAACTTCTTAGGAGCCCAGAATCTATGAAATCCCTGTGGCTTGTCCGGTTTTCCGAATTTGCTTGCACCACTTTTGTCCTGGTTTCCTTTTCGCCCGAATATAGCAATTCGTATTTCAACAGTTTGCGCATTCAGCATTAAGTCAGTTTTATCATCCAGAATTACGTAAAACGCGGTCTTTCGCGATTTTTTGTTATTTCAATAATATTTCCAGAACAGAGAAGAATATGAATTATTCCGAAGCATTTTACGCGCGAAGAATGCGAAATGTGCGAATTATTCTAAGACGTCTTACGCATAAAGAAAAGGAAGGATACGAATTATTCTAAGATATTCCACGCATAAAACAACCAACAAAATTTCCAAAGGCAAAATCTTTCAAAATATCGGGATTTGACCGTGAAACGACGGGAACAGAGAACGTAATGATACGGATCAAGTGTACGCCGAAGCGATCGAATACACCTTATCAATCTATCACAGATATCGAGAGAAGGACGACACTTTGCCGTTTTCTCAGGAAGTCGATACCCTCGCCTTCCGCTAGATCCACCGAAATCCTTCGTTATTACGACAGTGGAACGCAGTTAACATCATCCTCGGAGGGATTCGCGTTCCAGATCGCAATAAAACATCTCTGTCCCGTTGGTCCACACCTTAGGTCGGTGTGAACGCACCCAGAAGCCGCGTGAGCGGACAGGCAGCAGGCAGGTACAGGGGCCAGGCTTGCCAGGAGAGCGTAGGTGAGCTGAAATAGATCGATGGACGTGCTGCGCACGCAAGTACCTCCGGTTGTAACCCCTGCAGGGGGTAGGGAGAGCCCCATGCTCCTAGGTAGGGTTATCAGAGTGGCGAGGAGAAGGGGTCGCGAGCATGGGGGTGGGATCGAGAGAAAGGGAGACAAAGAGAAAGGAGGAACGCCGGCAGAGAGAAGAGTGAAAAGCGGAATTACGAGATAGGAGGGTTCTCTGCTTCGACGAGGGAAGGAGATACCGAATCGAGAACAACGAATGCTACGCGAACGCGTCCTCGATCGGACAAGGATGGAGATAGACACGCAAATAGGGACTGGAAAACACGCAGAACGATTTCATGTGCAATGGAAGTGGAAAGAAACAGCAGCGCGGGGATAATGAAGTACAAGGAAGTAATGTGAGAATATCCCCCAAGGAGGCGGATAAAGGAAGAGAATCGGATGAAAGGAACGACGAACGATGTGTTGCGTGCGCGGTTCGAAGAATCTGGAAAAGCAAAAGGAAAGAGAGATCTGTCGAAATTTTAGATTCTCCCATAATAAGAAACCATGCGAAGTAAATACGAACCACAAGGACAAGCCTACTGTAGAATCTGGGGGTTGATACTCGTGTCAGGTTAGAGAGAGACAGTTTGTGAAACGCTGCGGGAGTGGGAGGAGCATGTAGACGAAGAGCACGCGAGGGGAATCCCTGGAGGAGGAAAGGAGATAGAAAACGGACCAGCCGGGTTATTGGAGGAGGGTGACAGGGTGGGATGGAAAGAGCGCGAGGAACGGAGACAGAGAAAGACGGGCACGCGACGGCATCTCACCTGTTTGCCAACCCGCCAGTCTAGTTTACGCGCCCGGTCATCCGCCGGCTCTACAAGTGGGTATTCCATTGCGACCGCTAGGCGCGCTCGTTCTATCGCGTACGAACGCTCGTTTTCTTTCATTCCGTCGCATATCTCTCTGCCGTGTTTGTCCACGCATTCGACACGACCCGTTCGCCATCAGGATTTCTACGTGAAACTGCTCCACTCTGTTCCCCGGGGTCTTTCCATCGGTGGACACAAAGAGACACGCACGATCACGGAAACGGTGAGTACCCGAGGGTCAGCGCACTTTAAACGATGGTCCAGCGAGAGACGGATATCGGTTCACGATCTTCGACATATCGCTTCCGAGATCGCGCGTCAAGTTTCGTTTGAACAAAAAACGAAGTGCGATCGTTTTATGGTGGTTGCTCGACTTGATAGCGCGTTCGACGTTGTCGATGAACGTGGATTGGTCTGATCTATGGTGGTGGTCAGGTGGTGCTTTCGTTTCGAATGATCGATCGAGGAATGACTGACAGCGGGTTCTTATTGAAAAACCATTCGCAAGGAGTGATCTGTGAGTCGTTTGTTCGATTTCGAGTGAGTCTTACGTCGTTTGTGTTGAAGGGATACTGCCAGAGAATATAGAGATATGACGTGAGATTGTTATTCGTCGGGAATAATTTATTAAACGTATAAATTTTTCGATTGCACATACCGTTATATCGTGATATGATGTTTGCGCTGAAATTACGTCGAATCAGAATTTCTACGAACGTCGATATTTCAAAATCTCGTCGATCTATATTAAAATGATTCCGATTTCCGCAAATAGTCCGTGGAATATTATCGTTGTCGAACGTTTCGTACACAAGAGACGAGTTTAATCCGAGAAATCTTTGTCTAGTGTTTGAGTGTCTACGATTTTCTACGTAGTATATTTGCTTTCCGTGTTACGGCTATTTACACTTGTACTTACTTCTACGAGCCACTCACTTGCTTACGACTTCGTTCCAAAGTATCTCTATTTGCTTCCCTTTGTTTTTGCTTTCATTCAAAAGGAAAAGGAAAATATGCGTTTGGGGGATGAGGGAAAAAAGGGAGCGTAGATGAAAGCTAGCGCATTTTCGCGAATAAAAATGGTAATCAGGCAGAAGGGTGACGAAGGTAATCGTGTGCACGAAATTGTACCTCGCCTTTCGATGAAAAGGTTTCAATCGACAAACCCTGATTTTGAAGGTCGGAGATCGCAATTTGAGGGTATGGCTATTCGTTTTTAAATAAACCAGATACCGTCAGACGGGCTTCTGTTTGTTACCTCGGACGTTTCATACAGCGTCCTTGTCCTATATACGGCCACCTGTACTGCGTTTGAAACAAATTCGCAATACAAATACTCTTGTTGACAAATATCGTGGACAATATATCGAACGTATCAAAGAACGTTGAAAAACATAATTTCTCCGTAGTTTATGGATTAATCTGAGAATATAGAAACATAGAAGATGTATCAAGTTTTTCGAAATTCCGATATTGCACAAAAAATTCATACGAGTCGTAGGATTTTCCAACTCGATGTATCAATTTTTGTCATTTTACGAATGAAATCAGCATGCTTTGAAAGAATATTAATATCTTAGTCGTATAAGGCGATCCCAAAGTATGGGGTAACTCAGTATTCGTGTTAAGGGAAAGCATAACCACGCGGAAGTTGAAAGAATCTTAATGCGAAGGGTATATATGACTCGCGGTGAATTGTGCCGCGATTCATCAAACTTTCGAACATAAACAGAAGACGATATTAATAGAGGCGAGCCGATGCTAGAAGAAAAGCGTCGACGATGACTTATTGTTGAGCGAAGCGGATAAATTTAACTGTCGGAGTTTGATTCATCGCGAGGCAAACAATTCCTTAGAGGCTTTAACCTCTTTCCAATTTCACGATCCCGGTGTGGATTCTAGACTCGTTACAAATCTTTACATCTGTTCTCTTTCTTCGAGAAGGGTACTTACACCAGTTACTAATTATATCCAAAAGACAGAATATTTTAGTCAAACTAGCCACAGCAAGGTAATTGGGCGTGTTTCTGATGGAACAGCTTGTTTCTTCTTTCTTTCCAGTGACGATGAACGCGTTGTTTTACACTTCTCTGGTAGAAAAATGAAACTTTCTAATTAGCTGGAAGAAGGTTTATCCAAATGTAATATAAAACAAGTAAGTGACAAGAATAGACGACTTGTAAAAATACTGACTTTGACTAGAATGATGTAATATACAAAGTGGGTCACTTAACATGGTCGCTTCAATCGTTTATGTTAATAACAGGTTTAAAAAAAGTTTGTCGTTTATAGACTATTTCCTCTAATAACTAACAAATATCGAGAAGGATTCAACGAATGCATTTTTTTAGTAATAAAGAAGAAACGAATATATGTATTTCGTATAACCGTATTTCTGTGCTTCGTTCCGTATTTTTGTACAACTTCAGTTTAAGCAGGATATGTGGAACAAATTTATTTACATCACCTTTGAAATCGTATCATACACGATGAGAATATAGTTTGATCAGTTTATTATTGTAACAACGAAAAGAAAGGCAATTACGTTGCATTATATTAAGTGACCTACTTTCTGCAGTCCAATTTTAAATGCTCATTTCACCCTCTTGGTATAATACCCTCAAAGGAAAATATAACCAAGGCTGTATTAACAGATGTCAAATCTTATAAGAACAGCAATTACAATTCTCAATTACCTAACTGCACAATTAATTATATTAGAAATTACTCTCTGATATTACTTAAGGATCCTTGTCCGATTGTTCCGTGCAATTCAATTGTTTATTAGCAAAACCTAAATGTCACTGATATATACATTATACCTAGTTTAATTTGCTTCTACATGAAATTTTAGGACGAAAGCAGAAACTAACTTTACTTTGTTAGCGTTTGTACCATGGCATCATGTCGCCAATCACGTAGCTACCATGTTACGTGCTCAGGATTGCAGAAAATTCTAGCATTGACGTCTATGGTTAAACGAAAATGCGAATCAGAAGCTTTTTAGTTATCTCGCAATTATCTCGAGGTTTTGGTAATCCTTCGGGTCTACCCGTAATTTCCATGAAACAAGACCGTACAAGACGTAACAACAGTGATTTAACTTTAATTTGTTTGTTCGACCGTTTTCCTTGTTTTCGTTGAACGCCGTTTTTAATTAAAACGTCATCCGTAATTAAGAAAAATTCGTACAAAGAGCTGGGTATTTCTCGGTTCTGGAATTAGCTTCGAGGCTTCTCGGTATGTCGCTTTCGCGGAACAACGCAAATAAAGATGTCGTTTGAGGAACGAGACGTTCGTGAAACTTTATTCTTCCTAAATGGCCTTAATTGTTCCATTCTTATTTATTCGAACATTGTTCTAGTAATATTATATTGAAACGTTTATTTCGTCATCCTTTGAGATATTTTCCAAATACTAAGAGTAGAAATTAATTGCATATTTATTAAATTTATTATAATAATTCTGATAGTTGAATTTATTATAGAGAAATGTAATTGTGAATTTAATTGCAAAGATCCTGTTGTAACTTCGAAATATGATTCGCGAAAAGAATCTGGAATATACTGCAATGTATCGTAATAATAGAATTAGTATTACGATTCTATTATTAATCATACTGAATATTAATAGTATTCGTAATGGCATAAAATATGAACGAATCACTTGTAATGGCAAAGAGATATTTTAGTCGTTAAATTGATCAGTGGACCACATTTTCTATGATTTATTCCATAATATTTGCTCTATAATCTTGCTCATAATGGAATAATTTTACCACCATGGGAACAAGAAAGCATTGAATTTAAAATAAAGCTAGCAGATACATATATTAAACTAATAGTGCTTCGTACCGTTTCATTATAGTTTGATACTATATCTCATGTCCTTATAGTTGTTCTTCGCACCTTGGTAATTCGTAATTTCATGCACGTGAATACCATAAATTGTTTCTGGAATACTTTGTATTCGTTCAATTTTATTCCTTCTCTTCAACGTTAATTTTTTGCTTCGTCTCGGACTTGACATAATTTTTATCGTGTCCATTTTGCAATAATCCTGGAAACATCTTAACAAAGCAAAACGTTTAATCGAATTAAACTATTATTTTTTATTATAGTTATTTCGCTCATTCTTGTTATTGATACGCATTGATAATGAACATTCGAGCCAAGGGCTTTAATTATGCAATAATTACCGCTAACTACGACTATTATATCGATGTCGGATGGGAACTGCGCTTATCATTGACGAATACAAGTTTTTTTTATCGTAAATCTATAATTTATATTATTTATTTATTTCAAATTACGTATCTGCATAAAGAAATTAATTCTATAATTTTTAACTGATAGTACAAGGAAAATATGGCCAGTCACGCTTGAAAGGTGATAGGTTTGGTTGTAGAATTTGTTTTTACGGTTCTTCTTTCAAACGATATTACAAGGTAGATTGTAGCAACCCCCGATTTTTGTAGATCGAACATCGAATTTAGTTCAAAAACTTTAGAAAAATTTAATAAAAAGGAACTTGAAGGTAAGACGTTCGGCAAATTTTCGGGACAGACACAAAACTAGAGCGGAAAGAGGATTCTACTTCAAAACTATTGATTAATTTCTTGAACACATAACCGAAGAGTATATTGCCAGCGGCAAATTTATCTTTCGAAAGTTTCCGATACAGAGACGCCGATCAATACCAACAAACAAAACCAAGAAACCTGGTTTGTATTATAAATTTACAAAACCGTAAAGTCTACACACTGAATCTTTTTTTCCACAAAGAAAGCCAGAGATCGGTTTAACAAGAAAGAACGAAAGATAGACAAAGGAGGAAGAACTGTGCTACAAAATGCTCGGTTAGGTACTTTCTGAATATTTGATTATGCTACTTGATAAAATATTGATCGATCGAGGTCGGACATGTTGTATTCCATAAAAGATAATGGATCAACAATGTAGGGAACGAAGTATGCACGATAAAGGGAAAATAAAGCAAGCGCTCCTTTCGTTGCGATAAAAATTCAACGGACCGGTAGTTGCGGACTTTTCCGGATAACCACGGCCAATGCTTAATATCGAAACCACGGCGCCGTACACTTTCCAATAACTGCCTTGCCGGCCATCGAAATCGATGCAAATGAACCGTTTATTGGAGAAAATATGCCGAACAATAGGGAGAACGTAGCGAAACTAGCGCTGTAATCGTGGCCTAATCATTCCTGGCTCGTCCGTGTTCTCTTCGTCAAAAATAAGTTATTACACGAGAAATATGAACGACTGTTCGAAAATCGTAGGAAGAATCACGGCAGATTTATTATCCCGTAATAGGCATAATTGCGGAATAATTTTCGAAAATGTAGAATTAAATCTGTAAAATCTGTTAAATTTCAAGTACTTCATTGCGTGATACGAAAGGTAAAAGAATTAGAGCATTCTTATCGAACAAAGTATACATGTTCAACCGATTACCTCGCTCGATCAGTTTTGACGTTTATCGAGTTACTCTTGAAATTCTGTAATAACATTGTATTAATTATACGCTACCTCTTTCTCGACACAATACGGAAGAAACAGGAAAACTAGTTGCTTAATTACGAAAGAACGAAGTAACTTATTACCATCAACCGTACAACGGATGTTAGAAAGGTGTGCGTTATTCTTGAACCTTAAAACAAATAGGTTCAAATTATCGTTGTATAAGTAAGGTAAAGCGTGGAGATGATAATTCTCCGCGCAATTAAAACTCAGCCGATAATTAACGATAATGATTACAAATTGAACCGTATACGTCACGCTGATGGACAGAGTGTCCCTGTGTTTATTCGATACGTTAGCTGGTCGCGTGAAATATCGGTGTGTTAAGACAACCGATGTTTAGGCTAATAATTCTGGCTGTTTATTCCCTACGAGATGTCGCGTTAATGTCGATATTCGATACATAAAACCGTTATAAAAGTCGCCATTTAATGGTGTCTCTCACCGTTAATTACGACGAATAGTTTAATACGTACGATCACGTCAGGCGTGAATTGTTGGTAGAAAAGTGCATGTCGCTTCGAATATCGATCGATTTCATTCGCCTTCGTGGCATTGCTCGTCTTTCGGTTCGAATACGGCGGTAATCTCTTGTTGACCTCACCGAACGATTTCGAGAAAGAATGGAGGGAAGCTATTACTTAATGTTTCAAGCCTTTCGAACGTTCTTTTTCCGTTCCGCGCGCAAATCTCGTTCGAAGCGTCTTACAAATGTTCGAAACATTTCTCCTTTCGATCGATGCGTGAACATTTTGCATCGCGATTTATTTTACACGTCTTTATATATCTCGTGTTATGAATTTCGAAAATTAATCGAACAGAGATACCGCATTGATGCGTAACACGGTCAGATTATATTTTAATCTTAATCATCTCAACGGAAATTAAAAATTTTACTTCGCAATTTCTTTCGTGCGTTTTAATAATCAGAGGCCATAAGCTCTATTTGTTGTCCCTGGAGTTTAAACAGATATTACGTTTACATCTTACACTGTCAAGTACTAGGTTGCTTTACTCAAATTACTTCTCTTAATTTGTTTCTTGTACAAATCTGATTGCAAAGTTGAAAATGTATGGAAAATTTCTATTTTCGATCGATACGTACAAATTTTACAATGCAATTCCTTCACATATGGTATCTTAAGAATCGAAAGCCAATGAAGTTGCACTTACCGATATTGGACGTTGGCCAAACAGAGATTTATATTTCATACGCTGATCTTACTTGCTGTAAATTATTTCTTTTGTCAGTCCACTCCTTCCTAAATCTCGTTATAAAATTCTTGCATACATGGAATCTCTTTCTCCAATCGATGCACGAGTATTTTACAACATAATTTCTTCGAAAGCTTTAAAGGTCTGAGCCAAACAAAATCTACCTCGTCGCTAATATCGGAAGTTAATCGAACAAAAGTTAGATTAGGTGTTGCGTTAGCACTCGAGCACGTTTGATCACCACTCCGTTCCAAATTGTTTCCTTTATCACTCCATTCAGCACGCGCGTATTCAATATTCCGCATGGCTGGCAAACAGTGGCAGAGCAGAAGCGGTAGACGATTTTCCAAAGAGAATTCGTTCTGAAATCCGGCGGGAACACATCTCCCAAAGCCTCTTTCGTACGGGAATGAAATATCCCGAAGAGGGTAAAGACAAAAGGCAGCGCACGTTATATTTCCCGTTCAAGATCTGTCGACGATTTCATCTCGTAGCAGGTTAAACGAGAGCAGGAGGAGAGCGATGATTAATCGGAGGGCTCGTTGGCCGTAGAATCGTTCGTCCGATTCAGTTAGTCGCAATTTACCTTTATACGTAGATCGGCGCAACTTGCACAAGTTTCTATTATCGAAGAAAACGCGGTCGTTTGTAACACACGATGAAAATTAGTTTTAACATGTCGGATGCCAACGTCCGATACACGCTTTGCGGCTCCCCGAACGAACATTTCCCATTTACCTCGCCATAGAAAATTCCTTTTTGCACGTTCCCTCGCTTTACGAGCTGTCGCGACTAATTCAAACGCCAGAAAATCACTGTGAACGCGTCGTGCCAGTAGCACGAGTCAACGCTCTATCGGACGTATCCGCCGTATGCGGTCAAGAAAATGTTGATTAAAATGGTTCTCTTTCCCTTTTCGCTTCCGACTTTGCTATCGTTTCTGTTCCGTGCTGTAAAGATGTTGAAAACTCAGAGAAAATAGCGCGTCGTTGTTCGCGTGTCTGAACTTTTGCTTTTTCTCTTTGATAAAGTTCAATTGGAAGATCATCTGTAAGGAATGATTATCTATTTTTTACACTCCGTTTTCCAATATTGCTCTCGTCGCTTGTTCTATCGTTTCTTCTTTTTTATTTCTACTAGTAGCAATGTAAACTTTTGCAGTAACCTAACATGCTGTGTGTGTCGCTTTAAAGCGACAGAATAATGTCTAATCTGAATATTATGATAATCTAATACAAGGCAGGGAAGAAAAGGTTGGAAATGACGTGTCACAAAGAAAAGACAGAGGATTAAAATTAATATTTGAATTTAGCTAAGCGATGAAGGAAATTTTACAACAGATCCAGTTACTTTGTTTAAAGCTTTCGTAATCGAATATTACTAAGCAAAATATAAATAATTCAATTCTTTCGTGTTTCTGCTCGCAAGAAGCTCGGTTAATGGAAATTTTCCAAAGCATCGATAGCGACAGAACGACGTTTCCTGAGGCAAAGGCCGTTTTAAACTGGACGTGGATACAGAAAACGCACCGAACTCGAAACACGGATTGAAAGCAAAGAGCTGCAGAATTTCTTTCATATGTCGAATTCTAAGACGGTCGACGTGACCTAAATTGAAACAAGGGACTGGAAGAGAAAGGCAGTAACTCAACTAACTCGAACATTCAACGAAAGTTTTTCCCTAACTTTTTAATATCGCGCGATGCACACAGATTCAAGTGGATGCCAGTGAGCACGAAATATCACTTGTTTTTTTACAACTATCATATATAATACAAAGTATCCCGTTGAAAGACGATTCAACATCGAGAAACGAATAATACAAAAAATGCAGAAAAGAATCTTTTCTTTCTACAGCTTTTTAGTTGTTGGTTTCAACTACACGGTTCACACGTGGAGATAAAATATTCGATCCTTTTGCAATTTGATCGAATAACTTATAACAAAGACACAGTTGTACTATTTCATAAAAGAGTAATCATAAAAATGTAAAAGTTGCTGGATAATAAGTTGAAATAAAAAAAGAAGTGATTACAAAAGTTATTAAAAAAAATTATAAATTTATGCTTATTTAATCAATCTTCGAACTTTATATCCCTGAAAACAAGGTTTGAATACATTCTATTATTCGTATTCTCAAACAGAAATATACGAATCCACAAACTCGGTTTCTTGTTATTCTTTCCTATTAAATCGCCCTCGTTTAAATTATATTAACCGTTGCCAGGCACACTGTATAGAACGATTAGGTCACAAAGTCACCAAGATTTGATCGTTAAGCATCGTTTATGGCGAATCATTAACGCCGGGGGCTTATCGTGGCGGGTTAGCGATCTGAATCTCTCTGTGAGTGGTTAAAGGGTAATGGTCGCGACCGGTTCTATCGTAGCGTTTTTCTCGTTCGAATCGTCACGAGGGTCAACCAGCACGCTCGGTAATTGCGACAGGACGTGACTGTGAAAGAAATTCCCTTTATTCGATCTTAATTCATCCCACGGGTACGAAACGCTCGGGATTACATTGCTTTTAGACTCGTTATTCAGCTGTGCATACTACTTTTTCCTACTGGCACGGGCAAATCAATTAATCGAACAGATTTACGACAGATCTTAAGATTTTCGATAGATTGCTCGATCGAATCGCTCGAACGAAACGATAGACTAACGATTTCGTGTTTTCGTGTAACGATATTTATAAAATGGCGTTTATGAGACAACGGTATGCAAAAGTTTCCTATAAGTTACATAGATTTTTCGTTCTATATTCCAAAGCTGATGTTTTAAATAATTTTGCATGATGTTGTACAACTATGTAACAGTATTTATTCATCGTAGTGTATTCTTCAACTTGTCGTGCTTTTATAACCAGCATCGGTTAAAATTTCTATAGACGTCGCTTTTAGAATATAAAATACAAAATCTATCTGACTTATTTTTGTATACCAGCGTACTTCTCGTTGAATTTATCGTTTTAAAGTCGCGTGCCAAATAAGCGGTATTTTTTAAGAATATTCAATTGACGGAAAAATATGTACATAATCATTTTTATTTGATAGTTTACGATTGATCGTGTAACGAGTACTTGTTTCGCTAAAGTACGAGGAATTTAATGAACGTGTTGAGAATATACGTCTTTTTTTAAAGTTTATGTACGAGTAGGTGTCTCTGTGACATATTATTAATTTCCGTTAATACTGTTTGAACGAATATTTAATTAGAATCGTAGCTATGAAAAGGAAAACGCGTGAACAAACGTCAAATTTAATATCTTTGTCGGAACTCGGTGTTTACTACAGATTCGTGGATGAAATTACGATGGGACGGATTCTGGAGAGGAAAAGCTACCCTATTAAACCCACGTGCGTTCAATATGTTTTAATAATTCTGGCCATATTAAACGACAAACTCGTCGAAAATCGAATCGACGAACGACGAACAGCGACAAATTTCTTTAATTTTATAAACTATTATTTATAAACTATTTAATTACATAAAATACACGTTAGTTTTCTGGAAATGCGAAACTATTATTGGCGGACAAAGCGTGCATATTTATTCTGCTGTTCCAATTTTTTTGCTAAAAATGACATCAACGTCATCAAGCTTTTGGAAAATATAAGTGACGTAACGAGCGAATAAAACTCTACCATTCGCTCTACTATATCAATCGTTCTTTAACAGAGTCGCAGTTATTAAATTTCAAGTTTAACGGATCGCCTTCGGATATAATATATTCTTTCCGACACTTTGAAAGTGTTTCATTTATATCTTCACACTCTTCTCCGTCCGAAATTCATTTATCACACACCTGCTAATTCACATTTTTATCTCATTTGCCGCTTCATCGTTTGTATTGGTATTTAATAAAAAAATAAAAAGTTTGCATTAGTTTGTAATAGTATTTGCTTTTAGGCCAGTAATCGTTGCTCTAATAATAAATTAGTATGTAAATTTCTAAAATATCGTCGTGAAAACATTGTACGTATTAATAAAAATACCGTGTTATTAAAAAGCCACAACAGTAGGATTTTGTAAATAGTGACGTGTATAAGATACGAAAATCTAACGCGTTTCCGCACCAAGGAACCGATGATTCGGGTTGTCGCGGTGATATGAAAACTCTCGGTAAAGGTTGAACTCGCCAAGTTCTAACGAGAAACGCGAATATCGTCGCGACAACGCGGCTTTCCAGCTTTAAGAGTTCCCACAGCGTAACGTCGCGAATTTCCGTGATAATCCCTTTTAAACTACGCGAGCATTTATTTAATAAGCTGCCTCAAAGACAGCCTTAAGACGACAATATCTTAATTATTCAACGCGAAGTCGAATTTTCACACACGTTAGCGTGTCGCCTTTCAGACGAAAACGAGGAAAAATCAACTCGGCAAAAAGGATTACATCCCGTTCGTGTTGTTGCTAAAGCTAATTGTCGTAAGCGAATCGCACGCGTCAAGTTCTGGTTGAATCATCCGAAACGAAGTAATTCTGTTTAAAAGTTAATTCTGTTAAAAAGGAAATTTATCAGATTGATTTATTAAATTCTTGCGCATTTTTTCTATGTTCGTTGAAAAATGGAAATTGTAAATATCGGAACAGATCCGAATGCGAATTTGGAGTTAAAAGAAAATTGATGCCGTTACAATTTTGGTCAATTAATTCTTCGTTAATTAACGTAGATAAGATTATTTATTGGAAAAGAAAATCGCGAATTTTTGTTAATAACTTTTGCTCGTGTCGTAATATCCGTTCACTGTTAACGAACCGTCTCGCTAGAAAATTGTCTTTTCAGAAGGAAACTCGACAAAAGTTTCTTCCACTCCAAAGCATAATATTCAACCAACGTTGACAATATTTTTATGTGACAAGGAGTTCAATTCGCGACATGTTTTACCCTCGTACTCCGCTTTCACCCACACAAGCTCATTCGCACGTACACACATTTACACACGACAGAACATGTTCTGAAATCCCTCTGAAATTGCGCTCGCATTTTCACCACCGGTATTTCCTGTCCTTTTCTCCGCCGTCAAAAATAGTTCATTAAGGGGAAACGTTCGTGCCATCTTGCAGGTGAACCGTCGTACAGCATGTAGTATATCGATCGTAGGTCGAAGCGAACGGTTTAAGGGTGTGCACCCTACCCAAGCCCCTTGGAACATAACCTTAATCCGATTTATCTGCCTTCTCAACGCGATCAGAATGTTAAAACGAATATCCGCGTTCCACGGCATTTTCCACTGCTCATCTCGATCCATTTCGGGATTCTTCGCATTCGTGGCAAACTTGAAGGGAAACACGGTCTAAAGTTCGACGAGACTTCCATTGGTTCTTCCGTCCACACCTTTACCTCCAATTGTTTAGCGGAGATGCGCGTTTTTGCATTCGAAAGGGATGGGAGACTGTTGAACCTCATTTATAATTCCAGAAAAGTAATTTACAATTGTTCGTTACTATAGTGAGTTTTTCAATTAATAATTGTTCGAACATCTCGTTCAAATATTTTAATATTACCGAGTCAACATTACCAATATTTATATAATTTATATTATTTTACCAATATGTTTGTATCTAGTCACGTGTTTGCGCTAACAATTGTTCGAATATCCCATTGAAATAGTTTATTATTATCATTATTAATATCGTTTTTGGTATTTTAATAACGTTGTTCATTTATTTGCCCTTTTTTCTAGTAAATTAGGAAGTTTGTATTTGGTTTCGCATCTCAACAGAATATTCCAGTTTTCATAAAATGAAATAAACAGGGGAAAAAGTCGATGTTTAACTGGAGAAACAAGAAACTATACATTCACCGCTATCTGTTAATTACCACGAAGTTTTTTGCCGGCATTTAAATGCAAAGTTAATTAAGTTACACTAGTTTCTCGGATAAGAACAGGAGAATTTGCTGTTTCATTCGATAAAGGATTACCAAGTTCTCGTCTTAATGGAGAAGATACACGGAGTCTCTTCTTTTTTCTCCTCTTGTAGAAAAAGAGTGGTCTTTTCTCACCGAGTTCTTCAGATCCAGCGTAGTTCATAGAGTTTTTATGGTGGTTGTACTTCAAGAAATCGATGAGTGAGCTTAGGGGCTGGTAGAAGTTAAGACGGACGAGTGAAAAAGACGATATCTATACATTTCGATCACGTGCAGTCAGCGGAACTTTCTGATTTCTTCTATTGCTTCTCGTTCGATGACCGTTGTTGTTGCTTTTAAAATATTAACCAGATACTCGTATTCTCCTGGAATCGTAAATTTAACTCATGTATTTGCGTTTCTATTTATGTCCTGTTTTTTTCAGTTATATTTATAAAAATATAAATTTGCGTAAATACGTTTTCCATAGCCTATATTCGTAACCTTTTTTTCTTTATTGATCACACACAGTGGGACAAAGTAACATTCACAGAATATTATTACGCAGACACGGCACTCGTTTCATGATAAATTATATCGATATCAGTGAATCGCGTAATGATTCAAAGTTAAAATGATATTTTACGCAAGAGAAACGACTTGGTCAGCGATGTATCGCAGTTAACCGAGACCAGCAAAGTGTTTTCCAGTTTCTCATGGAAATGATCAATTCGACGATGATTAACTCGATGATATGAGATCTCCAGTTTCTGGCGTACGGACAGTTAAAGGGAATAGCAAAGTTGTTAACGCCAAACGTTGGGCTTAATTGATCCAAGCTTTTTAACCGATGTTGTTATGTTTGAATTTTAGGCATCCTCGGGACTGTAAATAATTACGGAATTAGCCGAGAGTGAAACACTTGAGCTCAAGAATCAATGATTCAGTCGTAAGTCTACAATTGTAAAAACGAAAGAAGCAATATACCAAACGTAATTGGGGTAATACGAAGTTCAATGAAATTAAATATTTCTATTAATTATATTTTGCAACAAATATGCAATATCTTAAAATCTGAAATATATTCGATAAATTATCTACGTTATTCAGTCGCTTGAAAATATCTTATCGCCTCTTGGCGTCTTCTGTTCATAGAAGAATTCCTTTCCACGCGTAATATCGAACACAATGTTCTTCAAAGAATCATTTTATTGAATTATTCGTATAAAAATCTTTAACTGATCGACGATACCAGCAAGTCATAGTTACTAATTATATTTCCGTGAAATCGAAAGTTTGTAACTGCGAATCCTTACATCTTTGACAACATTGAATTACATAATGACGTTTATTAACAGACTGGAATTGCAGCATTATATTTTCACGTGCCCATATGCATCGATGCATTAGAAACGTTTGGCTCGTATAAAGGGAACTCGTACGCGCGTGCGATCGTAAGATTAATTAATATTATTCCACTTGGTGAACGTAAAATTCAGCTCTTCGTTGGTAAGGGAATCGAATTAATCTCTATCGTTTCTCCGGTTGGTATTTTTGAAATTTTGTTGTGTCGAATTTACGCTTTGGTAAACGACGTGAATAATAATCAAAGGGCTGTGAACATTATGTTCGTGGCAATGTGTTTCGTTCTGTGCCAGAGGAGCAGGAGAACAATGAATATCACGCTATTGCTAATTAAGTGAAAAATTACGCGAATGATAATTCAACTGGTCGAGCAATTATCGCAGATCAGGGAATAAATGAAACGCGAATGTATTATTTGTTGTTCGCATGGTACATTGACCGTTAGCTTGGTTATAAATTACACGAGTAGAAGGTTTATCCGAATACCGATTTAAGTAAGAATTCACTCAACCATCTCCATTTTCATCTCCTTTCCCGTCTTTATCATTATAATCGGCTCTACAATGCAAATTTCTTCTCCCCTTTTACGCGCTTACAATTTTTACCACCAGGTTAATTTCTAATTTCCTCGACTTACGAGTTTTAATCGTTTCCCTCGCTTTCTTGACCTACTTTTCGCTTTCAACATGATTTCTATTCACTCATGCCTCCCTTATGTTTCTGGGGCAAAGAAAGGTTGATATCGTATCACGGTTTGGCCACAGATAGTAGATTGAATATAACTTCACTCGTGGTTTTCCAAATCCACACCCAGTCGAAATATAACGGTCAAGCTACCGGTCAAACATTTCGGAGCGTTTTCTCCGATGCATATGTGTATATACGTTGTATACTGAATTTTCCGATAGGTTTGCAAGTAGCAATAACAATTTTCTTTACTTCGATAAATTTTTACGGAACTTTTTCTTAAATTTCTAATAGGTACAAAACAGATATTTCTCTATATTCGTTTTGACAATTTTCTAATTTTTTCGTTTCCCGAAAGCCAAGAAAGCCGTACTATCTAAGTTAATAGAACTTTCGATCAAGGAGATTCATCGATTTTCTTCGAAGAACGAAGAATCATAGAATTTACCAGTCTCGTAATCATCAGGAATTATTATGTCTTCAGCATCGTAACCATAGACACGCAGAAAATGATTACACGTTCGTGTTGCACCGTTTTAACTCATCTAGTGGAATACGCGTTTAAAAGCCAGGCTTCTCAGCTTTGGGTGTAAGAAGCAGCACGGAGGAGTCTCGCGGGAGCATTATCCCCGTTCTCGAAAAAGGATACTGAAGAGGAAGGTGCTTCCGATGATTACGTGCACGAAAGAAAGGGGAAAAGGGGTGAAAGGCGAGAAAGAGACAGGGAGGAAAAGAGAGAGAACGAAGCCCCGTGATCCGTGAAATTGCCTCTCTGTCAATCATTCGATTCGAGGTCGGGAAGAAAAGGGTCGAAAATAGAAAATGAGAAACTCGAGCGTAATTAATGGCCCAGTCACGAGCATTCTTGTGCTCGGACGCGTGCGATTCCTTTATTAAATTCGCGAACGAAGATCCACTCGGGTGACATATCGACCGATGCACTCGAAGACGCATATTCGTCGTTCCATCGTGTGATTTCCGGTATGTCGTGACTGTCGATGTATGCGCATATATTATTTACCAAGTCAGCGGGACCTTTATATCAGAAGCGGATTTTCTCGTGCAGCAAAATGTTGTCATCGAATACTTTCGGTAACAATATCGATATAAGCGTGTACCTATATTTGGAGAGGATACGTAGGAATTTTCTTTACGCTGCATCCAAAAGGATACAAAGAAAAATTCGACGTCACAATAAAACTATGTACAATTGAATATATCGAAGCAAGAGCTGTACGTATAATATAATCAATGAATGTTGTTTAAGAACTAACACAAGCATGTACTCTTTCTTCGTAATCATTAGGCTATGGATTTCTACGCAAATTCATATGCTTCTGAAAATAATTGATACAATAGGAACTAAATAGAGGACTGATTTATTTATTAAATATTACAACAGGTATTATACTTTGGATATTTTACATACTTTCGTACATTATATGTATTTTATGCACCTTTGCATCTTTAAATTTCCCACAAACGCATGAGAAACTGCAGTATAATTATTATAATTACCTTCATTCGCTTTGGACTGTACAGACATTTCCAGAATATGTTCATTGTCGGCCACGTTAGCGTCAGATTTTAGGTAGACGTACATTTGACATGCGAAAGATAGTAATTTGTTCTCGATCGCTCAATCGTGATACATTTGTTTCGCTTTCTTCTCCGCGTGCTACTTTATGATCTTGTTCCATCGTTTCTAAATGTAATATTCCTGGCGAATAACGAAAATTCGTTGTCCTATTCTTGTGATATTGTAAGAAAAGTCTTTACGATTGTGAGCCAATTAAGTTATGTTTTGAGATTCTTGGTCTTTCCGAGTCTGTCAATTGGGCGTTTGTCGGATGAAATTGTTACTTGTCGCGTTACAAAGTTGCATATGATTGTTTTAATGTAATGGATTTTGTCGAACAGATACGTTTAAGGATGGTGTGTGTGTGTGCAGAATAGTGTAATAAAAGTAATTCTAGCTTTCAATTTGTAATTTAAACTACAACGCGACAGAGTTTAGATTTGCATACATTGGAAATTTAAATGAGAAAGATGAAATACTTTGTGGATGAGCGGGGGAAATAATATTTAAGAAAGATAAAAATTTTAACGTGATAAAAGAAACGAAATTGTAGGTGAATGATAACAGTTAAGAGGATGAGAATTATAATGAAGAAATACAAAAATTGAATTCCACTCATGTCGTTAGGTAGAAGATGTTTAAAATAATCGTAATAGAAAGTATTTGTCCTGTTTGAGAATAGTGTTTCTGATATATTAGAATAATATATTTAAAAATTCATTTTCGGAAATTCGCATTATTGAATTTTTCTTTATATTCGTAAAAAAAGACGCTATCTGTTTACAGCGTTTAACTATTCTGGAATACGTAGGCTGAACAGCGAAATAGTCGTAAATGTAAAGAAGATAACGAACACGAATGCTTTTCCACTTGAACAGAAAGTTGCTGATTTCTAGTACCTCGGTGGCGTGGCAAGCAAACGAACGCACACCACAAATCTGAGTAAAAAGTACACGACGTGTCACGAGTAACCATTACACTTGCCGAGTTACGATTGATATAGACGATGTAGCTGAAAACTATCCGTTTATCTTCTGGTTTTAATTCACGTTGTAACTAGTGCACGCCACTGTAACGGTCATTGCGCATCTTTAAACGTTACACGTTGTTCTTCTAATTTCCAACATTATTTTAAATTCTATACGTTAAAAATTATGAATTTTGTTTAACGCGTTCTGGTATATGGGATTTTAACAAACGACGTACGCAAATACGCACGCAAGATCATTGTTTCTTCAAATATCAAAATATACGAGAAAAATGTTGCTCGCTAATTAACTCTATTTTACGAAAATTCGTATCTTTGATTATAGTATCAAAATACGGATTAGCTTGGTTTCCGTATACTTTAGCTGCTATTAACTTAACAATTCGATCATCTAACAACGAGTAATGCTACAAACTCAACTGTTGCCTTATTGTTTTCGTTCATTCCTAGAATTTATTACGATCTCTTATTTATTATTCCAACAAACTTTATTACTGAAAACAGAGACATTTAGTAATAACAATCCCTGAGAGAATCGTGTTTTAATAGCAGCGAATACGTTAATCTACGATTCGTAGCACCTTCTCCACTAGCCCCTTGTCGCTTACGTCTCGAGACAAAAGAATTCGCGCGAGAGAAGCACGATGACTTGCAAATCTCGAAGCTGCGTTCCAGCTGCCACTCTGTAAACTTGCTCAAACGTTCGCGTTTGTCGCGTTTTATCTGCGAGCCGCGCACCTCGACATTTTAATTGCATTTTTAACGCGATTCGGGGCCGGCGTTTGAGCCGCGTACGACACCCGGGAAAAGTTCGAACGTGGAAAGCCCGTCTGTTCCATGGAAACAACGAGAGCGACCCGCTTCCTTATCGATCTAGCTGGCCAATTGAAACGCCGTCGTTCATCGAGCCGATTTTTTTCCTACGCTTTCACGCGCACCGTTGCACATCCAACGCGTATGCCAGTGATAAAGCGACGAAATAGATGTGCCCCGATAGTCAGGTTCATCTTTCCACGAACAACCAGCTATCAACTTTCCGGGAGTATTCGTTTCTATGAAGACTCTCTCGATGATCCGTGTAAACCTACCCTTTCAGAGGATCCCTTAGACGCGACCGATACCCATTGTAAAGCGGACTGAGAAAACATTTTTGTAGCATTTTGTAGCGAACGCTCAATAGGGCTATCGCGGGGAATTTCTCAGTGTAGGTTTTTCAAATTGAACCTTTGCTTTGAATTCAGTTGCACCAGACCTTTGGATCGCGTATTTTCCAGAGTTTTGATAAAATACAGTGCCGGGCGAAAGAGAATTTTTAAGATATGAAAGGTAGACGTAGAAAGGACATCGTAATTTTACAAAATCGATTTATACTTAATAAGAGCAACGAATAAATGTATGATATATGTATAGCACAGAATATATAGACGATTGTTACCAAAATGGTAACAAATTGTAGCGAATAAGAGTTTTTAAAATTTATAGTATGTATGGATTTTAAGATTTTTTTATTCGCCGCCGTATAACGTACGATTTAGTGGACAAGCTGTTGGAGTGTTGCGTAGTAAGTGAAAATGAGGCGGAAATTACAAGCAAAGTTTTGCTGTAGATGTTTTAATAGAACCTTATAAGCAGATTAAAATACGGCTATCGTATTTGCATTCTAAAATGAGAGTTTAAACGTTTTAAGCAATGTTTATAAATGATATTAACTCTTTGTTGTGTAATGAGTTATCCGAACAAACATCATTTATGTATGTAGGTGCGGATAAAGTAAATACGACTGACCTTTCGTATTCTGCAATGCAAAATTTACAGTTAGTTCCGATAAATTTCTGCGTTTAGTCAATGTTTACTTATAATTTTGCAGTTAAGAGTTTACGGTAGAAGTTTGTTTGTATGTATGCACGTATAACACGTTTTAGTTATGTTCATTTATGGATTATGCATGTATAGTTTTTCCAAAAAAATTCGTATATTTGAAATGTCAAATACGTATTTGAAATCTGCTATGAGGAAAAATTGAATTTTTTGATAATCTAATTATAAAAAGGGATAACGTATTGATTTTGCAATGTTTCGTGATTGTCGAAATTGAGAGAGCTTAAACTGCATTAACGAGGAAACGTTGTTGCAGCTTTATTCTGCATTTTCGCTTTCAGGTAGGTTTGTTCTCTGGTCTCATCGACATTGTAAAATCAACGTTTCATTTTTTTACATAGAGTACATAATGAATTTTCGAGGAAATAATTGTGCCGCGCGGGATGGTAACGTGTGAGTGTACACGACACAAATATCGTCGGACAGAACTGCGCGAATCCCCAATGGACGTGTGTATATGCATGTATCTACAATGTGTACATTTCGAAATGGATTGGGGAAAAATTTTGGCTGAATTGACTTTCGAAGTTGATTGCGATATATTGTCTTCTCAGAAAGAAATTTTTATGTCAAGTAGAAACTCTGCAAATTGTATTTAATTTCTGTAGAACTTTTATTCGCCTAGAAAATTCGCTCCGAACGATTATTATTCGCAACGTATTGCTGGGCACAGTATCTTCAAATATTTACACATGTTCATTCACAAATAATGAAAAATAATCGCTTTTGTTAATATCACGCTAATCGGAAACATCTACGATAGCTCGATTATCAAAAGCATTTAACCTTTCAAAAGGAAAATCTCAATGGTTCAATGAAATAATTCTATTACACAAACGGTAACACTGTATCACGGTAATTTTTTCGCTGTTCCGGTACGATAAAGCACTTTTGAGCCTTAAATATTTTAACTGCATGAGATATAAAGTGGCTTAAGGAAAAAGCGAGGACGAAGGTGAGCGTTAGCCTAAAAGAAACGAACGGCGCCGTTGAAAACTCCCGTTTTATCTCAAATTCTCTCTTTCTCTCTCTCTCTCTCTCTCTCTGTATTTCGCTGCTCTCTCAGCGTATCTATTTCCTTTTCCACCGATTTCTTCGAAGTCATCCACTTTAAATCTTTGCGCGACTCCTTGATTTGACACAATACCTTCTGTCATCTTGTATCCGTCGTCTTTTATCATCTTCTAATACCTTTTTTCTTTATATTTGTTTCTCTGTTCGAAGAACAGTGTTTCGGCGACATAAGCAAGCTCTCTTCGGTGATATTCAGTTCACGTACAATATTCTAAATGCAAAGTATCAAATAGAGATTGCTTTCGTGTTTTCGAGGCGAGGTGTCCGCTGTGAAACAGGATCGAGGTTAAATCAGTAAAACTTAAAGTTCAAAAGTTCAACATTTTCTGATAATTTTCCAACGGCCATATCGAGTAGACACATGTACAGTACGAAGTGATCTTGGCATTATGTTTCCCGGCGATTCGGAAAACTCGAACGAACATTACGTAGGAAAAATATATCATTTTTACAAGCCAACTAATATCTATACCTATGTAATCGACACAGTTTGAATATCCCTCCATTCGCCAGTAATACAATACGTTCTAGCATTTCACAATTTTCACATTTTCGTTCCATCTGTGCAAGTCATAACGCACTTGCCAAACCCGCGCAAACATAAAAACATACGTATACCTAATGTTTCTCCAAAAGCAAAATCCATTAAGGAAAACAAGACGAAACAAAATTAGAACGTTTCGTATTTAATTTAATGAACGAAATACGAAAAAGATATAAAGTATAATTTCTAATGAAAGAGAAATACAAAACATCGACGACTAGTCCAACTTATTAAAGAAAAAAAGAAATACAAGTATTTACGCGCTATTACCCTAGAAAATCGATAAAGAAGTGTGTTTGCAATGGCTATACGGCGATGTGCGTTTCCCTCGTCAGTTTCGCGGTAGCCAGGCTATCGAATACAAGCTTCGAGGCTGGAAATTGAATGACGCCAGTCAGGAAATCCTTTGGACGTAGCGTGTATAGGGTGACAGGTTGATTCGCGAAGAAACCACCAACCGGTTGTTATCACATTCTCGAACCACGTCCTCGTTGCTATCACTGTGTGCGTAATTAACACGCGATTAAACACGACACGACTGACGAAAGTCTCGGTACGTGACGATCGACCGCGATCAAGTTGGAATTACCGACTAATCAGACACTCTACAGGCGAATCGGAATCGTGACCAAGGTTTTCCAGAAACGGAGAATTAATTAAGCGGATTTACGACGAATGATCGAGCGCTACTTCTTGTATTCTCGCCACTGTGATCGGTCTTTGTTCGTTTTAGGGGATTCGGGATTTAATGGAACGCGCGTGGCGATCCCCTGGAAAGGTTATTCCACGCGATTAATTTTTGATGTTCGGTGAACTGGTTGTTGGTTTGATTTGGATAAATCTCATGGAATTACAGATACGTTTCGTTAAATGTTTAGGCTATTTGTCATTACTGTTCTTGATTTATATGGTAATTGGGCTCAAAGTTTGCGAGAACGTGAAACTTGAATCGATATTGAGCATCCAATTTAACGTAGGATCTTACGCGAAGACGTTGAAGAAAAGAAGAAACTGACATTTTAATACGTAAAGAAGGAAGCGTTAAAACGATACAGAAGTAGAATCAAACTTTCAAAACAATTTTGCTTTGAGATAAGACAAAACAAGTTCCCCGGATTCTATGGAACTGCATCTACGGTAGAACTCCATTTATCTGAACTTGTCGGGGGACAAATATACATTTGGTACAATTGGAGTTCATATAATGGGAGCTCGCCAATTTCGTACACTATTTGTGTATTATTTTTCGTTCGCATAACAGAAACTTGCTCGTATAACTCGTTTGTATAAGTGAATTCAACCAGCAATAATTCGATCAATCGGGCATTAACTAAAATTTCGTTCCAATAAATGGAACTCTAGCGTACTTAAATTCTCAAACGTTTAGTTCAGAACAGAAAGAAGACTTATAGCGAGCAACGAAGTAAAAGAATCGCAGGAAACTACGAAGAAAAAACTGTCCTTTAGCGATTGTTCCCAAAACATCGCAACTTCCATCGCGCATGCTACGCGTCCATCGAATGCACGAAGCAATCGATGTAACGAAAGCAGAAAGCGCACGATCCAGCTGAAAATTGTGCGACTGGTGCGTTTCAACGGTATCTAACTCGAGCGCACTTTGACCCTCGACAATCGATGTCCGTGCTATCGGAGCGTGTACGCGTCCGAAAAAGCACGCCAACTGCGTGACCGGTGTCACGCGTTCCCAACTCCAGTTCGATAAAATCGGCCTAAGGGCATTTCGTTGCCATTCGTGCATTCGTAGGCTCGTTTTGTGCCGTGATTTACCAAGGTTAACTCACACCGACTGATCTCGTGCAACGAGCCATCAGATCTTTCGAATCGTCTCGCACGAAGCTCGCTTCCTTTCGTTCAACGTTTTCACGACCATCCACCCACTCGCTGGTGCAAGAATAGTTATGGATCGGTATTTTTAAACGATTTTCACATTCAGAATAGAAGGTTTTACATACGTTTAACGACACGAAAACCTTTATCGACTCATTAACCCAGTAAGAACTAACGTAACGTAAGGTTTCATTTGCAATTTTTGTAGCGAATTTACATCCTTATTTTATGAAACGGAGTTTGAAGAAGTTGGAATATTTAAATAGAACTACGATTATTTCATTTGCAATTTTGCGAAGGAATTTACATTATCGAATTTCGTTTTTTAACGCTGTAGTTGCAAACAGGGAACGATAAGAATTCGTTAAATATTTCGTTCGTCGTTATCTCTTTACACGTAAAATTTACAACTATCCCTTAAACGATGGCTAGTCTTTTCCGTGTTTTGATTTGTATCTAGGATCTCTACAAAGTATTTTTTATCATGACATACTTATCGTATCTAGTCAGTGGTAAAGTGTGAAAAGCGTCTTTAACTGCAGTGATCTCGTAATATGGGCGAGGATAATTTCGTTTCTGAAGTTTCAGTTGGATTTATATCCTTGAGAAGATGAAAGTTAATAGGCTGAGAATTTCTCTCATTGTTTGTGAAAGTTATCTCCTTGGTGGCAAGAATTTCTACCTTTAACCAAAGAAACGTTTGCACCATGGTATTTTTAACACTCTTCTACGTACCACCGACGTTTTCTTCGCAGTCTTCGTTCTTCACATTCGCTTGAAACTTCTTTCCCTAAAGTTATAGCGAAGTTTTATGTATATAAAGGTACCACTCTGTGAAACGTATCACCCGTTTCCACTTTTGGTTTCTTCCTTTAAGTTCACCTTGCATTTTTTTTATAAAATTTCTTACACCAGAATATTACCTTTTAGTTTCTTTCTTTCTTTCGTAATCACGTTCCACGTTAAAAGTTAAATGATAAAAAGCATATTATTACGTAAGCATCGTTTTGCATATATCCACAACTAAAGAATTGAATAATTTATAAATTAACTCGACAAGCCTACTAACCATGACGACAAAGGTAGTAAAAATTATGTATACAATGTTCTATTTTCTTTTCAATAAACTTACGTCCACGCGTAGCCATCGTCGGATGAGAAAATCGAAAGAATCGACGTGTTTATTATGAAACTCGATACCTTGTCCTGAATATTCTATGAATGCAAAACAGTATAAGGGTGGAGCTGAATTGTGATTACGAGAAAGGGCAAGCATCGATTTCACGTTAACAATAGCGACAAATTGTTCCTTTTTCTGCAATACGATATTTCTTTCGAAGCAGTTACGTAAGTCACGTGTTTAAGGAAAGATTCGTTATCAAGTTAATTATTCCACTTATTTTTGATTTATGCATATCGTTAATTTCTCGCGTGCGGACGAAATTGGAAATAAAATATACTTGCCGAATAACGTCGAAAGAATCGTTGTACCGATAATGAGAAGCCTTTGCTCTTAACGACTAGTTGTTACTTCCAATTACAACGGTTGACGTGTTCTTGTTGTTACTGGTGCTGCAATTTTTAACAAGCTAAAGCCTACCACTCTGTCAGTCCTCTAAACGGATCCGACGACTTCTAACGAATAACATCTTTTTGAAATATTATTTCCAACTACCTCTTATCGTATTTTCGTTTCGCAATAGATTCGCGCTCAATTTCCAATTTCCTATTTTCATTCGATATCTTCCGTTTACCAAGACGTAACAAGACGTTTGTACGAATACAAGTTACGATAAACATCATTCTCTTCTCAATATTCGACGTCAACGGATAAACATTGGATAAATCTGAAATTGACGATAATCTTCGATCTTCTAAATCTGAAATATCGTAGTAAGGTCAATGCTTCGTTTTTGTTTCTCTTTAAACCCGAAAAAAATCAGTTGGAAAATTCACTCTCGGAACGTCCGATCGATATTTCTTCGTCGTAACTCGAGGTAAACATATTTTGAGAGACACGTGTTATTAAACAGCATAAAATGTAGGTCTTAAGCTACATAAACATTTTCGCGAAATACGTCAGATTAATTATTCACAAGTTCGACACACACGTTTTCCACCAAGTTCGTTCGACGCGTGTGCAAGTGTTCGTCTCTTCGTTCGCATAATCACAATGGGGTTCTTTCAAACGCGCGCACGTACATCAAGCTTTATCGGTGCCCGCATTTCCTATCTAGATCAGTCTCAGTCGAAATAGATAAGATCGCATGAAAGTTTCCTAGCTAGGGGAGTCCACTTGAAATTCAAACGACGGGGTTTGCGTATATCATACGCGCTGTTTGCATTCGTCTCACTTGATATTTTCAGTCGAACGAATAAACGTTTCGCGTCGCGGCACTTTCTGAATACGTTGGCTGAAAATCCTCGAGCCGATCAAATAAGAGCGATACGCAAATGCGTGCAAAATATTCGAAAAACTATCGAAGCATCGAACGTGCGAGGAATTAATTACTTCCGCGAAATGTGTGGGAACGTTAGCAGTGTCAAAGGAACGATAATTGAAATCAGCTTCGTACTCGTTTAATCGAATCTTTTTACGGTATTACACATTACGCTTTGAATTTTTCGCGGTTTCAGTGGCTACTCGGCTAAGGAAAATAAGAAAAGGAAAAGGTAAGGGTAGTTATGTACAGAGCGAAAATATATGGAAATGTTATGGGTCAAGATTAAATAGCGTGATATTTAAAATGAAAACAAATGTAGAGTAACAAAGTGTAGTGGCCGTAATCGCAGGTAACAAAATTTATTAGTAAATATGTAAATACTTATTAGGCTAATATTTAATTCGAATAAAGACGATATATGAAGCGTCATAGAGCGCATACAGTGCCAATAAAAAGTTTTGCCACGCAATTGTGTTTGTTATAGCATTTGCATACTGATTAATCAGGCTCGTGAATATTAAATTTTAATTATTAAATTATTCAATTTTGTATCATTTAATAGTATTTCCATATAACGACGAAAATTTGATCGTACGAAAACGAATGGATAACGAACTTGATAAAGGGGCACTTGGCCGCAAGAAGAATACGCGTCAGTACTTTTCGCAACCACTGTATATGTATCTAAACCCTTCATATAGTGTAGAATAATTTAACACTCGTTTGTCGTGGTCTGAAATCGCTCAAGGAACCAAGCACTCGTGTCTCATTGTGCAACTGTACTTAAACACTGCACAATATAGGATCTGCTGGTAGTCAAAATTCGAGAAGTCCTTTGGAAGGAGTAATTGGTTGGCTTTTGACAGACTCAACGCAACCGTAAAGTCAAGCACGTGTTATTCAAATGTGTCACATATACAAACGAAACAATGTAGCATCGCGTGACAGTGAGCGATGGAGAGCGCTACTTTCCTTGCCCTTGTGTCGCGAGACTTTTTTCCATCTCCCGGCCGAAATGAATTTTAATGCGTATACGTATGTGCACATATATGTAAATTCATTTAAGCGTCCGAATAATTTATAAATAGGGTACTATACGAATAAAATTAAATAGATATTTTTGGTTGAGGATTTGCAAATTCTGTTTAAGTTTAGACCTGACAAAGGTCTTTTTACTTCGAATTTCATGTTCTTCCTTTTGACGTAGATATTTTAAGGTAATACCAAGTGACGCATAGGTGTTATATGTTCCATGCTGAATTTTCTGTTCAAGCTGCTGATATTTTCAGCGCATGTGGAACGAGCGGCGTTATGCGCCGTCGGTGTGTGTTGCTTGAATTGTAAATGGCACGAAAACGGCAGTGCATGGAGCGTGTTAAAGAATAAAGTTAATCTTCAGACCTTCAAAATGTTTCCACTTACAGAGAAACCACGTGTACCGCGTAAATTGTCCGAACCGAAACCACGTAATATCATAGATAACAATTTGCGACATAGCTCGTAATTAGACCGAGAAAATTTACGTGTTTGTGGGTAAACTATGGAAGTAATTTACAGAAAATTTCTACAAAAATATATGCAATACGAAATGTAAAGTACGCGTTATAGTACTTAGCAAATGTTTACTTTGTTTCCATATCTTTAATTACGTTCGTACAAATACAAATTTAAATAATTTAGAAGTCAATCAAGATACGTAAGTTAGATCGATCGTTCTACGTGCGTACAGTGAGTACAAACTTGGAGATTGCGAGAAGTAAACAGACAACTAAACAGTGGAAACAGACGAGAAATTTATTCGGCTATTACGCTCCATTGGAATACACAGGTAATGGGGTATAGATGCGAAGAAACAGCCAGAAACTAATAGATCTGTATGGCCTTGGTATAATGTCGCAATAATGAAGATCGTAATGGTGGTAGGAGTATAACGATGAGCTAGCAGAGGAAGAAACTGGCAGAGCACGCGAAATGGTTAATTTGAACTACTTTGGAGGGAACAAAGAGTCTAAATACAATTAAAAGGAAGAATTGAAAATTAGTATATTTTATATCGTAATATTCGTATTTGTTTTAGTTTCATTGAAACACAAACATTTTTGAAAATAACAAGAAGGAGATATTAATCGTTAACAAATATATACTGTGTTTGAAGCGGTGAATAGACTGCTTTTAACTAGTTAACTAGGTTATCTCTCAGTCAGAAACTGAATCACTGGCTCTAGACACGGAATTAAAAATTGGTAAAATAAAATTAACGTCTGCAATAAATTCGAAGTTTCGTTTGAAAGATAAATATGGTTAAAGGATGTGGAAAAATAAATACAAAACGTCGATGATTGCGGCAATTAACCGGTTCAATGTAGCGTTATTGCAAAGTACGATCGAGAATAACAAAACTTTGGTAATCGCGTATTCTAAAATAAATCTCGCATGCAGTATGTTGTTTCCCGATACAACAATACGCGTTTTCACTACCTGTACATATTTTATGCGGAAATTCAAGCTGAATGAAATTTAAACGAAACATTTTTTTGCTTTTTGAAGTCCAATTGTTTGAGACAGTTCGGTATTCAACAGTTTATACGACAAATGATAATTATACATTTATAATGCTAAATCGATCATTGGAAAAATTAAAAAGTTCCACCAGTTATAATTTATTACGAACTCACCCAAAAACTATCAATTCCTTTTTAGATAAATGAATGAATATGTGGATCCATCAATCTCGAAAAAATGCTATATAATTCGATTCGAAATAATAAGAAAAAACTAATTTAATAATTAATTTGGACGTTGTTAAACGATGTGAAAGCAATCTTATATTTATTCTGGATATAGATACGACAAAACTGTGGCCAACTGCATCGGATTGGGTCGAATATCGATTGATACAGTAGAACCTCCTTGCAGTGGCTCAACATAACGCACAGTAAAAACTCGTCTGAAATGTTAGGAGACCAACGTACTGGACAATAGCTTGCATCGAACGAAGCATTGTCAAACGTATTTGGATATCGCCAAATTTATCCAAATTTAGTTAGTTGCCTTTGATGAAACCTCCGAAGGGGAATTCAACCGATACGTGGAAATTTCTGCGAATATAACAATTCTGGTTACGTTTGAATCCGATGGAATTATGTGGTACATACATACGATTTGGCTAAAACGTATTCTGCGCTTGATTAGATATTATTACGTCTGATTTGGTTGGGCTGGTGATTGAAGCTCGTTTGAAAATAGAAAATTGAACAAGCGGATTATTAATAATTTGATTACATTGGAAGAATCTTCTTCTAGAAGCTCCTTTGTATAAGATAATTCACTGAAATTAATTTTTTTCAGATTTATGAACAGTAAATTTTGGATGTAAAACGTGGACTTTGCAAACTCTGTTGTTGAAAATTTCAAACTCTAAGATGAACCTATAAGTTGAATTTTGCTACATGGACTTAACATTGTAGGATCGCAGAAGAAACATCCTAATTTACTTAAAAGTTACTACCAGCCTCTACCACGATATCTTATTTCTTTAATATAAGAGACAATATTCGAATCATTGCAATTTCGTACAACACGAAGTTCATAATTAAAAGAAAATGAATTTTTAAATTTAGGAACAGGATAGAACTTTCATTTTTCTATACCGAGTTTCATAAAACTGCCGTAATATGAATTTTGATCGCAGCGAAGCGAACACGAAACGAATATTAAAATAATTAAAATACCAATTACCATAACCATAGTTATATATCATTGAACGAAATGAAAAAGTTTGTCAAATATATCACGGACAATTGCACGGGAACCGAGTCACTCTCGCGTCGAACGAAAATGACTTTACATTCAACGTCGAACTAATTAAAATTCGTAATTCTATCGTTAACTTTTTTCGGGTAAATAGCAAAAATGTTAAAATATAAATCACCAACGTTTGAAAATACGGTTTTCTCCAAACGTAGCTACGTGTATAGAACAAGACAAAGTACTATCTTCAAATATTTCGCGCACAATTGCGCTGAAAGCGACTCACGCTCGCAGAAGCGTGCAATCGTGTCTGACGCGAGCATAGAACACTATTGTAGCAGCGTTTCGTTAGCTTCTGTGTCACGAACGAAACAATTTCTGGGCCGTGTCATCGATAGGTGTGCCGCTGGCTCGCTCGAAGCGGCAAAGTGCTCGCTGGGAATGTAATTTTCCGGCATAGCGGCCCAATGCTCGTTAATGATACTTCGACCGTAGCTAACTTATTATTGCGCCGTGTTACCTTGTCGAAGTCGGCCGGCGCGGCGCACGAATCAAAAGCCTTCTGCATCCGGAACGTTTACCGAAAAGACCCTGCGCGAATATTTAACCGCTTTGCCGAACTCCTACAATCGCATCTTTGTTGGATTCACGCAAAATGGAAAATCAAAATCAAAGAGGCGTTACACGTTTTAGAAACGAAAATAGAACGATATGATTTTGTGCTGAAAATATATGGAAATGCTTTCTTTTAACACAGGAACTATCGGTACCTAAACATTCTATTTGTTAAATAAATGATATCATTGTATGTATATATGTTATGTAATTCAGAGGATACCAATTAAAATAGATGGATCTATGTATTATATATAATTATGCCTCTATCTAATTGAAAACCAATATTCATTTTGGCAGAAATACCAGAAATACCTGTTTTCAGAAATTGTAGAGGAAGAAAATCTGAAACGCGTCGTTCCGACAGGCTTGGTAGTACTAATGCTAAACAATTACATAATTATTTTAATTATTATCGTAGGACATGGATTGGGAATTTTTTTTCATAAAGATGTCCAAAAATAACGAGATATAAAACGAAGTTATTTTAAGAAAACTTTAAGCATTATATGTTTTTATTACTTGCTTTCTTTTCGTTTAAGACACGACCAAATTTATCACTTTTGTAGGATTACTCTTGCGTTATCGTCGATGAGAGAGGACATCTGTTATCAATATACAATATTTGTCAATATATAATGGAATCGTGTTAGTCACTAGCAGAGGACAGGATAATTTTAATTTTAGCCACGTATTATATTGCTTGAAATACACATCTTGGCAAGTGCGATACGTGTCAACCGAAAAACCATTCGAAGCGATAAAAAAATTGGTATTCTATATCGATAAAAATTCAACGCCAGATGTCACAGGTACGATATGACAAACAGCACACACAAACGGTATATATATAGAATCGAGACAACTTCGGACCAATTAACAACGTTTGGTTAGCTTCCAGTTTCACGTACGTTTCCACCAAAATCATTTATCAACTCGCCCCTGTCTCCAATCCCCTTTACCCTTTATACCCCGTTGTTTCCACATTGCAAACAAACGATCCAATGAAAACGCAACACGCCCACATCTATTTCTGTACGTTTTATCCTCAGTACTTACCTAGATCGAATAACGTTATAACGTTAATTCCTTTAGAGTCGAATCTTTCTTAGGCTTTGGGGAAATATATTTTTATCGATAGACAAGTTAATAGATAAATTAATCTTTAGTAACAGGGACATTTTTCCCCGAGGAAAACAACGTATTAAAGGAAGCCAATTTTTCCGAGAATAGATGTATTTATCGGTTAGTTAGTGCGATTGTAAAAGATATTTACAAATGTCCTTATTTCTCAATTAAGCATTTCTCATTTTCGTGGTATCAAGTTTTTATTAAATTAAATACAAAATTTAATATACTTGGTCGTAATTAATTCGTACGTGATAATAAATGCAATCGTGTGTGGATACCTTTTTCAACCACTATAATCGATAATTTTTACGATATTGCGTATGGCGCAATACCGAGCTGAAAAGGTTAAGAAACGTATCATATGCACGAGCATACGCAAAAAAGAATTCGCGAAGCCCGCAGGCATTTTTTGTCGTTGGAAAATATGAATCAGGCTATAAAGCAGAGAATATTTAGCGAAGAGAAAAAGTTGATAAAAATGGCGACGCGTGGGTGAAACACGGCCCTGCAATGCAGTCCGCAACGGTTCGGGCAATCGAGCGAAATAACTCGGTTTCAGCGGTCCGGTTCGGTACGTGTATCACATTGACACGCGTCGCGTCGGGGTGCGACAAAATGTTCGTGCAGAATGTAATTTGCTGGTTGAATAAAGCCAATCATTAATGATGCGTCGCCCCGCGATACCTTCATATTAGGACTTTTCAGCAATTTTTCTGCGCTAATATTTCACACGTCGCCGATGTCAAAAGAAAGAAACGAATATTCGACAGGAATTATAACCAATTGCATTTTAGACGTTTATCATGAACGTTAACCAGACAGCGGAAAATTCGATCGTTTAGGGATTTAACCATATAGATCGCGAGTTGCTTCGAAACGTTACCCGAGAATTTTGAAATTCTCTTTCGCTAAATTCTCTGAAATAATCTAAAAAATCTCTCGATTTTTGTTAATCCTTGGAAAAATACGTAGCGAAGTATCGTTATGCGGTAGAGTACGACGCAATGGAATTAAAAAATTGTTTATCGTAGTTAGAATATATTTCGCGCAGTTTTCTCGCTCTTGTTTAATCTTATTCATTTATTAAGGATCAAGCAGCGAAATAATAAGCAGCGTGAAATTTGAATAAACGTGATATCGTTGAAAAACGTAAATAAAACAGCTTATGAATTGTTTTATCGAGTTGTTGGAATAATAAATATTTTATAGAAGCTTGCCACGCGCTACAGAGGAAACAAAATAACGCAAAACAAAAGTTCGACGGCTCAGACTTTATAAATTTCACGATGTTATAGGATCTACTTGAAAGAAAAACGGTACTAAGTAAATCCGTAGGATTCCCTATCGCAGCCGCGATGATATAAAGAACCCAATAATTTAAATTTCCCGAAAATGATTACAAACAAAATATCGCGTTAATGTAAGATTAGCATAATACTCCCTTCAACGATATTATACAACAATATCCAGTCGATATCACGAAATTTATTCAACCCAACCCATTTAACAGAAAATTTCAATTCTTCCACACCTACGATGCTCAGATAACTTGGATAACTGCTACAAATTTATCAGCACATTTTAAACGACCCTCATAAACCCTATATACAACTGTTGCTCAACCCTCGTCGATCTTGCAAATTCCTCCATTGTTTCATTATCCGACTACCCTTTTTCCGCCGAAAAAAAAGCAACACTGAAGGAGATAATTATTTTCGGTTACGCGTTGTCATTTCTTAGCTCGTTCACGAGCTTGGACACGATTCAAAACGCAAATTTGCCAGAATGTTTGGCGTTGTGTAGCGGCGCGTAAAGATTATTCGGCATCTCGTAAAGATATGGATAAAATAGGTAGTATTTCTGTCGGAGATGCGAGTTTCTAATGGAATCGACTTCCTTGTGCCACGGACGAGGGGAGAATGCCGGAGAGGGGAGGTGGAAGGGAGAGCAGGTTATAAAGTGCGGGAACAACGACCGGTTTAAGCGGCGTCCGTAGTTAAAAGTTTGCCAGGCAAAAAATATCGATTCCGCCGGCGAAATTACTGGGACAATTACCGGTTGAAAGTTGAATTTTCACCGAGTGAGCACAATTATCGTGGGGTGTAGCCTATCCTGAATTTTTATTTCACGGTAAATATTACACGACCGTTAGCAGTGTATTTTACACGAAGCTGTAGAATGTTTAATGCATCGAACGAGTGGCATTTGAACGGAAGATAAATTTACTGCAGTAAAGTTGGAATAACGTTGAACGTGTAATTTCGATTTTAGATATGGCAAAAAGAATATCAGACCACGTCAATAATTGGCGGGTAGTTTTGCTTGATAAATATTACAAATTACGTCGTAAATGATTTATATCTGGTAATTGTATGGCGATTTCAATGCAGCGATATATGTATATGGAAAGTAGACAGAGCTATTTTAAGTTTGAAGAAGTTGACTTAAGAAATGGTAGGTGATTTATTACGAAGAAATTTTGCCTTTAGCGTTGCTCGTTACCGAGTTGAAAAATGACTTCATTTAGTATTCTAATCCATTTAGTATTAGGGGCAATATTATTTTCGTCTTTGAACGAATAATTATCGAAGCGATAAAGAGTTAGTTGATACAAATACTCGTTAAAGTACCGGTTTTACTCCAGTGACGAGAACAACGAAAGAAGCTAAAGCAAGAAACGAGGTCTGGCTTTAACGAATTTGATCATCATATTATACGTACAAACAGAGTCATAGTTTGACCTAAATAATGATTAGCACTAAACAACTGTCATAACTGGTACGCTGTCGTTGATTAATTATTCGCATCAACAGTGAGATAGCTTCTAATTAGCCCCACAAAATTGGCAGTAGTATAAACGTATAATTAATTCGACGACGCGGTTTTCATATTCTGCTAGAGTAATTTGCTAATTTAGTAACACCCCTAATATCCTGTATGCAGTCAAAGAATTTCTGGGCTATTTTTTTTTAAGGAAAATCGAGATATTTTTCTTACTTTACGTACGAAAGGATTATAAATCAGAATCTCGATCCTCCGTTTTTCATTGGTTCAGATCCGATATACCGTTACTGGAATCCGATATTATTTCCATAAGTGTTCAATCTGAATAATTTTGAATATTTTCGCAATTTCTAACGTGATTCCACGTTCGAATAAAGCTGATAATTGTTTATTCCAAATTTTAGAATTCATTTGTAGAACCAACGAATACTTATTCGATTTAGCCACTCTAATAATGTATAATACTCGTAAAATCGTACGCGTAGATCTTGCGATACTCGAATGTTCAACTTCTTTGATCTTTAACCTTTCGAATCTGCAAATTTTCGAACGATTTCTTTTTTTTCTTCTCATCCTTTCATTTGTACTTCTACCGTTCCCATATTATCTATGCACTCTTTACTTTTTAGCTATGTACTTTTCCGTTTTATATTATGTTCCTTATTTACGAATTTATGAATTTATGCTTTATATTTGCTAGATTTATGTTATATTTATGCGATGTTTATGTTATGTTTATGCATGTAGATTTATGCATGTTATTTTTATTAACATGTTCAACGTAGCATTAAATACAACAGATTTTACACTCAATATACCTCGTTTTACGCAATAATTTCTTAAAGCTATATTAATATTTGGCCGATCTCATTAATCTTGAAATCTTAACGCAAGCTTCGAAGATCGAAAGTTATCACAGGGAGGTCTGGAAAGCAAATGTTAATTTGCCAAGATTCGAGAGTGATCGCGACGCAAGGCGGTTTGTCTCGATTCGAAAGTCGTTTTACTTTCGTGCCAGTTGTGCAAAATTCACCGCGCCTACGAGCACGTGTTAATTAAACCGACTTGACAAATTAATTGCGAATTATGCGTGGGAACTTTTACGATCTAATAATTGACGATTCAGAAGACGTGTAACACAGTTTCGATGAGATAATTTGAAACAGTTCCTAGTGCTGCCGGTTAATTATATGCGTCGTATTTCCACGTTGAAATTTGAAATGTACGAATTTGTAGGTTTTTCGAGGCGATTCCCGGTTCGAAATCGTTTGGAAAAGAGATTAATTGGAAGCAGCGAACGCGAAACAGGGAAAATTGGTTGGTGCCTTCTCCGCTGTCGCTTGGATATTCGATACATTCAAATGTATTCAAATATCGGTTTCGCTTGGTATGTTCGTCGCAGAAATGACGTAAACGTTTAATTCGTTGCTGATCGTACACGTGATCTATCTTAATTTGTTCTTGTTACAATATGGACAGTTTTTAAACTTCTGTATCTATCTTTCTCTTCTTTATCTTTTTTCTTCTTTTCTGTACGTATACGTATGTATATTTTCCCCTTACATTATATCTTTTTGTTTCGGAGGATCTATCGCGTAAATAATTCATTTCGAATTATCGACTCAAGAGCGACCGATCGGGTCAAGCCGATCGGTCGATATCGCGTACCTCGAATGAATTAACGCTCAAGGTGGAGGAGGTTCAAGAGTTCTATTGTTAGAGTAATCCGGCACTGTGTTGAACTTGCTGTATAAACGTAACGTGTGATGTGATGAACACGGCGGTGGTAAGATCTTGTTGAGAGTGAAGTATTTCACCCGTACGATACGATGTCTGACGCTGAACTGTCCTCCTACGTCGCTGATTCTCCCTACCAGCCGTTGGGTTTCGTCTGTCCATCGTGCCCTTCCGGCTGGTCCTTTCCCGAGGTTTTTTACCTGACCTCGGAATCATTAGGTTCACAACTCTGGGAGGACATGTAATTCGGAATTTTCTAAAGAAGGGAATAGGCCTATCCGTGTCATAAATGGACGGCCATACAAAATTCCGAACGTAATTAAATAAATAAATACATTTCGAAAAGTTTGTTTCGAATCAAAGATATTTCTTCGATTATAAGAAAATGATCGATACGACACGTGGAATTTCTGCAGAAAATAATTCAACATCCGGTTGTAATATAATCGTTATAATGTCTCTAAATAGGCACTTCTCGTAGCAGATATTTTGGATATCGATAACATCGAATCAATAGCGTGTTCAAATGTAGCCGACGTTTTCCTTTTTTTTCCTAAGCGAATCAAACGGTGCAAATCAATTATTCGTAACTGTGCATTTTCGACAGGCGCGTGAAGACTGGCCTTAATGAACGTTATTTAATGCATTTCGCTTGTCGGCTCGGATCGGTTTTAGTAGAAAATTACGTAAAGCCCGTACGGCCGCTATTATAAATATCGAGATTAATTGATGTGTACGAGTTGCGTATATTTTATGACGTCATGTGTTATTTTCAATGACTATGCATTTAACGTTACATATAATCATAGGAAATTTTCTACGAATTGAAGCTCTGAAATTTATTCGATAAATCGTGACATTCTGATCGATTCGATTTCCTTTTTAAAATAATTTTATACATAATCTCTATTATACCGTATTCATTCGTTACTATAAGAATTCGTAGTAAAAAGCGTACTTAACCGTATACTCGATGTTTCCATGTTCTACATATCTTAAATTTTCAAATACACCCGCTGAAAATCAGGATATTCGTAATACAAAGAGAATACGTTGTAATACGAAGCTAAAGTTCAAGGATCGTGTTACTCTTCTTTCGTAGGACAATAAAAAATTAGATATTCTACGACGATAGACACGTTACATTAAAATAATTACGAATAAAATTAAATCAAACATCTGATCAAATTTTGAGCAATCGATCATTTACAAACACCGATGTTACTCAAAATCGAGCAAATCAGGTTACAAATCGCAACTCTCTTAACCTGCTACATTTTTTCAGTCATTTTCGATCCAATGTATTTCTCTAACATTAAAAATATCTCAAATTTAAAGAAAATATGAACAGATTCTTATCGAATGATTTATTAAAAATGTCAAACGTCCTTTTAAAATACTTGCTTGCCAAAATAAGTGCAAAATTTAAATATTAAAATTCGAGTATCGTCACGGCCTTAACATCGTGAATCTCTAATGGCTAATCCGCAGACAGTAAATAAAACACCTTCGCGAGTATTACGATTTGCGATACGATTTATTTAACGTGTCGGGCAACAAATGATCGATGGAGCCTCTAGAGAAACAAGAGGATGCGAGAAGGAAGAAGTTAAAATTGTTCGAAGCATCGAGCCTGCTCAAAGATGAGAAAGTGAGAAAACTTGGATTGCGTGTAATAAAATTGACTCGCTCAAGACCCCGAAAAGAAGCTTTTTACTGTTGTTGGTTATTCGGCTTCCTTTGCAGTCCATAAAATTTCCGGTTGTCGTGCTGCGGAAACAACGCTTTGAATTGTTTCGTTAATATTACTCTTGCTTCTACGTAGTCTTCTTTCACCCTCCAGTTGCATATCTAGAACAATTTTCTGAAAAATTCTACGCGAAAGGAACGAAAGGAATCGTGACATTTGCGACAGCTCGTTTTCATTTATTTATCTGGTCATATTATCGTGGGTACTGTAGGTGGAAGCTTAGGAAGACATTTATCCCGTAATAGTAAAATAATATTTGTTAATAATAGAAGAACAAAGCTTTTGTCATATATTTTGAAGCGAGTGCTGTTTCTTACGATCTTTCCACCGAAAGATATCTTCGTCTTCTCCAATGCGAAACCGGAATCTTTAGAAACAACGTTTCCATTATGTGATTTCGAGTTATTCATTGTGATTGAGTAGCATTCTCGTAGCGTTCTCTTCGAAGAGAGATTTAGAATGAGAACTTTAACGATTTTTAAAAATATTTCGTCGTTAGCATATTTGATTAAAATATTTTGTTAATAGAATTAGAATGCCGAGAATATAAATATCTAAGTAATAATGAAAATTATTAGCAGAATTAATCAAGTATAAATTGGGTAAGTCACAGGCGAATTTCTTTTTTGGCTTCCTTGTTGTTCTTATTTAATGCAAGGTCATCGAATTCGAACTGATGAATTTGTACCGTATCGAAACGCTAATTATGTTCCTGTCCAGAAAACAAACGACTCGTTCATTACATGGCACATTACATTTATTAAACAGCGGCCGATAATTTCGACACAGTATCTAGACAAATGATTTGTAACGGAATTAGACAAAATAGGATTACATCGGTATTAACTCCACTACGTAATCTCTACGTCACGTTTATCCGAATTGAAAGTACCATTTTCATTGTTTGGTGCATTTCAGCTTAACATAATTAGTAGACTAGCAGGATATACTAGTTTCGAACTCGATTCGTTGCTTAGAGAAAAAAAAACAAACAAATATTGTATACAAACATTAAACATTAAACAGTGTCCAGCGATGCTACAAATTTAATGAATAATTATCTGCACGTACTTAAATCCATTTTTTCAATTTGTTACTCCAAATATTCAGTTAATTTCACCGTATTTTCTGAATATTTACTTTTTGAAAATACATCAAAACCAATAGCAGTCACCTAATACGTTACGTTTTTAACCGGAATTACGATCGAGAAAAACTGGAGTCATATAAATGGAATTGTATCGGAGGAAAGAGCTTTTAATCTACCCCAGAGATCGTTTTCCTGTCCCTTTTTCTCTTCTTGTTGTTTAGTGTTCCCTGTTGTGTGATAAATTTGTAAAACTCACGGCAGGATACACTTGGCAGGAAACGAGCTCCCGGGGCAATTATTGTTTTAGGATATCGCGAAAAGGATGAAACGATGGGAACCGGAAGGGATGGGCGCCTTGTCGGTGAAAACGCCATTTTCATCGATGGCTCTGTGAAACTCTCTCGAAAGCAATTATCTTCGCAATCTTATTATCTCTGCTCGACATGACGATGCTCTGAAATCGTACCATACTTTTCTCCTTTTCTTCCATCTTTTTTCTTCTTCGCCTAACTTATGTAGATACACATGTATGTATATACAAATGTAATTTATCAATAATTAATATTCATATTGCATTGACAAAGCAAATGGCCACCGAGCAGGAAACCAACTGGAAATATTACTATCTTTATCGTTAATTATAAAATTACTCTCTTACTATGGCGTTCTACTTATCGAATTAACAAAATATTCCTACTTTTTATTGCACTATCTTCTATTTATTTGATCGACGTTCGTTTTAAAGTAAACGCATCAACAGTTTTAAATGTGTGTATATTACATGTGTATGGATACTGTAAACGTATGTGTGCATGAATATTTTATTTAAGCGTTTAAGCGTTCGATAGTGAACACGTCGTTCGAACGATGTACAATTTCATAGAACGTCACTCGAGTTTTATTTAATACCATTCGAAGACCTGGAACGAATTCATCCGAAAATCGGACAGCTCGAGTAACACGAATTGTCTAAAAATTGACGTAAACTCGAAAAATATGATGTTGATCGCTAGTAAAAAAGTCCTGACAAAAGTTTGAATTGAGGATGTGGATCGATAAGAAACAGACAGCGATGTGTTCTTGCGCCAAACTTTATCTCTTCGTGTACTTTCGTTCCAACGAAACAAATCTGAATCTGCAATCTTTACACCGATATATGATATTAACTCCGCTCCATTCGAATAAATTTAATTTAATGATTTCTTATACTTCTCTTCGAAGTAAATAGAATTTAACGCGAATACTTATAAAATATCGTATTCTACTCTTTAAGTCTTTCTTTTCCTATAAAATCACAATTACGTGTATCGATTATTTTAAAGCGTATAAAAGGTATAACAAATAACCTAGAAAACTAGCTTTAGGTGTAGTTATCTACAACGAAACATTGTCGGATAACTCTACATCCCAAATGTATCTTTAACAATCGTTGTGAAATATCGACCCGTTTTATGCTCCAGTAATTATTGATACGTATATGCATCATAATAAAGTAACAAAGTTTCCTTCTAGATATTAACAAATTGTTAACTTGTCAAGGATGGAACACGATAATGTCTCTGGTTTCCATTCCAGAGATCTAAATCTCTCGTTGATGTTTATTAACGCGACTTAACTGTATATGAGAATCATCGGAGAAAGTTTTAATGAAGTTGGTTCAGTTAAAGTCTGTATCCCACTCAATGATAAACAAATTACATTTCGTCGTTTGTTTCGCTCACTGTCGACAGATTCGTTCAAAGTTTCCCTGATCCCTATGGGAACACGCTTTTTTCTTCCGGCTAATGAAACACAAAGTAGAATGCTTTTTTTCTTCTGTTACCATATTTTGTAGATCGTAGCGAAACTCGTTAAACTCAGTTCCACATCGACCGGACGTTCGTTTCTCCGACACGAATTGCTGCTGACGACCGATGCACGCGTCGAACGAGTAACATTTTTCGTTGTAAAAGGGGCAGAAGGGGTTGTAGTACAATAGATTTGTAACAATCGATATCTATTGCGTAGATATATCTTTTAGGAAAAAAGTATATGAAGTGCAAAATATCGTGTATCGAAACGCAGTAGTTTTTAAACATAAATTGAACATTATCGTTTATGTGTTACATCGATGAATATCGTGACATGCGTATACAGTACAAGACCCGTTTGTTTGAATCCGTCGTGAGACAAACAGTTCAGGTAATAGTTGGCTTCTAGCTTTATTTAACATTAACAAACTTAACATTAAATTTACATTTTTTTCACAGCCAAAAAACGCAAGTTTAGAAGCAAATTTAATTTCCTCGTGATCTCAAAAGAAGAGAATCTTTGTTTATTGTATCTTCAGTTTTGTCTTATGTTATAATATGAAATTGTATAAACGATTTTGTCAACCTTTGTTCCAATATTATGCAAAATTTACAAAATTCCCTTGAGATTATAATCGTTCGCGACACCGTATATTTAGATCAGCTCGGTTAATCAACAAAAATTCGCTTAATCAGTTTTATTACTTTAGTTATTAAAGTACTGAGATGTCAGAATCTTATAGTGGTTCGGTGAAAATACCACGAGATTTCAACAGCTCAAATTGGATGTCACGATTTCGAGATTGCAAACGCGTTTTAAATTAGTCTCATAGTGAGTGTATGGTATCTCGAATATTGGAATTTCAGAAGCAGTGAACTACCAAGAATAATAACAATTAGGTACTAGAAAATCTACAAAGAAATTAGAGTTTGCGATGTATGCACCACAGTTTTTACACCTAATACTTAAACTTGATAATATCGATGCGAGGATTTAACGTGACAAGGATGAATTTAAACCGAAGAAACCTAATGTGACATAGAAATTTCATAAATTTTAGAGTTCATCAAGATTCTACAACTTCTTGGGGTCCTTAAATACTTTATAGTCCCTGAACTTCTCGAAATTTTGATCTTTGGAGTTATTAAAGTTCCATGAATCCTTAAAGTTCAAAAGCCTCCATGGTTTTGAATGTGTTTGTTGAGACTACTAGAAATTCTACAACATTTGAAATTACTGAAATTTCCATAAAGTTTTGCAATCTTCAAGAGTTTCGCGCCTTTTCGCAAAATATTGACTCGTTTACTTACTTAATTACAAAGATTTTCTCAACATAATTTTATTCCTTGCTGGGATCAAACATTTTATATTGATGAATCTTATAGACTTTTTATAAATTTTATATTATAGATGTTATAAATATTATGTTTCCGCTGCTAAAAGTTTTGACTAGGGACTACGTTCTCTTTTAAATTTACAAATGTCCAAGTCCAACCAAAAAGGGATCCATACGTTTCTTTCGCCCAATCATTTAAAAAATGAATTGCTCGAGAAAGGCTATAATTAATCATCGATACTGGAGTGCAACGATATCCAAGGAGTTTCCAATGACGACTTAATTTTAACGCAAGTTGTTGTCAAGGGAGACTCCTTTGTTAGCATCGGAAAATCCCAAGAAACTAATATCCATGGGGTGCGGCGACATCGTAGACGATCTCGAAGCAGTATCGATTAAGGGGTTAATTAATCGCGGTCGTGGAGCGTCGACAGGATTGCGACACGCCACAAGAAGCACTCGTGGAACGCTCGTGGATTTCATCTCTCGATGTATTTGCGAAATTGTTCAGCGAATTTCGCGTGTAACGTGCGCGAAACCACCAACGAGAATAATGAAGATGCGTTTAAAGAAGCTATAATCAAAAGTTGTTAACTTGTATAAATAACGTTCTATCAAATGTATCTGTCTAATGTATAGAATGTTGTGTAACAAATAGATCGGATAAGATTTTTTAAACATCGATGAAACTTTAATCAGTTTCATTCCAGTTTTTTTTTAAGTCAAAAAATAAGCTACTAACTCGATAGATGCATAGAATGATATAAATGTTGGGGAATGTTTCATCTGAAAATTAGAAAAACGTTAATTAACTCAATTTCTGTTTTTAATAAGCTGAAAAATAAGGAACGGCGAGGAAACGATTAATCAGTGAAGTAATGAAAGTTGCAATATCCTTTTTCTATATAGGTTTCAACGTCACATCGGTGGAACAATTTGAGCAAAGAGAGAGAGAGAGAGAGAGAGAGAGAGAGAAAGAGATTTATTAGCTACGTTTTGATAAATAACGTTATCTCCTTCCGAAAGATGCAAACGCTTGAAACTTGATTTTTATCACAGAGATTTTCATTTAAAGTTCCTTTGATCTGATATTTGTTACGGGAGTAATTGTATTTGCGACATTTTAAAAGCGTATTATTTTGCATTCGACCATAGATGTTCGTAATATTTTTCCAGATTGCTTTCCAAGTTTTCTATTTCTATTTCTATTTCTATTTCTATTTCTATTTCTATTTCTATTTCTATTTCTATTTCTATTTCTATTTATCCAGATTGTTAATATCTATGTCTAAAATAATATTCTAACATATCCTCTTTAATACTTACAATTCGATATTCGACACTTTATCCTAAGCTTTGCTGCGATATTATCAGGAGACTTGTAATAAGAATATTGAAATTTAATGAAATTATACGAATGAATGTAAGATTATAATGTGGAACCTGTGGCATTCTTCAGTGTTATAGACTTTATATTTCGCCACTTTCCACAAGAAGCATAACGCGTCCACGCAAATGAAAAAGAAGGCATTCAAATGTTCATTGTTTGAATTCCAATAAATTTCAATTCGTTCGAAGTGAAATTCATTTAATCAACCCCGTGACGGAGAACTGCAGTATCACAATAATTGCAAGAATGTATTGATCCACGTATACGCGTATACGTATAGCAAATATTCTATCACATAGTTGCATACCACTGCTGCATAATAAAAAATTTCCTGCGTTTAAGACGAGCGTTCTTTTTCTTTTTGTCTTATTTCTATCGGAACAAATTATGATCTAGCTCCATGTCAAAATTTGTCATATTTCATTTCGCGTCAATACTGACATAGAAAATCGATTTATTGACCAATGCAATTAATGAAATTCTGTTTCTCGCGTAACCGTGTAACGTTTCGAAACTCACAGTTCGTTCGTGTCAAGGTTTGACAAATTAAATAGACACGAAAACTTTGAAAAATGGTACGATAGTCGGTATTTTCTAAAAAAAAAAGCTGCAAACTCCTTCGCGCTTTAAATTTATCATTTATTTTCCATTATAAGAAGGAAACGAGTTAAAAAAGAATTACAAAGGAAATTTACAAAGAAATAATTCACATTATTATTAATCCAAACTTTCGTTTAAGCTTTCCTGTTTAATTGTTTTTATATTCCGACGTTTCCTCGATATTCATTAGCTTTCGAACATCATCAAAATAATAGCAAATTCTGTGCCGATTATCAAAAGTAACTTTGAAATAATTCTAAGCAACAATTCGAATTCACAATATACAATGTTCATAGAACGATTCATTTTCTCTCATAAAATGTTTACGACCACCATTCGATCGAGTCATCGTCCGATAGCCATAACTAACGATCGATGTTTACCAGATTCACCGTCATTGCGTTCACGTATACCGACGAAACCGCAACGGAAATGTAACGGGTTGCCATTTCATTTGGCCAAACCTCTAAAAGCACATTCACCGTCCCTATTATCCAGCAACTTTCTAATAATATTTCGAACATTTCGAAGTGTCGTCAGTTCGTCAACGCGTTACGTGACGTAAGACAAAGACACGATTTATCGCTTCGGAAAGCCTTCTTCAGACTACAAACACTCGTTTCGTAATATCTGTAGACGTAAATAACAAAATTGCACATTTTGAGTCGATTGAACGAATTACGCGTTTCCGAAAATGACGAAATTTGACGATCATCGATGTCTTACGTAAGCAGATATAATCGATATATGTTTAAACAGCTCCTTTTAAAAATGTGAACTAAGCAAGAAAGAGTGAACTAGTGAACTAAGACAACAATTACAAATTGCTGTTAAGTTACGAGATAATAACTTACTTTACAATATATAGAAACCACATCGTTAACTATCTCCTTGCTTTCAGAATTAAGCGGAAGTTATATATTGTGGTTTTAACATACGCGTATGTAGAACAGTTAATCTCTTACTTTATTACATCGAGTCACCCACTTGCCATAGATTTTCATCCACTGCAGTCTTTGTAATAATGTTTCATTTGAATTGTAACTTTAATCTTAATTTGTAAGATCGAAGATTACTCCTAATCGATGTACCTACGTTTCAGTCGATGTAATTATTAAAACAGCTCTAACATCTAGTATTCAATATAGTATTATATGTAAATATTATATATATTTACATTATTCTTGATTTATTAGGCTAGACCGAACGATAGCAATGCAACTTTAAATTTACATAAAAAAATCTGAGACACAAGTAGTCCGAATATAACGTTCCTATTCTATTTTCTGAACATCGTCATTTTCGTATTTTATAACGTGGTCTCGGCAAGTTATTGAAAAAATATCAACCAATGGAAATTATCCCCTCATTCAGCGAGGGAAAATCGAAGCGCTTTTGTAATAAAACAATGTACATGAAAATTATTGAATTTCAAAATTCTTGCCAATCTTTAGTATTACCGTTACATGCATATCATTGCATTCCTATTTTATTTATTATACATTCATTTTATTTGTACCGGTATTCTGAATTAAAATGTCATGCTGGTATAATTTTAACGTTAAAATTTTTAAAAACGTGAGACCTCGTTTCTATTTTTTTAAACGTCAAATTTTATACGGTATACGTATTAGTTTTTATAAATTAAATTCAATTAATAAAACTCTACTCTCACATAACACGCACGAATTTTCGTGCGATAAGAAGATTACCCATACAAAAATTCGTGAAATTTCTTTAATCTTCGTAATTTTTTTTCAGATGCGACGGATCCAGTACGGAAATAGGACACGTAGCTCATCGATAGGAACGCGTTAAAGGATCGGTCGTTGGACGATGACTTAAGTTCGGCGCTCGAGGAACCGCAGCGATCGCAAAGAAGAAAGCAACAATATTGCAAATGGCTGTGGGGCAGAATCGATATCGTGACGCAAAGAACCGTGAAAGTTTCCGAGGTCGAGGTGCTTTCCTCCCCATATCACCGAGCCAATCTCGCTTGGAGATCGATGCGTGCAAAGTTACCGCGAACTAAACGTCCTGAACGCCCTGAAGCCGTTGATCGGGAACACGGACGTGCCAGAAGGAAAACGATGACAATTGCTCTGATTCTCACGCGCCAGTGTTTCGTTTAGACTCTAGAGCCAAGCTGATTTTTTCATACGCGTATCAACAATGAGCTTCTTTAACTCGTTGCAACAGTACGTGAGCGACAGCGTCGCGAGTTTGAGCCTCAGCCCGAAGAGGTTCTCGTTCAGCCGCGAGGACTCCGCGACCAGCGCGTCAGGAAGAAGCGGCTCCACCGGAAGCGTCACGGGCACGACAAACACCAACTCCACCGCGCAGCAATCCACTCCTCATGGTTACCCTAAGGTGAGAAATTCATTTGAAAACTTTATATTGCAAGAAATTGGAGAATAAGAAATTGGGGACCTTGCGAATACAGTGCCTAGAAAAATTATTTTCCAATTAGGCGTTTTGTTATTATGTAGTACATTTCATTTTCGTAGTTTCGTTTCTACATGGTATGAAATTTACTATAAGATCTGATTAATTAGTATGTTTAAATGATATAATAAATACAACGGTGTGTCAATACTTTTTGTAGCCACTGCTTCGGTAAAAAATCTTGTATTGAGATATTTTGAAAAGTTAAGGCTCGTTTCAAAGGTATCAAATGTTTCAATCAAAGAATATGGAAAAATTATATTCGTGCGTATTATTTCCTGTCATAGATTATGTCTAGGGAAACTAAAACTCACGTAGATTTTTAGAATTCTTATAAGTTGAAATTCTCAAGAGAAATTTCTTGATTGGAATTTTTTTGAAACGAAATTCTCCGCTTTATTGCGCTATGTACGTACAGACACAGGCATGTGAATATGAAAATTCAAAATTCTCATAAGAGAATATTCTTGGTTGCATAGTTATATCTACAAAGTTGATATGATCATACGATATATAATAAACTTTCGATACATGTCAATAATATTGTACCTGACTTTTGTGTGAACTGACCATTCGATAACGATTCATTATTAATCATCCCTTGGTATCATAGTTTTGTAGAGCGATGGAATCGCATGACAAAATGTTATTCCATAATTAGAATAATAATTATGACAAAATTTCTTAGCGACTTTATTCGATTTTCTCGCAATTATTCGAGTTCAAGGAATCTTTAATTTCGGAACATTCTTTGTCACCCTGTATCCTTCAGAGGCAATCGGGTAGATTACATGTTCATCGGTCTGATCGAGCGAGAATCATAAACGTGTCGGGCAGTTGACTTTGTACTTGTACCCTTGTCATCTAACGCGGCCTCGTTGGAAAAACGAGGACGTCAAAACTTTTAATAAGCGCTGTGCTTCCAAATGACCGAGTCAGGTGGAAATATGGTAGAGTGTAATCGAACGGAGAGAGGTTTACGGGCAAACTTTTGCTTTTTTTATGCATTATTCAAATAAACTTGCTTGCGAGGTACGAACCAAATGCGTATTCGTATGTGAAGAAATAATGATGTTAGGGACACGTGGTCTCTTCGCGTAAGGTATAATTGACGATAGTTATGTCAAACTATCAAAGTATAATTCCATTTCACTTATATTTCCAGAGGATCAAACAAAGTCGTTACTAGCACACTGCATTGAAATTTATTACGGTGGCATCATTGTTATTTATATATACCGATTTCATCCACCGCCTACTTTAACGCTCATCGTTCTGTCTCTGTCTACTTGATTTCTATAACCTTTTTACGCTCTTTTCCCCTGTTATCTTTACCGACGCCATAAAAGAAAAAATATTTGATCACGATACATCGTTTCTCCATTTACCTTTCGTACCTAAATTAATTAATAAATCTTGTTGAATCTCATTAAGATAATTGCAATATTTAATACGCTCTAAAGATAGTCAGATTGGAAAAGGAAAAACAAGGCACAAACTACTTAGAGAAAGTTAATTTCGTGTCGTGACAATATCTGCTATCTGTAATCTAAATAACGGTTCGCTTTACTCGTCCAGAGTACCTTGTACAATATTCCAACATTCAATTTTAAATACTCGTTACATCAAAATTTTACCTTCGATAATATAGCCATCCGTCCCATACATAAACTACATTAACCTTTCCACAGTATCCAACTATAATGTTTAAACCACCTAATTTCCACTCGATTATCCTTGCCGCACGCAAACCGCATCTTTCCCAACTCCATAAACCACATCGTCCACACAAGCTTCATAAAAAGACTCGAGAAACAACCAGGCACACGATTGTCGCGCAATTCTCTGTTTACTCATTCCGCTTCGTTCGAAATGTCTTTATGAACATACGAACACATTCTAATCTCGCTTTCAACGAATTTCCGACCCAGTATCTGTACATCTAGCGATAAAGAATCTTTTGCAGACTATAAATACATTTTCTCGTAATTTGTTAGCCATTTAAAGCTCAGACTACAGATATACACAGTCTGCCTATTTAACGTTTGCAGAACTATCGTCACTGCAAACGTTGAATCTGTCAGTATCAAATCTGAAGCTTCCGTTTTTAAACGGAACACACTTGGACTTCGTTTTTCTCAATATCATCTGCTATTAATATCCAGAAACTAGATAAAGACACATAGAACGACCATGGCGTCGACTATCTTGTCCTTGGAGACGGATAAACGAAGTTCGCTCGTAATTTCTACATTAAAGGCAGCCGAGTCGACGACTAATTACACCTCGATCTCTGTTCACTGATTCAGGTGGTGCCTCCACCGGGAGCGGCGACGAGTTCTCATGGGCGGTCGTTGTCGGCGCGCAGACGGACCCTCGAGTGTACTTCCGCCCCCGGCTTGACAGTGCACCCCGCCGCCGGAAGCGCATCGGGCAGCACGTCGCCCCGCAGGGCTGGCTCTTTTCGGAGGAGCACCGGTTCCGGCGATCGACCGCCTTTGAAGTTCTGCCGGAGGAGACCCTCCTGGCCGGAAGTCGACATACAAGCCACTTCCGGGTAAGTAGACCTTTTCCAGTAGATCTGCAAGGTATTTGACGCGATTGGCGTGTTTCCGAGGTATCTTAACGCGCAGTACTTACCACTCCAATGGATAAGCGGTTTTTTCGGGGAATGTTGGAGGAGTTGTGAGTGGTAGAAAATCGTGGATGACGAAGGAATCGTAGAGCGGAGAAGTGATTTTGGAAGTTCGTTTCAGCGCAAGCTTGAGGATTTTGTTGCTAACGTGTATGTTGTTAAATTTAAGACTTTTTATTGCGAAAGGTAATCTTCGACTTGGATTAGTAATTAGAAAATAGGCTTAAATGAAGTTAGTTAGAATAATACAATTAGATAATTAAGAAAAAAAATGTGTAACATAAGCTTCTCGTTCTCAGTGAAGGTAAAACAGGTTGATCTTCCGCACGTATCTTTCATACGCTACGGTATACGAGATTTTTTGTTTTCATATTTTACGTTCTTGATGAAATATTTTTTTATAAAACGTTAAAAAGATACAGACGTGCAAACGATGAAAGAATAATATAACAAAGGCATCGCAAAGTGAAGTCAAAGTTGCGCGAAGGCTTTGAAGCTTCACTTTACCTTCATTTTCTGTCGTGTCGCGAGAAAATTGACGTGTAATTCCTGTTGATGAAACAATTTATAATTTCAGTGAGTTAAAAGAAACATTTTAAGATTTCATATTAAACAAGCCAGTCGATATTAACTGTCGCGTATGTTGCAATGTTTCATTTTGAAAGCATAGGTAATGGGAGAAACTTTAATAATTTTAATGCGTAGCAATTAATCCCAAGGAAGGATTCGCCAGAGAGCTGTACGCTTCTGTTACAAACTACGCATTGATAGTCTAATCTGTCTGTCCCTAAGTTCTACTAAGCTTTCCAATTAACCATACTAATCCTGTTTGCCTAAGGTCACTTTAATTAACTGAAATGACGACGAATGCTATACCACATACCTACGCTGCGCAGGAATCCGAAAGCAGAATTCACGAATGATATTTGCCAGTGTTTCAACTTAGTACACGCTGCGATAACGTCAAAATTATCGTTCTCCGCTTTCGAAACGATAAAATCGCTGAACGAGAGTAGATAACGGGAAAGAAACGTTCGTAAATCTCGAGTCTCGTCGATCGTTAAACAAATATGTATGCAATCGCGACGAAACATTTACACGTTGAAATATCGTCAATGTAATGGTTAATAAATCCATTTTTATGTGGGATTTTCACATCGCGAAACCTTCATGAATATTTCACTTGCATATTCATGTACGTACATTGTTGTCCTTATGTTATGGGATTCATTCGCTTCCACGATAATTCCTTTCTTTTTATATGTTTTTATATGTTTTTGTTCGCATTTATTTTATTCGATTCCTCTTTTTCGCGGGTTACTAGAGAATATGAGTTTTTGTTCGGAGAGGCGTTTCATAGGTGCGATGTTTCGGGATTATCAATTTTTAACGAACGAATCAGACACCACGATGGCGTCGAGTTCGAACATTCGGTAACAAATATTTGCCGAGCAAATATTTTGATCGGAGCTAGAAACAAATCGATAATAACAGAAAGTTTATAGGATTAATAAAAAATGTAACGTTCAAGCACGTGGCTAAAAACAATTCGTTTATTCTTCTTTGAAAATGATCACATTAAATTTATTACGATTTAATCGATCACTTTAAAAGTATTACGATCTTTAGTAGTTTTATTATAAATAAGAACGTTGAATGTTATATTTTTTCCCAATAATAAATTAAACGATAATTAATCAATAAAAAGGAGAAACACGTATTATTGAGTTTAAAGCGTTTAAAAGGATTAAAATATACATTTGGATTAAAGATTTCATTGAATCGTTGATAATTGAAAGAATCGAAGATATTTACTTCATACAATTTTTACTTCAAGCACAATATATGTACATAGAAGGAACAGCCATAAATAACAACATATGATCACTGGTTTAAACAAACAGCAAAGAAAAGTAAGGTAAACCACTTTAAGTGAAATAGGACAGCTTATGGTCAAACACACGTATGTCTCTTAACAGCTGACGTACATGTCACGTTAACTTTGCGTAAATCATTAATTCTGACTGTTAGCGAATAGCACGATTCTACAAAGGTATAAATTTAAAGAATATTCAGAAATTTGTGTAGTACCCGTTTTAACAGGCAAACATATTTTCTTCTTAGTTAACAATGGACAGTCTCTAAGAACAAATTATCGGGCTATCGTTTGAAAGAAAAGTATCGACGTTTCCATCCACCAGTTTTTAACGATATACGTATACGCGAGATTTTATGCGATAACTATGAAGAACGAATTAATTGGTGGAACGTAGAGGAGGAAGAATGGCAAAGGAGAATCAAATCCAATCATCGATTTCGATGATAAGTGGACAATGTGCACGAGAGATTTTAATGAGTTCCGAGGAAGCAGATGGGGTATCTTCGAGATCGAGCATCGAACGTCGATGAAATCAAGTTTCTAAAGAGCTATCGCGTCGTAATCGTGTGTAATCGAACGTTTATAATCGAGCTTGTTGGAGAGCAATTTACGATTTGTACGAGAAAGCGAGCTATCGATGAAAATATTTTAATAAGGAAAAAGTCAAATCGAACGCGTTTACGATATTTTAAATATTAGATGAACGTATTTGATCGTTCGATGTGTCGAGTGATACGCCATCTGTTTACTATCAAAAGCCTGAAATTTATTTAAATGTATCTACTTTTTATTTTCTGAGGATAAAATGTAATTAAAACTTTTAGTAGGAAAATATTTGTACTGAGCTATGCTGTTTAATATTTTTCTTTTTTATCGCATAATATCTTTTTACTTTTTAAAGTCGATCGAAGGATAGTATTTTTTTTTATTAATTTTAAGTATTATCGCTTTTTCTAATAAACGATCTATGTACACGAGCTAGAAAATTCTTAAATTGCGTACAACAAAGTTACTGGGCCATTTAAATAATTTATACTCGATAAACTTCCGCCGATTAGAGTATAGTCGAAGGTAACTAGGTTACTTTCGAGTGCCCGAAGCTTGAGTTTACTCGATATATCTCTCTATCACGGGATCATAATCCGTGAATTCAAAGCTTCCCGATGCTCGATTTAATTCTAAAATATCTGACATCTCGAAGAAGATTTCAAAACATTTTGGAAACATCATTGCTGCACCTGCTACCAAAATCTCGAACTTTATTCCGAATGCATGAATTATTTCATAAGATTTCTGAAATTTTGACGTTTTGAGAACACATATTCTAATTTTAATAATTACTGCTACATTAAAATATTAAAAATATTAAAAAGATATAATAATTATATTTCACAGTATTTATATAATGTATTATCATATTTGTAGCAATAACAATAATAATAAGTGTCGAACACTACTATGAATAAGCGACAAAATCTGATTTATTTGAGATTTACGAATAAAAATTCGAAATTAAATTCCTACATCATGCATGACGAATCACTGGAAGAGTGACATTAATAAACGATCTTAAAGAGAATTGATGCACAGTTGAACAATCTTATACTCTAGGAGAAGGATCTCACATTAAATTGTTAAATAAATGTACACCATCGTTTGTATGATTTATGAGTTTCTCTCGCGCAACGATTGGTCGCAAGTAAAATGCAAAACAAAAATTCAAGATTTCTATTGTGCTCGCACAAATCTTACCACGGTCTATCTAAATGTACTGTTTGAAGCCATTTTACTTACCTGTTTCAATTCTCCAAAATTGAAGTTACAATTGCTTCGTTCGTAAAAATCGCGGATAATTAGACTCGTTCACTTTCATCTGGAACGAAAGAACGTACATCGTAATTGTAAACTAATAATATGTAGTTGTAAACCGATTGTTTGGTATATACAATTATATAATAATCAAATTACATCGACTAGACTGCGAGTTTTTACGAAAATTCATATTTTTGTGAACACAGCCACAAAAATAAAACTTAAATCTCGTTAGAGTTGAAATGATAGATGGCGTAAATACCAGTGGAAGATTTCCAATAAAACTAAAAGACGAAATTCTGAGTTTCAGCTTTTTCATCGTCATTCGTCATTTTCGACTAGAGATTTCATCGCCTTTAGAAATTTTTAAAGATTTGATAAATTTATTTATTTGTACGCTCTTTTACCTCCATTTTTTTTCAATCATAGCAATCATTCGCCATCGTATCTCTATTTTGCGACAGATCTAATTTGAAGGTTCAAGTAAAATATTCTAGCAGATATCATCTGTTTTACTGTATTCGACGTAATAATTTACACTTTTTCTCGCTAAAAAAAAAAAGGTCAAATAAAGACTCGTTTCATCCTTTAGATATCATGACACAAATACTTCGCTTTATTACTTTATCGTATTACGTACATCCTGTAATATCTGTAAACATCCGCGATGTAATAACTGTAACACGATAAACAAAAAAAATTAAATCCAATAAAACGATACACAAGTTTCTAACTTTCGGGTCACGTAGAATTATTGAGAAGTAACTCGATTAGGGGATTGCTTTCAAAGTAACAGAAACAAAGAATGACAGTTTCTCTACTCCGCGTTTCTCCGCGTTTCCCATAAAAACAGACGAAGGAAGTTGAAAAACGCCGAAGAAGATTCTTTGTGCGACTGATTCGCCTCGATGTACAACCGTAACAGCAAAGTCGAGAGGACACGTCGCTGGTAGAAGTTGCCAGTCCTGGGTTACATGAAATATTTCTGGAGAGAACGCGCCGGTATGCACTTTCGTCCTCGCGATGTTCGAGATGCGTATCCAACGAGGACTGGCGGCCATTCGACCGATGCAAATATAGAGAAATTCGCGATGTCTGTCGAAACTGGGCAACACACAACGTCGCCGCGGAATAAAACTTGAAATTGCAATATGAATTTCGATAAAACGAAAGTTTGCCTACCCTGTGCTTTTCGACGGGGTTTACCGAATTTGCATAAGAAAATAATTATAGAGGCGAGGGAATAGGTGATTTTTATTTTTGTTATTATTATGGCAAGCGTCTGTGCAGAAGAATATTAAGCTCAATAACGTGCAAGATAAGTTTAATATTTTCTTTGTATCGCTCGTTAGTAATTTTTTATTAGGGTTTTTGCTGTGATTTCAAAGAATATTCAAAGTAGGATAATGTTTCTTTTCTCTACGTAATTGGACATTGGTATTTATGTTCCATTAAAGACAACAGAGCGAATGTTTCCCCTTACTTACAAAGCCGTTCAATAAAACATTGAATTTTGTTTCGAAGGATGAGCAAACATTGGGATGTTCTGACATATCGTTTACTTTCATTATTAGATAAACTATTTCCGCTTTCCTCTTAATCACGACAATACAGCCTCAGACGCTTGACCGAGATATCAATGTGACCGATAATACCTAAAAATACGGCAAAGTCACGTCAACTAACGCAAACCTCATCCACAAACAAGAACCAAATAATAAGTCACCAGCAGAAGGTTGGAAGTAAACTAACAAGGAATAAAAAGAGATAGGAAAAGGTCAATTATACGCTTCGAGCGAAACTTTCGAATTATCCCCTACGAATCCTCGTGCAATCTTGTTGATTTCTTAATTAAACCGAAGGGCAAATTGGAACGCAGCTGAGCGAGCAACGAGACGACGATCGTCGAACCGATACAAGAGAAGACAACGTCTGTATCGTCTTCGTCGCTGGTAGCTTTGTTTTCTCGTTAGCAAAGATTTCTCCCCGTCTCTTCCATGTTGTATTTACCATTTCGATGTCGACATTGTCGCCGTCGAGCAGACGTTTGATTTATCAGCGGTCGCGTTGTTCGCGATTTCATCGACGACAGCGTCGCCATCGATGGCTTCCGGCGGATTTCGAAAGAAATATCGAGAGCCTGCTCACGATTCCAATTTATTCCGCCGATATTGGCTTCATCGCCGCCTGTCAGACTGCATCAAAGCAGCTTCTGTGCCATGGAGCACGGTAAATACCTGTTACGCGTGTTCTCTCTCTCTCTCTCTCTCTCTCTCTCTCTCTCTCTCACTCACTCACTCTCTCTCTTTTTCTCCTGGTACAATGAGAATTTTCTTCACGAGGGACACTCGGGACTTCGATGAGCCGTAGAATGTCGCAAAAAGTTCCGAACGCGACTTTGATCAGTGGAGAGCGAACAGCGAGGTTCGAAAGGAAACTCGTTAATTTCTCCAGTTTGCTGGTCGTTGTGCAACCGTCTTCGAGTTTTCTGGAAAATAGAAGCGATAGAGTTAACCTGCGACGTAAGATCTACCTGCAAGAGATCCTATCATAGTAGAGCAGTTGTTAATTTGCGATCGAATATCCATAGCTTTGTTGCGTGGATCGTATTCTTCCTTCGGTTTATTCAATTTTTCTCTTCTCTCTTCTCCTTTCTCTTTTCTTATTAACGTATAGTCAAGAGGAAAATTCTTTTCGTTCTCTAGTTACGTCGATGAAAATTTGAGGTACAGATAGATTTCCGTGTGACGTATACGATAATCGAAAATTATATTATGTATTACAGTTAGTCGTGTAAACTTTGGAATATTTGACGCGCATATTGGATGCACACTCGATAATCTCTAGCTGAGACCGGGTTTCTAAAGAATTAATTTTATGTAAATAACCAAGGTATCGTGTTGCGTTGAAAACGTGAAATTCTTGGCAGATATTATTAATATCACATCTCCTTCAAAGACCCATTTATCATGCGTCCAAGCTTTTCAAATAGAGAAATTTCATTTTAAAGTGATCAATGAGAAGATGAAACTAACCAGTAGCTACATAGCAAGAAAACTGATCGACGAAACAAACGAAATGAAAGTAATCGCGATACACAGTAGCATTAAAATAGCTTCAAATAATTCTATTTCGTTCGTATTTAATCGAGGAAATATTTTTTACTCGAACTTTATTGTTGCACCGTATTATTCATACCAGCAAATTCGAGTAATAATATAAATTTTAAATAACATCGAGATAAATTCTCCAAATTGTAAAAAAATGTTTTATTTCTTATTATCATTTACGGTATAAAATTTGCGAATCTGTTTAACCATTTCAACTACTTTATTCAGAGAAGATAAAGATTAAAATGATATTAAGGTAATTTGCAATTATTTTAACAAATTTTATTCGGATCTACACATTCACGGTCTATAATTTTGTGAGTCTTCTGCTCCCTCAAAAATTTTAACTATTTTATCCAACGAAGATTTCGTTTCACGAACCGGTTAGAATGGAAACCGACGGTTCTACTTATCGAACAAACACTTCGAGAGCCCTGTAAACAACGAAATATCCGACGTTGGTTAACTACGTGTTGCGAATTCTTGCGTGAAACGCTGTACACGCGAATGGTCATATACGGTTCGATTAGACTCGAAGGAAAGTGGCAGCCAATTCGAGACACCCAGTTTCAACCCCTCGATTCGATGACAAGGACGAGTTTGGAATTCCGGATATTCCATGGGATATTTTCGAGGGGTTCGTCGCTTACAACCTGAATGATTGTCGTAAACGCGAAAGACATACTTCTTGTCAGCTTATTTCTCTTTATGTTTGCATGTCTAACCAAGATGACGTGTCGAAAAATTGTTGAAATATGGTAGTAGTTTTCCTCTGTCGAAACTTGTTCACGAGATAAGCTTATAACATACAGCTTTCTTTCAATTTTTATCGTACAATTGTCACGCGTTTATCGTTTCCTAATGTTTATACGTTTTATCATATGCTTCCATCGTACAATTAAAGGAATTTGCTGTGAATTTACAAAATCCTTACAAATAAGCAGAGTAATATGTTTCGAGAAGATTTCTTCATTCAAGTTCAAGATTACCCACAGTTCCCTCGAATTAAAAATTTCGTTACTCCTTCCTCCTCAACCTCTCAATTATAATTTGTAATACTTTCTACATGCTTACAATTTAATATATAAATATATATTATATCATATTACATAAATCTAGACATAAACATAAATATAATACGAATTATTAGAACAATTTCTCGGTTGGGAATTAGTATACGTATAACTCCCACCGAAATTTTTTTAAATCAAAGATTTTTTTCATTTGTATACATTCTTCTCTAAATTTCTCCAGTCCTTTGAAAAGAAAAAGAAAAAGAAAACAACCGAAGAAAATACAAATTTCACAAGGAATTTATATCTATCTCTCACCGTCTCTGACTTTTTAAATCAGAAACGAGGCACGTTAGAGTTTCCATGAAATTTTGGTTAACCGAGTCGATCCCCTAGCGAGCCTCGAACGCTATCAGTACTTCGCGCAGCGTTAAACCGCAAGAGTAATGCGTTTACTTTGTCTCCTTGAATTAGCGCGACTAGTAGAACGTTGTACGGTCTACGGATGTTCGTGCATTGAGATCGGACGTAAGGATTTCCCCCGTTACTTATCCTTAATGGAGGATGTCTTAGTGGCCACGGAAGCATCACGGAGAATGCGTTCGGGCCATCGTAAAAGGCTCGCGATCCGTTAGTGCTCCGGATAATAGCTGTAAGGGCACCAGGTGTGGTTCAATAATAACCCCGATGACGACGATCAACGTAGACATATATAAATGTGTTGATCGGCTATGGACGTAGTCTACCACGTGCCACGTTATTTTTAAGTTTTATTTGAAAGAGAACCGATTATAAATGTTTACAGCGTGACAATAATAGAACTTCTATCACAGAGCGGACAAAATGAAAAATGTCTAATTTTTCATAGACCGTATGGAAGTACGATGACGAATACTTAGAGATTTGAGCGATTCATTATAAAATAAATGGTTAAAAGCTTATTTTTCTCACGATCTGCTATTACTCTGGAAAATAGCATTATGGACACCAGATGTGGTGCAATAAAACACTCGATGACGACAATCAACGTAGACATAAATGTAATGATAGATTATGGCCGCGTCTGCCGTTTGTTACGTTGTATCTAATTTTTATGGCAGAGAGAAAAGGTTTTTTCATTTTTACAGCCTGACAATTCGACGGTGGAATTCCGAGAGTAATCAGAACAGCCAATTCGTAATTTTTCATAGAAATTTTAATAACGAATGCTACGAGATTTGAACGATTCATTGCAAAATAAATAGCTGAAAGCCTGTTTCTCTCTGTACATTGTGTAATTTTCTTTTAATTTGTTTTTGTTGTACCGCTTTGTAGTTCTACCGCTGAACGAATTCAGAATGTTAAACGCGCGACAAGGGTAAGAAGATACGTGGAGGATACAACATCGAGGTTTAGAGTTAAAATGAATGAGAATATGATAAGAATTATTTAGGGTGTCACGAGGGGACGAGGTTTTAGGGAAACGCAGGTTGTTGGCATGAAATAGTAGTGGTTGAAATTGGAAAGTAACAATTCCTTTCGAGGGTTCATTTGTTCTGTTAAAATGAATGCGTAAAATATTCAGCGCAATCGTAAATAAATATCTTTTACGTGAGAAAATGTTGAAATTTAAAAGACGTGTCATTTAAAAATTAGATGTTTACGACGATTATATTATACTATTGAGATATGTATAATTTTATGTCCTAGACTAGGTTAGCTGCGTAGTAGTGATACTTGTATGTGAATATCAGTGTGTGGAAGTATGTGTGTGCGCGGCGTCTCGAAAACAAAGGAATGTAAACAGTTCAGTTAACCCATTTGCATCCAAGCGCGGATTAATCCGCGCGCTGCGACTGTCTTCTATCACCAAGCGCGGATAATTACGCGCGCTGCGGCTGCTTTCTTTATTTCCATTTTAATCTAAATAATTTTTACTTTTTTTCTCTGTTATAAAGAATGTAAAATGCGATTTTTCCGAAGTAACACTGTCTATCGATCGTCTTGAACAGTAAATTTTCGATAAACTCCATGAAGTATTCGGATGTCATTTACCGCACCTACGACCGATCGCGCGCGGTGATAGGGACCAGTCCTCTGAAATAGGGCAATGATGCAAATGGGTTAACAGTCTGGTATGGAAGGCAAGCGTGTATCGATGAATATCTTTGAAATCGCTTATTCAATAAATATATAACTATTCTAATATGAATTCTAAGTGTAAATTTAGTGTCCCTATACCATTATTTCGGCTATTAAGATCCAAAATTCTCAACATATACATATATAATATATTATATATAGTATATATCTATAATAAAATTATTGTAAATATCTAGTTTCAAAATGGCACGTGTTTTAAATTCAAACATTTTCTCGTGTACTATATATATGTAGTATACAATAATTATAATTATATTACTTAAAATATTCTTATTTAACACTGTGTATCTGACAATAGAATACAAAAAATAATCTATCTACCTATCAAACATACGGATTGCAGGTTCGTAAAAATTTGGAGAAATTAGGTTATGAGATACATATTCCAGTTAAGAATTCCGGAGAAGCTCATCGATCCTTTTCTGTCGGAAAATACAATACAATTTCGAGTAATTTGTTCGTAAGCTATCACCAGCATACATGAACGATACTCTAAGCAGAAAACACTTCACTTGAGAAGAAATTGGAGAAGTTGGAACGTCCAAGGAGGATGGATACTTCAATCATCGAAGTGCTGAAAGAATCGAAAGAATTTCACATCTGCGCGAAATTTTATAAGTTGCACTGCCTTCTCTGTAACTCCTAAATTATTTAATATTCATTGCGAAACTCGAATATCGCATCTACGCCGTTATTTCGCGATACAAACGTAGGAAGAAACGAAAGATGCGCGTATTAAGATATTTGAATGACATTTTCCATTATCTGTGGTTCCACTAAGTCTTTGACATAAATCCCTTTTTATAAGCTCTTTCGTTTATCACGGTATTGCGTTCTTTGTTTCAGACCTTGCTAATAAAAGGTGAATAGTAGCGAAAGAAAGTAATTTTACGTATGAACAATAAAAGTTATGTCATTATATTTTACATTGAGAATAATACAGTAACGATATAGTACTTTAAAGTGCCACAGTTTGGGATTCGAGAGAGATTCCATCTGAAACGCTCTTTTTCGAAACTTCGCCTGAAAAGAACTTACTTGGTGAAATCGCCGCCAGGGGAGCAAGTTATCTCTAGGAGGTGATAAATTCTCGAAAGTGCATCAAGTATCGCCATGTCAATGCAAGAGAACAATCTACAGTTCGAAAAGTACGTCTGTTTGCATAAGTATTGCACAATAATTGTACAACGTATAGTATCAAAGCGGAAACAAGATAATTACGCATCTCTGTTATCCGAGAAAATTATTTAGACTATTTTAAATAAATTATTCAGGAAGGAACGGTAAACTTTTTAAAGCAAATTAGGTATTATACTCTGGATAAACTTAAAATGGTAAAAGTATACGAGAATATTTTGTGTTCAAATTTGTCCGTCCATTACAATATTTTTACTAAAATGTGAAATGTAGTAGAACAAAAAAGTGACTAGAGTATGCATTAGCAGCAAAAAAGTCAGAGAAATAAAGAGAAATAACAGAGAGGCAGTTGCGGTTAGCGATACAAAAGAGTAATAAAGAGGAATGAAAAAGAACAAAAGAACAACTTCCAGTTTGCAAATAAGTTTTGAATAAGAATGTCTCCAAAATCCCAACAACGTAGCAGAAAGTAACATTTCGCTGCAGAGATCGCGCTATAGGAAGCAAGCAAGGAACGAAAGTTATAGCAAATCAAGCAAATCGCTCGAGGATGTAATTTCTCGCTCAAACAACGAACCGTATTCAGTTGCTCGTTAGAAATCCGTGCTAAGAATCTCGTTTTACGCGCGAAGATGTCAGATACTCGTAGCCAAAGAGATTGCCGCTACATCAGTCACGATGTCTTCTTACAAAATCTCGAGTCTAACTCAAATTTGACTTTAATCGAACCGAGACCTGATTCAAACCGGAACGGATATTATGCTATAGTATTTAATTGTCAATTATGCGTTATAGAAAATTATAACGTAACGAAAATGATTTTTAAGAGAAAATAAGTGAGAAAAAGGGAATAACGAAAGACAAAGAACGTGAAAAAGAAAAAGGAAAGAAGAGGAAGAAGAAAAGGATGGAAAAAAGAAAGGGGAAACAAGATTAAAATAAAAAAATGGAAAGGGTGGAAGAAACGGAAGAGAAGATGACGAGAAAGTAATTAGGTCAATTACGTCTAGTAAGTGCTGGAAATATTAATTAACCTTGTAAACATTTCTTTTATAATATCACGTTGATCTACCAGAATCTTGTTCCTTTCTTTTCCTCATTGATTATTTACAATTACATCAACCGATATATCAGATTATTGTTAATAATTAAATTTATGTCATTACTGTTGAATTTTGTAATTTTTGCAAAAGGATTAATTTATTTTATAAGATAATATGTAATTTTATACGCATACTTTATGACAATTTATTACTGAAATTCGCCTAACGAAAATTCTTCAGTATTGTGTATACGTATATTTATCGTGTAAAGCTAACTTGGAATGCATCAATTCTCTGTAAAAGGAAGATGCAACTCCCGTCATTGAGCGAATGCGGCATTTCGTTAGACAAATTGGAAATGTAACCGACGTCATTAGGTTCCCACCGCGAAATTCGACTGGTGTTCGTTGTTACACGGTTGGGAAATAGTGTCGGATACTGAAAGGGACGAATTAGGTGAGCTAGTTAATTCTGAAACGAAACGAAGCTTGACAAGAAATTCTCGTTTCTCAATGGTTCTCCGAGCATTGTCTTTCGAGACATAGAAATTGCTTGCTGCAGATTTTTGAGAGGATTTTAAAGATTTTAATTATAAACAGGTGTATTTATATACATGCTGCGAGTTTATGTTAGATGTAATTCTTGTCATCCAAAATAATACAATCTCGTATTATACCCGTTCTTTTGATGAAAACGTAGATTACTCCTAGTTCTTATTTTAGTCGTTAGAAGGATAATAAAGGAAGTAATTGTTTTGTAAATATTGTTTGAAGGTTATTGAAAAATATTCATAATGTCGGAAGAATAAAGTATAGTATTGTGAAAAATTCCCTTTAAATTCAAATAAAAATTCAGAAATATTCATTTAAAAGATAAAATAATTTGTAATATAAATGACTGAGAAGAGTTATAAAGTTTCCAAACGTAAATACGGAGATACACCTTGAAATACCTTTACTGGATACGCCAGCAATTAAAATAATATTCCTCGATACGTTCGAAAGATGTTTAAAAATATTCGAGAGCAGAAATTCCACGATTAAGGGACGTTGAATCGCTGAAGGATATTTCAGGAATCTTTTGCAGAAACTGAAATAAAGCTAAGCGAGGAAAGTTCCGTCGGCAGTATAAATATTTAATATACGTATCTTTTAAGATGAAAGAATGAAAATTTAATTATTGGGAAGCTTCCACCGTAATTAACTATAAATTAAATATATCGTTCCAAAATTTAATTTGTCAACCACGAAGCCGTAATTAAGTCCGATATGTTTCGCATTAATTTTAGATTTATCCGAATAACAATCTCTCGGTACAGTAAACTCAAAAAACTAACAATATTCATTGCAGAGACAAATGCTTACATCGCAATAAATTTTAATTAAATTTAGATTCTATTCTAATTGTGATGAAAATTCAAGTCAGTACTTCTATGCATACAGTGAAAAGAATATAATCATTATAATATTTTAGATATGCTATATATATTTCTGTATGTACTTTTCTTGCATTTCTGTAGCAATTCAAGTTTCTCATAATTCTGTAACCATTTTATTTGCCATTCGTACGATATAAAATACTCAAAATCGCGAGGTATCGCTTCGAAGTTTAAAAATATATGTATTAGCTGACATTTTAACGAGTTGAGTTTCGTGGAAGCTTTGCCATCGTATAATTTCAGCGTTTGTATATTTTAAAAGCGTTCTGGGTCAAACGAGAGGCCAAAAAACATTTCTAAAAGCAGGATGAGTCTGGAACCGATTCAATGCCGGCTGCGTTAGTTCCGCAACAAATACCGGGACCTTCGAATAAAGATCGAATTTGCCGGTTTAACGACGTTCCCTCGTGGTCTTCGCATCTTTTCCGCGAAGAAAAATTGCTAACAACAATACAAGTTCTCTTTAAACTGTCCGCGTGAGTCGACCTCGGGGACGAAAAGAAAGCGCTTTTAAGTTGAAATTCTTTTACCGTCGAGTATCATTGGACGAAGTAGACTCGCCAAGCTTTAGTTGTACGTGAAATTTTTAATGTCGCTTCTGTTATGCCGTTTGTTTTTCGTTCGTGTACTTTTGCATTGAAATAAGTCATTCGCTTTATCATGTTGCAACTCTGAGGTTTTCTACCGCTTCTTTTGGTTCGTTATTCGAAGAGTTGAGAAGCCATGGAAAATATTGTAAATTCATAGACCGCCATGATCTTTCAACATTTTATGTCGAAATAATATAATTCTGTCGTAATATTATATAACTACTATGTATTAATTATAATCTTAAACAATGTGGGACATTAATAATATCATCTTGCTAACTCCCTATGGCCTACAAATCATCTTCGATACAGTAAAATGAACCCGATATAACCTACAAGTGACCTAAGTCACGATAGCTCGACCTCGATGATTCTTTATGATCTTCAAATAACTCTGAGTAGCAGTCATACGACGTTGACGACTTGTCAGGACTTTCGGGTAATCTCCAATACCAATGTCATGACCTGAACGATCCTTTGTGACATAAAAATAACCTTGAATCTCAACGACACAATCTCAACGATCTCTTGTGGTTTTCGAGTGACTCTCAATCCCTGTGACAGGGATTCCGATCGTCGATTTTGCACGATCTTCGAGCGATCTTGAGTTAAACTGGCTTAATCGTAACGATCTCTAGTGACTTTCAAATGATCTTGAATGCCAATGGCATGACCTCGAGGACTCTCTCCGTAATGTTCAAGGGACCTTGCATCCCAGTGACGCGATATCAGCGAATGTGACGTTGCTTAAAATTGAATAACAGCGGTTCAATGTATCTTACACGAAGGTAATCCTGAATACGTCAATGATAAAAAGAAGATCGTGAAAGTGTCTTTCTATTTTCTCCACGGCAACGACGCTTAATGCTTCTTCTTTGTTCCTCTCTTCGTTTATCCGCTAATTACGGCAAGAGCACGCTGCGCTGAAATTATCGAATACGAAATCAGGTTACCTATTTCATTAAATATTATGTGTCCTATTTATCGAATATGAACGAGAGGCCGCAGCCGCAATCCTGTGTGCTTCATGCTGGAATTATTCGACACAAAGACATTTCGATAATAAAAGTCGAGAGGGGAGATAATACGATATGTGCGAGTCATAAAATGAGATTCCATTATTCGAACTTTGCTACAGTTCCCAACAAATACGTAGAAATACAGAAGGAATGAAGGTCAGTGGTATACTCGTATGTTTTTTAGAACCTGTAAAGAATGTAATTTTGATGGAGTTTTCATAAAAATTCTAATATTTGTGACGTCGTAATTTAAGGGCGTTATTCAATCAGCTTGTTATCTCTCAAAGCGAGTCTCTTTTATTTTTCATTTAAATGTTAATTAAATTTAAAAAGATAATTTCGAAGGAGCCTTTACGGAGATCTTAACGAAGTCACGTACTGAATTTTATAAGTCTTAGCAGAGCTGATTACGAAGAATCTGTTAGGTTCAGCGATGAGCACGAAAAATGTCGAGTTAAGTGCTAGTCTTTGTGAGATTGAATTTCAAATATTTGATACGATTTTTAAAAGATCTGTTTCCTCATCACCAGATTATGCGTATAAATATCTTATTCGTCATTGCAAAAGTTGTATATATAATTCTTTATTATTTGTGCATTTTAATGAATCGAAAAAAGAAAGATTAAAAGAAACGAATTAATTCAGCCAATATATGTATGCACGCGTGATAGAAAAGAAGACAAAATGAGTAATGGTAATAAAATAGTCTGTCTTTAAATATTATTATATAATTTTTACATTGACGTTATTAGTATATTTCTGAACATTATTAGGCAACATAATTTATCTCTACCATGATAGTAGAAGCTTCACAGATTTCCATAAAAGTTTTAATTACTCGCGATATATTTACAACTAATGAACTATGTGTTCCCTGAGACGACAAACCGCGTAAATATGAAGTTTATGATTAACGAGTTCGTCGAAATGCTTTGTTAATCGTTCTCTAAGTATGCCTGGATACGGATACGGTCCTCCCGTTATGTGTCAACATTAACTAATAGCCCGATCGGTCCCAACGGAAGTCACCGATGATATTTCACTAGTACTCCATTTACATTACGTGTTCGACATCGAAGGAAGCATACCGAAGGTCGACCACTATTCCTTTGACGCTTGACGCCAGATAATTATCCATATCGTAAGAAGTTTGATTCATAATGAATTAATAATTGTTACGTGTCATTTGGATGGCCCGATCGAGAATTTATTGTTGCATTAAATAGCCTGACCGATTAAAATCATCGAAACGAGTGAACGCAATTTAAAGCACATCTTCTTGACTTATGCTACTTTTATTTTATACATTCTGGTAGATCATCTTATAATCGCTTCTTTTTATATTTCAATTTATTAATAAACTAGAGAAGCTGGTACATATAGCGTACGAATTTCAATCTTCGATCGAATGTTTAATTAGTCGGTGAAGTATATTTGTATATTTATCTCGTTGTGATCAACGTAGAATGTATAAGCGAGTATTAGGCAAGTGCTTAAGTAATGAATTCAAGTGGTTTAATTGAAAACAAAACGTTTTGGTTCGTTTGTTAAGCACTTGGATCTATAGCAGTTCATTAATCAAACTCCTTATGTATATTATATTATTCATTATATTTAAACTCTTATATGTATATTATATTTTTAAAACTACAAACTGAATTATCTTCCGGATAGATTACGAATTTTTATTCTCGCGCAAGACTATATATTTTCTCATCCAAAGTAAACAATCGTTGAATATTAATCACTAAAAAAAAAAAAAAAAAAATAACCGCGATTAAACAATCCAAGGTAATACACTTTGCTTCGTAAAAATTTCTTTCCGCATATTCGCATCATTTTTGCTACAATACTTCTGGCGACGGGTATAATCAATTTTTATGATGAGAATCTATTTCGTCGGTTTATTTGGTGGGTTTTCTGAAGGATCTCCATCAGCCCTCGTCTCACTATCGTTGCCCTATCTTCGCAGTCGGAGGTTGGCAAGTGGCCAAGGCAATATCGGTTCTCTGCTAATTTGCAATTAAGGCCACGACGTGTTGCGAATTCTGCTACGATGTACGGGCGCGATTCGGCGCTGTCCATTCGACCCTCTTCCTGATGGTAATACGTGTCGTAGCGCCATTATATCATTTGCGTGGAAAAATTAACCCGAAGGAGATCACGCGGCTATTTCAAATCCTTCCTTGTCTTTTCACTTACGCTTTCCCAGTTTACATTAAGCTAATTTGTTTCCCTTTATGCTCTATCTTTCATCGTTTCTTCTTTCTCTTTTTCAGAAATTATCATGAATTTCTTATATGTAAATATTTCCGTACAATTTTAGATAGGAATCTGAACGAATGAAACCAAGATTCTACGTAACTGATGACTCGTTACTTGTTCTACGTTTATGATTAATTATTTCGTTAAGAAGCTTACGAAATAATTGACAATTTATTTCTGCTGTGTAGTTTAAACGATTTATTATTAGGAGCTGTTTGATCTTATTTATTTCCGTTGGCAAGCACATGTGTGCAGGTTGGTGCATAAATTTTATGTATATTGGTACCGGAGGGAGTGAATCTTTACGATTTAATGACCGTAAATCACAGAAATGGTAGGTAAATGGATACATAGTATATAATATGTATACTTACTGGGTTATGAGAAAACTGAAACATTCAAATAATTCAATTCAACGAAAGTGTAAGGTACTCGGTTTGAAATAATACTTCAATCCAAATTACGATGTGTGACGTTTATTATTCTATCGACAATTTTAATGTATCGAATTTTTCACATTGTTGCAACAATTTTTACAAAGAATATTTCAATGAGATTAAAACGTCTACGACTATCACCGCTCTTCAAATTGTCAAATTATTTCATTCTCAAATTTGATCACCGTATTTTTACAAAACAGGCTCAACTACTTCTAATATCCAACAACGAAGCATGCAAATCGATTAATAACCCAACTGTTCTCTCATATTACAATAAAGATACACGTAATTCTACGTTATATGCGAAAACTACACCATCCAAGATATTCTCCATTCAAAGTACATTTTCGTTGCAATCAAATTTTCTAACCTGCTCAAGAATTCAGTGGCAATTTCTACGAGGCAATTCGGTGAAAATTCACGGAGGTAATGACAGCGCAATGTAAACCAGCGAGAGAAACTTATAGCACGGCCACTTTATTCTCCGCCGGTGTCGATTTTCATCGAGAGCTCGTTACGGTCGAAGCTTTTCAAACAATTTCAGCGGGCTTGAGAGAAGTCGAAGTCGATGGTTGATAAAAATTTATGAGCAAACACGGGATTGCCTTGTCTCCCTTGCTTCCCGCAGAAGCGCCATCCAGCAATTACACGAGCAGCAACCGTAAATCGGCAGCAGAGAAAATGAAGACGAATGACAGTCGAACGTGGCCCTGTGGAACTGCGATTTCTCAAGGTTCATTTCACGACGGCCTTTGCATTCTAATGTCGCGTACGAAATCGAAATACCTATCGCGAACGTCAAATTTCAAATACCAGGAAAAAGAAGGTTCCCTCGAAATTTCTTTCCCGATCCTTGAAAAAAAAAAAAAGAAAAAAAAGACAGGATTCTTGGAAAAATGGAATTACGTGTTGAAATTGTTCCATATATTCTTCTGGAATAAAAATTTTATTTTTCGATAAGTTTTTATAGACACTGGAGAATATTTTATGGAGAGTCAAGGATAAAGTTTTGTGAGGCATCCACCGGTTATAAGATTGTAAAATAAATTCTGGTAAAAAAGGAGTTTCTGTCTTACGAGAATATTTTTTTTCATTTTTCTACATAAATTTATGCGAACGATGGCTGTTTCAACGAAAATTCCTCTACTTCTAATCACAGTATTTACGAGAGTATTGCGTTAGAATCACGAAGATTGCTTAAATGCTTGAAATGAGAATTACGGTGATTGCTTAATGCAAGTAAAGCCTCATTGTATACTCAATTATCCTGATTATGGTATTTATAGGAATATTACATCAGTATCACGCAATTTCCTTTTTCAGTGAACGAGATACGTTAATGTCGGCGTTCATGGCGTAATATTTACGTCATGAATAAATGGTTAACTCATAATGAATTCGAGATCGAGTTCACTGAATTTCAGATATTATTACATTAGTCGCCACGTGATTACGCATACACTGGTTGTGATTTAAATCACCTATATATCCGGAGCACGAATTTACAGACGCCGGAAATTCTAATCCCAATTTCAATCTTCGAGCGTGAGCCATGAAATCGTGCAATAAATTTTCAACGTGAGACGTTTGTTCCTTGGAAGTAAAGCGACCACGAAAACGCCGTACGATGCCTGGGAAGTTGTAAGGGAGAGTGACAAGAATATTATTTCTTTATTGAGAACATGACAAACGATATTTTTTCGTGTTCGACGGGATAAAATCTCGACCGAGCCACTGTTTTCACCGTTCGTACATCTTATTTGTCGTAATTTTATTCAAAGCAACAATCAAAGCCGAATCGTCTGTGATATAAAATAATAAACCGTGCGCAAAATAACGACAAAGATGCTAAGATATGAACTTTATAGTATAACGAATGTACTTTAATTTGCGTCAAGCTCTCATTTCCCATTGCTTAAGGTATAACATTTGTTGTTTCGTTTCTCTTTGAAAGACTAAAGCTCTACGTCAATACGTATATTATTACGGAAATATCAGCAAGCGTTAATAAAGTTGGAAGCATCGAAAAAATAAACAGGTACATGCTGCGAAAAATGATTTGCGGCATGTGCGTTTACCAATTTCTTCCGCCGAACGGAACAATTTAGTTGCCAAAAAATAAAATATTTAAAATTCTATTTTTTATCGATGTATATACAATGGAAGAGGAGGTAGATGTTTGAACTGATCGCGCACGATACAACCACGGAATTCGAGCAAAATGCATATATTTGAATTAATGTGAAAATCTATTTATTAAAGAATCAAGGTACACGAAAATTAACAACTGAAAAGAATATACAATTAAAACATTCCGACACATTTAATTATTTATTGGTTCATATAGAAGTCATGGGAATTTTGTAAAAATATCAAATAAAATCCCTTTAATCTTTTTATAAATGTGTGACAGGTAAAGCATCTTATCTTCTTTCCCCAATTCTTTGTATATAGAAGTAGTATATTTATTCGATCTTATTATTATTTACCAGTACTTTTTAAAATTTAATAATGCTCCACATCTTAATCGAAGCGTTTATCTCGAAATTGTACGAAAGCCAAGCTCCACGGTACTTTTGAAAAGTCGCTGAAAAATTTTAGGTTAACGTCGAAACAAGTAGTTTCGAATTTATCACAGCTTTTGAGAAATATACGGAATTTAAATTAATTCAACGATGGGCGACGTATCACGGCGAAAAAGAATTTGAAAAGAAGTTGCAAGTTCCCTGCGGAATCCGAGATTACGTTGGTGAATGTGCAAGTTCTTCGCTGCTCTGTGCATAAAAATATCGAAGAGGAGTTGGTGGAAAAGGATTGCAATAACAGAGGAAAGGAAGAAACGAAATAACGCGGGGGTGGACGTTGTCTACAAAGAACGGATATTATAATTAATCCGCGTGTAGGTTATAAAGGGAAAAATGTAAAGGAAAATATAACGTCCAGTGAAATATAGCTAGAAACTTTTTGCCAAATTTCTCTTTCCTCTGTGCTAAAATAATATTTCCGATATTTCATTTATTACGAGATCTGCGGCGATGTATAACATTTTTATTTACGATTAAACGTTTTACCTTCGTTTCAATTATTGTCAAACAATCTTTAATTATTCGAATGGCAAAAAAGTTTATTTTCATTTCCCATCCATAGTAATCGTTTTAATGTCCTATCCTTCAAAGAAAGATCCACGGTTTAATACTTTTTGCGATATTAAAATGTAATTTATATCCGTGTTAAACTTTCGATTATTTTATTTTGATTCTGTAAACATATTTATTTAATTAAACAGATACTTAACATTATCAATATTCCAGATAACGAAGAACAGAATATTCGCTTAAATTACTAGCGATAATTACGACGTTGATTGTAATTCCGAATTTAACAATGCCATATAATTCCACGTTTGTAGCATCGAATAACGAGCGCTATCTATCAGATCGTCTATTGCAAACATTATACACCAATTACCCCGTAATATGTTTAATAAATAAAGAATAACAAATATAAATGCGACTCCTTTTCAATTACGTAACTTCCCCTTAAAACTACCAGAACATTAGAAAAGTGAAAGACAACCATAACTAATTTGCCATCTCCATTACCAAGAATACGTTGAATAAAATCAATACTGACGTATCCCAATGGGAGTCCCACCTAAGCAAACTACTCTCTGTTATCATGTTACGTTAACCACGTAAATGCATATGAACCTAATTCATATTTATGCTTTATACAGCCAACAAGCCAGTTATTGTTCGTCCCTCTTAAAACAAAAGCATCCGACGATCGGTACGACTCTATGAAACAGTTCGATACGCTGTTAAGACACCGTAAGAGTTGGAAACGAGCGTTTAAATCTTGTGGCGAATATAAAGGACCTCTCGTGGCCAGGTTTTGCAAATTGAAAGCGTTTCCACGAGCTGAAGATGTTGCAGAGGGTGGAAGGAGTGTCGGTTGAAAAGCTCTTTGCACCGTTGTTGACATCGTCGTGGGTGATTAGCGAGGAAAAGCATGTGCCCTAGTGAAGCTGGTGGTTGTCCACAACTAAAACAGCTCTCGAAAACACGTCCAACCGATGCAACGCGTTCCCTCGAATACGCTAATTAGGTTCGGCTGACTTGAGAAATCGTGACGACAATACAACAAAGACGGAAATAATTGTGTTAGAATTAAAGGAAAATTCATTTCTTTGCGATATTTTTCTCGAGTTATGTAATTGTTATGCATATATAAAATTTGTAATTTCTTTCCGATTTTTATTTCTAAACTATCTCAGTTTTTGTCGGGGATTGCAAAAGAAATTTCGCCTGTGAATGAGAATATAAAGAAATTTATTAGATTCGTAAAATGAATTTTTGAGAAATAAAGCTTGTTGGAAATATTTCTCGTTAAAATGACCAAGCGAAGATCAGGTTTACATTTCTTAATCGTATACTAATTTCAGAACTACAAGGAAGGCTTTAAAATTGTTACGATAGCTCGATAATGACAGCTTAAAAAAGTCACTTGCAATTTTTAACCTCGACCTAAAACCTTGGAAATTTAATTAGAACGATCAATTTCTCAATCAAAAGTTTGTAACGGTATAAAAATTAAGAGTTTGAGAAATCACCGCCAAATCGTTGACATTACCGAATCAAGCGGTGTTTGCCAAACAGGCTATAAATCACCGACTGCAAAGAGCATCCAAATCCACGAAGGCCAAATAGCGTTGATTAGCACAAATTAAACAAACGCAAGTTGCTAGTTTCGCAAGGGTACGTTTGTATATACTTTAAGAACTAACGGGTGACTAAATCGTGTCATTACGAGATATAACTACACAATGCTTTGTCATTTTGGCTACGATCATTTGTCAAGGAGAAAGATCTTACGATGTAATATCGTCTGTTCCTCGCGTCGAGATTGTCGAGCCGCAACTTCGTTCCATTTTCCTGGTCTTTTCTCTATGACACAGATCCAGTCCTGAGCAACCGAATGCTCAGACAGTTTAAGGGTTTCGTTTTCGCGTTTTCGTAATTAAATTTCACTGATTAAAAGCCGTATTTTACTACTATAGGCCAGTTTTGTTTCAACCTGGAGACCCAGTTGCGTGTAGTATCTCTAGCGTGGTTTAATTCGTGATAACACGATAACGTATAATTTTTTTCACGGCATTTAATGACAGCTATAAGGAGAATTACCGGCCAAATTCGCGTGAACTTTTCTAAACGTCGTTGTAACGATAGTTCCTTTTCTTTTTGCTCGGAGAGATTCGTTGATAGGGGGAGAAAACGATGATTAAACGTGAGATAAGACGCGACTTAACATCATTATTCGCTTATATAAGATTAACTACACTGAATAATTCATAATTTCTCATGGAAATTTCGTAGATTTACAGTGATCCACTTTTAAAAATACGCATGCTTTTTCCTAAAGTATATTTATTGGTAAAAGCTGGTGTTTCCATTTTATATTTGAGTTTTCTAAGAAGTTAAATTAAATTTTTAAATACGTCTTTAACCTACTAACAGTTTTTAAAAGCAACAAAGTTGTGCAACCTTGGATGAAACGGTGTAAAGCGTTATAATTTATAGTTGACAGTATGTTCAATGTTTTTTTATTTCTAACTTTTTAGTATTTTTTTAAGTATTCAATTTAAGGTTTAACCGTATTTTAAACGTGTTAAAAATAGAATAGCGTTGCGAGAACTTGTCCCAGGGCTCTAATGTCATGGAAAATTTGCAGGAACGAAGGAAAACTGCTCACGTGCCGCGGGGTGAAATTTACATCCTTTCGTTGGGACGGTTCTTCGTCTACGAAATGACAGGAGTAAAAATGCGTTTCCTCGTGACCGTCGGTGAAAATATTCCGGAGAAGTGAAAAATCCTGCTCTCGCGTGGGAGTATTATATAGAAAAAGTGTCAACAATAATTATGTTAAAAGGACAGATTACATCCCAGCTTTCTGCCGTCGACTTTCACAGAAAACGTAGTTTCACAAAGAAATAATTCGAATTAGAAGAAAATGCAATAGGTGAAGATTTCAATACGAAAGGTATCTCACTTAATTCCAAGACTTACGTACTTACAATAACTTACATACGACGCTCTATTTCTGTAATATTCTGTAATAACACTCTATGTCTGTGTAATTCAAAAGTCTTTAAAAAATTAACTTAACAAGCAACCTACTTAAGGACTCGTTCTTCAAATTTTCTCATTATTCAATATTTTCTTCGATACTTCGCTTGTTAACTCATAATTCCAGTTTTCCTTTCTGCTTTCGATCAAAAAACTCAAAGAGCAATTAAAAATCTCCTAATACCACACGTTATACAATCCTTAATTCCTAAAATTCTCTCGCAAACCGTATTTTTTTCTCTTAATCCCGGAAGCTTACCCTCATAACTGTTCGGAAATAAATACCCTGATAGCACCGGATGATCAAACGCGATACGATTTCACGAATCCGTGGGAACAAAAGGCGGATACGAGTTTTAACGAGCGTCAAACATAATAGAGGGAGGGCGCTATGGCCCGTTTCTAAAGGTAGAGGGAGTTGTTCGTACAGGTACAAGGTCAAAGGGTCGAAAGGTCGCGGTCATCGATGGACGACCATTCCTTGTACGTATCCTTTTATCTCAGCATGGTCGAACGGCCATATTTCTTGCGAGGCCCTTTCCCTTGCACCATTACCTCCATTAGGTCGACCACAGTCTCGTTTCCATTCCACGGAAAGCGGTGGACATCGATCAATCGACTTGCGTACACGCTCGAAGCAAGTCCATTCTTCGCGCGTTATCCTCGTCGCTGTTCACGAGGTGTCAGGTCATTCTCCTCGTCCAATCCACCATTTCTAGACGAGAAACATGGGAATTGATTTAACAGCGCCTTCTTCTACGCGTGACTTCGTTAAGGTGATTCGTGAAAGACAGAGAATAACGAGAACAGACGAGGAATAACGAGAGGAGATTTGTAATGTAAGATGCGGATAAAAGGCAATTACTGAAAATTCATAGATAACGACGTGAATAGACGGCGAAGAAAACAATATTAAACCTGTTGTATTGATACTCTTCACAGAGGAATATCGTGTCACGTTTCAAGGAAAATAGGCTGTTTATGTCCAGACCCATATCTTTTTATAGTACCAGGTTTCCGCAAAATTTGAAAACATCTCTTTTGATTTGTCGGTTAACATGCTTGTTAGTGTATTTATTACAGTATAGCGCCTTTTGCCGAGCCAAATGTTTGACATTGTTTTCAATGAAGTTCTTTTCGAATAAATTCAAGGATGAAATTCATTGTTCTATAAAATGTCTTCATAGAATTTTTCGACCAATTAAATAAAAATTCTTTTCAATTCAATAGAAAGAAAAATTCTCTTTGATGAAATTCAAAGTGAAATTTACTATACAAAGCTTTAAAAACATTTGAAGGAGCTCTTTGTCACTGTCAGTCTCTACCGTGTTATACAGTCGCTTGTTAAAGCAAATAATTGAAATTATTTCCAGCAAAAACAAATATTCTTTCGGGATAAACTCAGATAGTTTGAAAGCCGATAGTTCGTTACGCAAAATTGATTTTTATTTTAAAGATTTCGGTGAAATATGGCTGTTGAATGACAGAAGAAAACGACACTTTCAATAATCGTATTTTATATATCACGTTGAATTTTCTTCGACTTGAATCTAAGTTTCTGATAATTGTAGAATTTACGAAAGTTTTTGGAAGATACACTTCTGCATCGCGTTACGTTACACTTCGAATTGAGTTTTTGGTAATATTAGATCGACAGTTGAGTTTATTAACTTTCAATTCAATTTAGAATTTAGAAAGACAATTTAGAATTCAAAAATTCGTCGTTCTATTCCTGTTTAGTAACAGAATACGTTTAGAGGAGAACTGACATAGGTATCACAACGATGTTGAAAATAATTCTTTTCGAGATTCTACGATATCTATATAAACAATTCTTTTAGATAAAACTAATTTGCTATGTAATGTGATGTAATTTGTAAGATAATCTTCCGTGAAACCTTAACTCAAGGTATCTCGAGCTATCTTAATAGCCACAGAGAAAATCTATCTTCGAACTTTCTGCCATTTCGAATAGAAGCTCGATTAACTTGGAGTCAAATTTTATCGCGTTCCGAAGAAACTTTCCTATCGAATAACGGCAGCCAATTTCGATTTCAAGAAATACCTTTCAGTTTTTTAACTTAGGTGTATTGGCAACAGAAAGTATAGATATAGCTGAAACTTTTTATCGAGTTTCGTAAGCAGTTTAATTTTCTTTCGAGCTAGTATTCCAAAGTGACTACGTACTATTTTTAACAGAGCGCAGAATACAAATGTTACCGATTCGTAAAAGATCATTAATCTAAAAACATCTGATTAAAAAACAAAGCTTTTTAAAATGTAATATAAGATTATGAAATGATGTGAAAATTACTTGTAACTTTGAAAATAATATTTTTTCAACTAATGTCTGTTCCACTACTTGGCTAGTAATATCTTACGAATATTAATTTTCTCAGTCCTTCTTTTCATAATTCTATATGCAAATATACGTTTATTTTAATTGTTCTCCCTGGTGGACAGCCGAGCAATCGCAAGCCCCTCGCGTGTATTTCACCGCACGATTCACTGTAGCACTGAGGCGTGCGACAAAACCCAGTATCGAGCTTTCTTACACCATGGAGACAATTGAACAAGCGGAGTAGGAAAAAGGCTGACAGCTAGACTTTCTCTTCTTTATTTCTGAAACTTTTTTATCCGGCTGACAAACGAGTATACGTAATACGGGCGTGACACTTGTTGAGGCTTTAGGTTGCTAAAAGAGGTTGGGAAGACTTGAAAAGATTTTTCGAGCAAGTCCAACGGGCCACGCCTTCCTCCCGACTCGACGCGACGCGTTAATTAACTGCCGGAGCAATTAGCGGCGAATAAGATTAACATCTTTCTCAAGTTCCTAAGCGAGCAAGATTGAGAGCAGCTTGCATCGCTTCAGTGCTGCCTGTGAAATACTCGCCGGATGAGAGATAGTTGAGCTGGTCGAGGGTTTTTGATGAGCGTTTATTGACGAGCTTAGCCAAGTAATTACGTTGAGGAAGCTAGGCACAATTTTATTATTTATAGCGATATCGGTCTCGCTTGTATCGTAATGGGCCACGATTTTCACTATTTTTCGATCGGTTTCGTTACAGCTTTTATTTTCTTTTTTTCGTTTCAAACTTTGGTATTTCATTAGGACGAAGGGTTCTCGAAGTAATGAAATTGAGAATTAATTGATCATTGTGTTCGACCGTTCGCGGAGAGACGCGATCGCGAAGAAGCGCGCCAACAGCAGTCGTAAATTCCCGTTACGATTAGATAATCGACGCCACGAAGTGATCGATCCCCTATTTCGTTTAGGATAATAGAGCTGGTTAAACTGATTATAACACTGCAGTAACAGGTTACAATATACATGCGGCGGTACTCGACAGCAACTATCACCGGACGACGGCAGTGCAGTGGTTAGCGAACATAAAAAATATTGGTGGATACCGAAGCCATAAAAAAAAAAAAATAATAAATAACAAGAGAAAGAGCCACAAAACGGCAACGCGCAAATCCGCGTAAAATACTGCAAATTTTGTAAACATTGTAAATATTGTAAATAATTCTTTCCCCTCCCCGTCCGTTCACCCCCACTCTTTCCCAAAATCCCACAGCCCGGTCGAAACCAAAAGTAGACTACCGAACTGACCTGTTTTTACAACCAGGTTTTTCAGGACAGAAATAGGAAGAAAAAACAATATCATATATAAGCACCGCTCTACAGCGGCTTAAACCTAATTTATAAATTGTAACGCTAAAAAGAAATAAAAAAAAAATGTAATCCCGACACACAAATATTGTATGGCTATGTCGTACCGTCGCGTATCAGTACTTTTGCCTAATCTACCCCTCAACCGAAGTACATTGTTTATTGTGAACAACATACGAATGTGATACTCATTTACTGGTCAATAAACGTTATTAAAAAAAGAAGAAAAAACGCAGTGGTTAGCGCCTTAGGTTACGAACGTTCGGGACCCGAGTTCAAATTCCGGCGCCCGTAGTCCGATTTTTCTTCCACAACATCAAACATTTTTTTTTTTATTTTTATTTTAAAATTTTACAATTTGTCCAGTAGGACATTTGGTAAAATATTTTAACTCGGTGAATAAAATATAGCATGTGGATGGTTACCCCCAGCGGGGTTCCATCATCGTGTTTATTAGGTTATATCCTTTGTGAACATCAAAAATGAGAAGAAAGGCAGCAGCACCCCAGCAGCGACATCTACACCAGCCGCAGCACTATCACAAATACATACCACCTCATACAGTTTATTCCAACAACTTTATAGACATAGAGAGTTACGCTCGGTGCGTATAGATATAAGTTAAATAGACGACTGATCCAAGGGTGGAAAACCAGTCAAGAAATGTTGACTGATCTAAGGATAAAAAATTAGTGTAGTTCGATGACGATGTCGTGGCGGAGGAAAGCTATTGACGGGTGTGTCTAGCGCACGGGACCATCGGATTCGTGGATGTTAATTTTGGCTAGGAAAATGAGGACAATAGTCGTTGCTTCCAATTGGATAAGAAAAAGGTTGATGGACAAGGAAGGACTATAACCGCCCCCCTGAGAAAGTTGCTAGCGGGAGATACCGGACGTGAAAAAAACCAAACTTCCCGTACCTTCCCAGAGTGGACAGTAACTTCAAGGAAGGACCTTAACTATGAAAATGCCAAGATTTACGGTGAATCCTTAAGACTATTGAGGGTATGCAAAAAGAGTGCGTAGACATCTTGTCCGCGGTTCGTGTAAAGAGTCACCGGACGTTAACACATTGCGAATACAGACCATTCTGAGAAGGAGTTTAATTTCTTCTTTGTTTATTATTATTATTTAATTTGTACTTTACAATCTGTCCAACTGGACATTCGGTAAATGGAGTTTAATTCAAGCGAAAATGCAAAGAGATTGTATTTGATTAACGATATTAGTTGCTACTTGAAAAGAAACTACGAAAGGGCTTTGATGGAAATTGAATAAAATTGTTGAAAAATACTTTAACTGGAAATGACTAAAAATGCTCATTTCTGAATAACCACCGGGGAATTTCAAAATTCAAAATGAAAGGGTTTCCGTGTTTAATAAGGTAACGATTTCATTAAATGTTACGACCGTTCGCAGAGAAACGCGATCGCGAGGAAAGCGCGTCAGCGAGGGGCATAAATTCTCGCTACGACTGTGATAATGGACGCCGCGAATTAGTCGTTCCCCTGTTTCGGTTAAGATAACAGAGATGGTTAAATGAAGTTAACACTGAATTAACAGGGTTAACAAAAATGGTATATTTAACAATATATAAAATATAATGCAATGAGCACGTCACAAATTATTGAACGATTATATAATTAAATTGATGCAGCAATTCGACTCGACTTTACAATATTTCTTTATGTAATTGGTAGACTAAGCAACTTGGGATTTTGTTCGTTGATTCTTAATGCATTCCGTTTGGATCCTCAATCGATACTGATTGCCCTTCGATGGTCCCTTTGTGATCTCTGGGAGGCGACCCCCACCAGCTCGGATCACGCCACCGATCACGTCATGATCGCGCGTGTCACCTTCTGTGTGTAGTTAAAATAACGGACCAACTCGAAGTCTCTGGACCTCGCTCTGATTGATATTGGCCGATATATCGTATATTTGTCGGGCCGATTGGGTCCGTCTGCGACATTGTAGTGCCACGAGCGACGGTTAGGAATACGGCCTGTGGTATAACACATTGAATTTTATTTATTGAGAACATCAGTCGACGTATTGGTACATCGAATTAAATCTACAAAGTGTGCTTCGCTTTTCTAATTTTAACTTTTACATTAACGTTACATAAGTTTAAGCTGTAACATCGAAACTGATTGGCGATAATAATAATTATGGAATATTAGAACAAACGAGCGACAAGAAATGAGAAGAATTTCAAGAAAGATGTACTTACTTAATCACATTAATCAGGGGAATCTAGTAATTACTGTTAACTAACCAATCTTCGTTCGAACTGCTCGACGGTTAATGAAGACGGTTCTCCGCAGTTCACACGAATTGACACATTCTTGAAAGTTATTCTCCGCAGCGGGTTTATTCACTCGATAAATTAAATGCTCGAAGGGCTCGGAGGAACGCGGAAGGAAAGAATAGCGTCGCTTCCAACTCCCAGTGGAGATGAGCGCTTTGACGACGATACTGCGATACATCGAATTTGCTGGAACACAGATCGGGTTAAAAAAAAGCAACAGTTTAAAAGGACAAAGGAAATTCCTCTGGGTTACCACATTCTTTTTTTTTTTTATTATTAAAGCGATGGTTGTGATTCTGGAAACATTCGCAAAAGACGAATAAAAGAGGGTATAATAAAGGGAATAAAATAAAAGAGAAGAGACAGAATTATCGTTTGTCCGAATATAATTGATAATACGAAAGGAATTAATAATAAGTGAGCGATTAAGCAGTCTCGTTTCTTTTGATAGAATTGTTTTTAGTAGAATATTAATGTCGAATCTGAAGAATGTTCTTATTGCAAAAATTTGACACGATTGAGAACAAAGACGATAATTTAGAGAAAACTAATTCTCAGAGATATTACAATTTCTCTACTAATAATGTACAAACTTTCTTTCAAATATTTTCGGCTGATTATTTGTCATCGTGGCAATTAGAAAACTGATTCAAATAGTTTTAAGATGATATTTTTCGATTAATAATAAGAATATGACGATAGGTTTGACAGTGCGTTGTTACAAAGATTACTACCAATACAGTAAATAAAAAATATACGTAAAATTTATCTGAAATAATAGAAGAGTAAAAGAAACAACAACGACAAGCTTTATTTTATTAAATTTTCCAATATCCATAAGAGATAGATTAAAACTACTATACGTATAAAGAAACTTAAATAATTGGATAATTCCTATTCAATCGATTGTATCAACTTCTACCGTCATCTCTTACCTGTTATCAATCGTTCGATTCGATTCGAACGATAGATACGACTGGAAACTAGAGAAAAGGTCTCAGCAATGGCGAAACGAACGGCGTTCAATCTACACAGGAATCGTTCAATTTCCACGAGCTAGTAATTGCTTAACAGAAGGAACCCGGAAGGTTACGTTTCATCGAGTTGCTTCGCGGCCCATTACCCTTTACGTTTATTCGCATAGCCTAGGGGATGAAACATAATATCGCGAACAGAAGGAGGGAAGCAACAGGATGGACAAGCTTGCGAATTCCACGCCTTAATCCTAATCCTCCTGTCCGCAGAAATTCACGCCTATATCCACGAATCCTTACTCTCAAATCCAAAAAAATTTTATATCGTTGCCTGCGGTTCCGGTTGTCTACGATCATCGATCGTCCTGGTTATGTACTCGGATCCTGTGTAACCTACTGAACCGAATGTGGGGCGTGTCGATAAGAGATTGTATAGGGTACAGGAAGAATTCAACTTCTTGGTTAAGCTATTGTTAAGGAACCTTGACTCGGCTGCTATTAATAGGAATCAACTGTAACTTAACGATATCAATCTTATTGTTAGAAATTTCCAAAATTAAGAATTTGGATATTCAAGAATTTAGAAGTTTGAATATTTGGCTATTTGGGGATTTGAATATATGAAAAGCTGAGAACATGTCGATTCGAGAATTTAAAGACTTGCACACTCGAAACATTGTAAATTTAAAATCAAGAGTCGAGTAGTTGTATATAATTCCTTAATTCGATAGAATTCCTATTTGCTTTTTCACGCTCGCGTGTACTTCTGTATATCACTATCCTTATAATGGCAAATACGAATACAATACGCCGTTCTAATTGCGCGTTTGATTCGTCACTCAATCGAGCACCTGTCGCTAATATAACCGTACAGGTCTGTCGCTCATAAATCGACTTCGATACGGTCTTTGCTCCAACAGTATGATAACAATCGGTTCAATTGACATATTGGAAAAAAAAGTAAATTTAAAACACGATTAACCCTGTTCATCCAGCTTTTCCTAGCTCCAATAAAACATCTCAACAAAGGAAGATTCACAATAAGACAAATCGAACGTATGTTCAACCAATGCTACACAACGATTCAATTCACTTCCTTTTTTTCTTTTTTTTCTTATTTCCACCAAGAAATATCCGAATATTTTTCTCGTAGAAAAGCAGGAACTCATTCCAATGAAAGGTTTCCTGTACCATCTTCGAAACTAACTAATCGATTCTTATTCTTTTTCTTTCCGTTTTTTCTTTTCTTTCTTAAATCGATAGCAATCTTGAGAAAGAAACGGAAGACGGTAGAATAGAATTTTCTATCGCAGTTACTTGGCCAAGACAAATCTTCTGAAAAGATAGAGTAGAAGTAGCGAGGTAAGGGGACGATACACGATATAAACATCCTTCCTGACGTTAACAATCTACGAACCGGATACCAAAGTGCTGGCCATTGAGTTTACGACCACCGTTACCGAAGGCATAAATGACAGTAAAAATTGTAACCGTAAATTTTCACTGGATCTCTCGATGTTTCCGTGGTATTCAAATTTTGAACGGTTCTCGCAACTCTAGCAATTTTCATCGTATTGGTTTTTCAAACAAACTAGAAAACGACCTGCTTCGAATTTCCATCCTCGTAAAAATACTGTAACGTGTATGCGTGTGTTTGAAGCTATACGATTATATATCTCGTGGATGATAGAGAAGATATACATATTGGGATGAAAAATAAATTTCTTGGGGGAAGGGGAAAGATAAGAATATAAATTAGGTGTTGGAAGAAAAATAACTGTAAAGCTACGTGCTTATGTTCTCTTTGATATAAACTCAACGATGATGGAAGATGCGGAAAAACATAGAAGCCACTCGAAATTTGACTTCTATAAAGTAGGTCTTCCATTGGAAATGAAATTCTGGAAATACAAAATTACCATGGAATTATGATTTTATGTTTAATATATTTTAACTTTCAGATTTATTATTATTAACTTTTTAATTTATACATTGACATCTTATAATGAAAAGTATGTAATTTGTATTTATGTTTTACAATCTTCAATTTACATTAATGTTTCACGATTTACAGCTTATATTTGTATTTTATAATTCACAATCTCCATTTGTATTTTATAATTTTGCTATTTATATTTTATGACAAATACATTTTTTAAAGGCAATCGAAAATGTCAAAGGGAAATTTAGACGAAAATGAAAAGTCTACCCGTGTTATAAAAAATTGCCTGAAATATATGCAGAAAATATTCGAAAACAAAAGCTTATGTTAAAAATATCAATAGAGAAGGCACAACAAACTACAACATAGAAGCAAATTCACGATATAAAGATAGAATAAGGAAGTAATTCGTGGCAATATTTATAGCTATAAACGCCTGAAAAACGAACTCCACAGAAAATGAGAAAGAGCAATAAAAACTTTCCAGCGTGAAGTAGAACTACAAGGGAACAGAACTGGGAGAACAAAGTATCGTGAATAGCACTGAATAACTCCTACATCTTCCCTCACACTGTCAGAAATCTTTTCAATTGAAGTGTCAAATTGATCTTATAATGAAATGTCTCGGCATAAGAAAGGAAGTAAAAACTAAAAACAGAGCGACAGAACAAAGGGGAATAGGAATGCCGAGAAGAAGCACGAAATTCATAGAGGAGCGTCAGACAGTGTCAGACTGGTCAAAGTACCAAAGTATACGTGGGAACTTGATTCATACGGTGGAAATCATATCTTTGGCGATAGAGACCGCGTTTCTGAGTCACGTATCATTTGTATCTCGACGTCATGGTGTTTCCCTTTGAACTTTATCGATACGTCTTACCTTCGCAGCGTTCTCGTTTCGCCAGGTTCCAGCAACAGATGCTGAGAAACGTCAAAGAAACTCGTGAAAGTGGGTACGGACGTAGAAACGGGAAGTGAAGGACACGGAGAGGAAGAGAAGAAAATGGCAAGCTCTAAGCTCTGCCGGTAAGCGTTCCCCGCATTGAAATTCCATTTTCGATGGAAGGGAAACCTCTTTGTGCCGTGCCACCGTCGAATAAATTAAATAAGCCGAGGCCGGAACGAAGGCAATACCAGATTTATTCTTGTACGTCGAACGGCAACGCAATTTCGAGGCCACGCTTACACAGGGTCGAATAGTAACGAACAGCGGCGAGGAATTCGTCTTAGATCGAGTTATGCTCGCTCCTTTTTAAGATTATGATCGTGGGAAGAATGGCTTGTTTATTTGGAAGGGATGAGATTATGGTGCTGCTTATTCGTCGAATAACTTAGCGGAGAGGAAATATTGTATTACAAAGTGGATCGTAAAAGGATTTGTTAGCTTTGTAAAATAAATCAGGATTGATGACGTTTAGAAGATTTATTAAGTCGTAATCGCCAAATTTTTGTCGCTAAATACGTTGAATTTCGAGTAAACGAGCGTATTTGAATTGAACTTCTTTTTTTACCAAATTAACACGTTCATTGTCACGGGAATCTCGTATACTTTGTCCTGAATAACATGTAATTTTTGCGCGATATTATATCCTGTCTGAGCACTTCTTTCTGACAACGTTATCCAAGCGGTTCACATTGTTGAATATTTGATAATCCGTGATAATCTTATTTTCACTATTTTGAAAAATTTAGTAGCGTGGATCATCTGCGACCTTCGTGGCATTCAACGTGTTAATTATTAATCGTTTAACGAAAGACATGTTCTTACATTTTTTGACAAATGAAAAGAAATACGCGGTTTAGTAGCAAAAGTTCCATCGAGCATCGATACTACTACGACATTAATTTCAACGCCAATTACCGTGCAGCAGCTAAAACGTAGTATTCTCGATAGAAATTAAGTTTAACCCTTTCAATACGCCCCGAGGTAATTTTTATAAAGATTCCTCTAGATTACTACACTTTTATTCTAACAGATTATAACTCATTTTTCTCTGCCATCGCTAAAATTTATCGCCACAGAATTATATATTCCATTTAAAAAATTATTTTTCTCGTTAGATTGCTATACTTTCCATTCGCTTTATTAGATTATACGCTTTTTACCGTTAAAATTCACCGCAACATACGAACAGAATTACATCTGCCACTTTTAAAATTACTTTCAAATTGTATTTCCTTTTTTGAAATTTTGACGTATCATAGTTCGTATTATCATACCCTTGCGTGCATTGTTAAAAAAGGATCCGCCTCGAAAGAGCTAAATGGGGAAATTGTCAGATTTACCGACAGTCTGCCACGGACGTTTATTAATATCCTGCTAGACGTAATATACAACAAGTTCGAAGTTTTGTATAAATTAATGCAACAGGCCATGCTTAACGAGGTAAACGTCGCGTATTCCTCAAGTACTATATCGAGTGCCCGACTCTCTTAACGAGGCCGGTATTTCTTTTTCTCTTTCTCCATTTCCTTCGAAATTGTACGTTTCCTCCCTCTCGCGTCTCTTGTGTATCAAACGTGCATTCTATCCTTCCACCGTATCTCTCTTTTTTCAGTTCTTACTTCTTCACTTCCAATTTTCATTGTCCTTCGGTTCGAGTTTCTATTTTTCTATCTTCTCGACCTTCTATTTAGTTCTACTTTGTTATGCTGTTTGCTCCGAGGAAGATAAGGTTTGCTCTTTTCTTCGTCTCTTACTCGATTCGTGAATGATGTGCTACCTCGTGAACGAAATGGATGTTTTGGTTTTGTCGTAGATTGTATTCTTTGAACGAAAGATCCTTTTTCATAGAGAGCATCAAGAGAATTTTCTTTGATCCCCTTAATATCCATAATTGGGTTAAGGATTTTTTCGTACTTATGAGAAATTTAAGAGTGCTAAATTCACAGAATAATAAATATCAGAGTAATAAAATATCTAAAGTATGGCACTTGTTACAATATTTAATAGGTTTTACTCTTTTAGTACTCTGTATTCACAAAAACATGAATTTGCATAAATATCCGCATTCTCTTGACAATACTATACATCGATTTAAGCTTCGACTTTTTGGACATAGGAAACTAGAGATTTTTTTATACAGATCGAATTACAAAGTTTATCAAATATTAGTCTGATAAATGACGTCGTGTTAAATGCTATTGATCTCTAAAGAATTTTAGAGAAACTTCCAAAGGATAGACTAGAGTTGAGTATGTGAAAGTTTGATAGACGCCAAGGAACTCCACTCAACACAGTGTATAAGCAATTTCCGCAAATCCTGTTGGAGTTCAACGAACTCTACTTAGTTTCTTTAAGCTGCAACAAATTGGCGGGGGGAGGGGGGTCGGTTGATTAAGTTGCCCCGTAGGTACGAAAGTTCTGTTACTCTGATATCACGTGGCATATATTTGATGTTAAAAAGATCCTTGGAAGGAAACAGACACTAAACCGACCTTAATTAGAAATTAATTTTACTCTGATCTGAATTTTACCGAATGCAATTTACTGAATGCAAATTACTAGTATTTCATAATCTTCGATAGGGCGTAGTATCACATGGACTGTGTAATACTCTGAAATAATTGAATTATTTCATTTAATTCAATGTTTCAATTGGACCCAGGCTCAAATGCTGGAAAATTCCAGAAGTCTAATTTTAAATATTCTTTCGGTTATTATCAACTGCTGTTCAATTTCCAAATGTGAGAAACTGAGTGTCGTATCTACTGTTCGATATTAGTTCAATAATTCAATTAATTAAATTGTTAATTTAATTGTTACAGTATCTCAGACGATTATCTTCAATTTTTTAGGGTGCTGTTCCTACGAATAATTTCGTTCTATGATCTATATCTTGTTTTCGGATATGAATGATCTTCTTTTCGGTTTAGAACGTGACTCAATTTAAAGTAAACGATACACGTGTACTCTATTTTCTCTTTGTGTTCTAGTTCTCTTCTCCCTGGTCAAAGGGTGGCATTGATTTCGTAACAGCAGAAACGATCGAGTATTGCGTTCTAGCTTCTCGCTCACTTGTTACGTACAACGCTACGGTTTCATTGTCAAAGCATAGCGGGGTACACTAATACCGATAGCTTCCCTCTAAGAAAACGCCAGACCTTCCCTTTGATATCGCACTCGTCAACGTCAAGGATTTGATTTCGTCTGAAACAGAATAAATTGCGACTTAAACGCATTCTGATTAAATTCTGTAACGTTAAGATCAAACACAAAGTCTATTAATTCCATTAGCGACAATCCACTTCTACCTTATTATCCTATTTCAAAGTTTCAAAAGGTGTGTTGTAGTTCGATGGGTTCCTTGAATTACTTGTTAACATTTTGAAGCAAGTTATTGTACGAATTTTTCAAGATTTAAGCATATTATTGCTTTGAAATATTATTGAAAGTTAAAGTTATTTAGTCTTGGAAAATTTGAATCCAACGAATCTTATTATATGTTTGAAGTGGCTTTGTGTCTTAATCCTAACGTTCCTTAACAGAAAATACCTGATAATTTGCTTTAACGCGATCTGAAACGCTATAAATTCGAATCAGACTGTAATAAATACTGGCCAAGCAACCATAAATCCGCCAGGGTGTACAACCCTACGCGAACGCTGCACAATAATGTGTTTCTTGAGTAACGTGTTGCTAGATCGATCGTTGCTCCCTAACGAAATCGTTTAACCATTTAACGTATCTATTGATAACGTGTCAACGAATCAAGATGTTATAAAATTATTTATAGTCTGCGATACAAATATTTTCTGAGTGAAAAGATAGTATGAATACCAAATAAATGATACAGTATAATTTTTATAACAAATATATAAATATTCGAGACTCACGAGTGTGAAAAAGATCGAAAGATTAGAATTAATGGATTTGAAAGAAAAAGCTATTCTTCGGCTATCACAGCAACTTGTATTTATAATAAAAATGATGACTTGTTTCTCACTTTTAGAGATTTCAAAGGAATGAAGCTTTTATCTCCTTTATCCTCGATTTATTTTTACAAAGATAACACGATAATGAAACGAGATAACTCGATCGTAATTAGGTTCGACATTGATGCGGCAAAGGAAAGCAGAAAAGCTGCTTTTAGGAAGAAAATAGCTGTGTTTAAGTAGGGCTTAGAGAAGGACGAGAGCAGAAATAGATGAAGAAAGTGCTAGAAAATTCAAGAAAAAAGAAACAGTATCCACTAACATTCGCTCGAATTTAGAAGCTATATATGTACTTCCAATGGTGTACGAGGGTAAAAAAAAGAATTAAAAAGTAGAAAGACGCAAGAACTGAAGTCTAAGAATATTTAGAGAAATTATACAGAAAAGTTCGAAATGGTGAACAGAAAATACTTTTCCGAAAATACTCTGGTCAGTATGCCAACACAGCACGTTATTGATTGAAATTCTATCGCCATTATATGAAAATAAAATACAATTTCAATAATTTATATACCGACAAATGTTTTCGGTAAAAGAAACTCTATTTTCATATTGTAGAACTATGATTATTAATTGTAATAAAATTGAACTGTATATATCGTATGAATCATTGCTGACGTTTATTTCAAAACGTTACGTAATTTTTAATTTGCGTCCATCCAAACGAATATCACATGCATGTCGTAAAATTATGAGGCGAATCGGGGCTGATATGTATGCAGTGAACATGTCAACACATTCGAGATTAATGACCCGGCATGTGTCAGTTAATACTTCAACCCTACAGCCGATAAATTTCACATGTGGATCACGAGCAGATGTTTGTACTATCAGCCAGTTCTTACGTAATAACTAGGGAAATCATATGGTTACAGGACAGAATTGTAGAATAAAGAGGTTTCAAAACTTGTGAAATAGAAGTACAATAACCCTCTTTGGTTTATGTTTTAAAAATATTCGACAAAATTATTTTAAAGTATTCGATAAAATAAGATGGAGCCAGATAGAAAATTATTAAAAATATTTTTTCACATTTACATATTTCAGATTACACATTATGATATATCGTTTGTAATAAATATCATTCGTTCGTTCATTCGTAACAAGCATGACGTATGAATTAATCCAAAACTTCGCAGTAATGACTAAGACCTAATTCTCTTAAGATTTATTATAATTGCAGAAACGTAACAGGATACTGACGACTATCCTGTGATATGTTAAACCGAACGATATTTCTTGGAAAGTTGAAAGGAATATCGATTCTATTTCGTTGACTCGTAGTGACGATGCACGAGAGGAAACTTCTCGTTTTCGTATCAGCCAGGTCCAAGTGGAACGCTCCTCCGGGACACGGAGCGTGGCGTGGCTTCTTTCGGATTTAAATTAGATCCGAGACGACCCGCAGATCCTTCAGACGCGTCAAATACACGCTCGCTTAACGTACTTTCATCTGCATATTTTTCATTTCGCTATTTTCTTCGGATCCCTTCGCATCCCTCTGTTCAACCGCCCAACCGGTGTCGCTCGATAGGGACGCTTTATTGTTCCTAAGAAAGCTATTCTTTGCCCTCTTTTCGTGGATTATTGCGTCGAATAATCCCTGTATTACAGTTTCGGGGAATTTTTGATATTTCGAAACGACACCTGTGAAAGTACAATCATGGTCGAGTTTGAAGGGACGACAAACTGTTATCTTGCATGAATAAATATATTAGATTGTATAATATACGATAAATATCGCGATCCTTTAAAACTCAGTTTGAAACAATGGAAGATATAGCAATAAGAGTTTTGCGAAAAAGAGAATGAAGAAGACGTTACGATAAGAGTTTTATAAAAGTGGAATGGAGAATTTGGCAGAAACGTGGAAAACAATTTTAGGATTTGAGAGAAATGAAATTATTTACATTTAATAACGAAAGAATTACGCTTCTTATGAGTTGATTTAACATTTTATTCGTATAATCGAAAGATCGCGGACCAAATTATATCGACGAGAGTAAAATAAGTGATGTATGCTTTATTACAAAAATAGAGAGTTAAAACTGTATGAAAAATTGTGAAATGCATAGAACGTATGCATAAATTTAAAATATCAAGCGTACGCCGGAAGCGAGATTTAAATTCAGTGTTAATGGAATACGAAAATTAACGCCACACCTGTTGACTTTACGGGAGATTCTGCTATTAGCTCGAAATGTGTGAAACACACGAACTAACCCTTCCAATGCACTGGCTAGACCATTAGGTACGATATGATAGCTTTATCGAGGATAAAATTAGGTATCATTTAATTATTGCCTACGAGACGAATTAAAATCGTTTAATATTATCTCGCACTATTATCACAATTTAATAAATTTGTATCGTAACGTATACATGATCGATAAGATATCCATCGTGGAAATGATCGCAAGAAATGCAGGGAATGATCGCAAGAAATGCAGGGAATGATCGCATTCTTCGATGTGTTTATACCTTATGTGACATGTAGTATGTATCTGCATTGTGTATGAACTTCAGAAATATCATAACCATGCTCGATCTTTAAAAAATGCATTAAACCACGATCTACTAATTGTTTATCGGAGAAGATTTTTAAAGTTCCTATTTTAACATCTACTTAAGTTACGTTTTATTCGACTGGACACTCGTAATAAATGAAAAGAATAAAAGAAATAAGCAGCAGATTTTTATGTCACTTCAATTCATTACGAATACAAATTTTGCAATAAATAATTTATTCAAAGGATAAAAAGTACATTATTATTAGACTGCGGATTTTTATGCATTTGTGGAAAATTTGAAAATACAAACACGCATGAGATGCATATAACGTGTTGAAAATATAGGAAATATCGAAAGTATAATATTTAACAGCTAAGACAATTCTGTATTTTGTTTCCTCTTTTTATGATATTAATACGAATTTCCGTAAATATCTGCACATGAGACCTAAATACGTGTATCCGTATGCTGAAAGAACCAAATCAGATACGTCGTTTACAATTTGTACTTCCACTAACGAAAAGGAAGTTCAATTTCCACAGAAATTTTCACCGAGTATCACGGATGCCTTTCAATATGGCAATTTTCAAATTGCAACGTGTTTCGTTGCGTCGTCCTCGTTCACACGAAGCGCCGCACATTAATTAAAAAAAGGCAGAGAACGAAAAGAGAAGGTGAAAAAAAAACATGGAACACCTCGACCGGATCGATATTACTGCAACGACGCAAAACTCAGCGCACAAGTAAGTGCGAGGAAAAAATGAACGGAAATACGTGCATGCGACTGCGATAATTAGACATCGAATTCTCCTTTTGAACGATCACCGCGATCCTTGTCGACTTTTCATTGAAACTTTCAGCAGCACTCGTTGTTTCTCGCAAAATCATCCGGCACATAATTCTTTGTCCTTATAATATTTTTTTATAATTTTATTATTTATAATTTTCTCTATTATTTGATTTGTACTTTACAATTTGTCCAGCTGGATATTCAATAAATTTGTCTAGCTTAATTGCTAAATAACATGTGGATGGCTACCCCCAACGGGATGCCATCTTCGAGTTTGTCTATTTTATTTCTTTGGTGAGGTGTTAGTGGGCTGTTTTCTCTTTAGGTGTTATAATGTCTCGGATTTTTAAATTTCACATTAATTATTTTTTAAAGTATTTGACGAATTTGAGGTATTATCGTACATTACATCATTATATAATTAAAAATAATAACCTGAAGATCCTTGAAAATAGTAGTAATTATCGTGGATATTTTGAAGATTTTGTAAATATATATGTATACATTTTGTTAATAAATTTATTTTGGTAACATAGCAACGAAACAATGGGTCGACAAACGCATCTGAATCTGAAATAGCGTAGCAAATGATTTGACAGATTATTTTATATAAGTTTCGAAAGACATGCAATATCTATTATATCATTAGAAAGAATCGCTATAAATTTCCACTAAAGCTCGGGAAAGAAATTTAAGTATTTTCGATAGCATCAATTTTTTGTCAGACTCTCTAACTATATACGTTATGATACGCAACGAAGAAGCAACAAGTGACAAGAATGAAACGTAATTGATCTTGCAGGGTTCAAGAGACAGACGGCTCCTTCTTCGAAAGTTTCACCGCGTTATCTTGGAGACAGGAAAATCGAAGGCTCATGGTCCTTCAAGAAGTAGAGGCCAGGGCCAAGGAACCGCCTCCCCCGTCCAGAGACACCAGCTTGACGCAAACTTATCGTTTCACCAAAAAAGAGGTGAGCTCTCTCTTACAAATAATGATTATTTCATTATTCCTAAGTCAGAAGTAAATTAAATTAAGTTTTAGTAGAAAGAAATTAAATTAAATATACGAAATCAGTTAAATTCATTGGAAGTAAATTAATCTGTATAAACAGAAAAATAATAAATAATTTAACACGTTGATTATCGTGTGAATTTTATATACTTTGCCATGAGAGCCGCACCTTAATCATAGCATTTAACTTTTACGAAATCGCGCACTTTTTCTCTGAAAGTGTTATGAAATTTATTTCATGAAATTCCACTTCATGAAATTTATCTTTCTTTAATCGTTCTGACCGATGATACCGATGACCGTCGTGACAATCAACCTGTTAATCTTCAATTTAAACCACCACATTTTTATACATGGATATTAATAAACATTACATTTCGATAAAATTCTGTAAATGATAAAGAAGATTTAAAAGAATCAACACGTTGCAGTTATTAAAAAATATTAAGATGATTTTTCTTAGAAGCGCGTTTACTTTGTTAAAACTGCAATCGTGGAAATGAGAAGGAAAAATTAAGCACGGAGAAAAGAGTTTAAAGAAAGGACAAGTTTATCCTCTGTTTTAGAGTAGGCCGCGTTGTCCGTAATTCTGCAAGTTTACCAGACGAAACATAACGAATGTAAGTTTCCGGTTTTCGCTGTAATGTCAGCAATATGAAAGTGACGCGCTATATGGCCTGTTTTGGTGAATGCAAAAGCTTCTAACCATTCGCCATCGTTTAAACGCGAGATAGAGTTGTTAACTGCTTTCAGTCGACGTAATGCAAGCAGCTGCGCGTCGAATTTAATCACACTTTAAACAATACACTTTCGTGCTTGAAATTAACCATGCGACGAGGAACGTGAAAACATGCTAACGTGTCAAAACACAATCTTGTGCATAAATCCATATGCACACAGAGTAACGTAGATCCATTAAAAATTAGAAACGTGTAATATTTGATCTTTAAACAATTTTTACACGTACAACGAATACACGTCATTTTGCTTATTCCGATAACGAAGTCGATATCGTGATCCGAAGTCTTGTTTTCGTGACGTTTCACGGGATAGCGTTTTATTTTAGTAGAAAAGAAAAGTAGAAAATTCGATTTTTGTTTTCTCAAAGACTTTCTTTTCTTCGAGACTCGATCATGACCAGACTAATATAATTTTTTTAAAACGCGAAACGCAACGAAAGAAAGAAATCTCCAATCTTTTATATAAACCGTTACAAACTTCTTCTATAAATTTCTGTATGAAGTTTCTTCGAATGCGTAGCCAGAGAATGGGAAAAAGAACGAGTATGTACACTTTACAAAATGAAACGTTCGATCGATCAACTATTCTGGTCATTTAATTTTCTGTACCTCAATTTGCAATTTCATTTTACGGTTATCATTGAAACTACCGGAATAATCAAAATAACCAATTAGTAATTTTTCAATATATGGATACACAAGGTTATTTTTCTCTCTTTCGCTAAATACTATTTTAATATTAATTGTCTTCAATTCCCTCGGTACAAATTTAGACTTTAATCATCGCCAGCTGTTAACCAAATCTTGTATTTTCTTACAAATTAAATCTTTGCGTGCGTAACTATCAGCATGTAATCCCCCCAAGATCTTAAATTGTGAAATATAATACTAACAATCACGATCGAGCCTTTATATACTTCAAGAAAATAACTGTTCCTCGATTTTACTTGCTGTATTTTTACTTACTATCGCGAGTATAACGCTTTGTTCGCAACGTTCTCATAGTGATGCATTTTGTCATCTATCATGGTGGTTACGGTATGCGCAGATCGCATGCAACTTGGTAGTTATATTTCCCTTGAAATATTATGCGTGCTGGTCAATCGAAATGACGGACAGCCGCTTTAACGATATCGCCTGTTTAACATTTGTTTATCCCATCAGCGATCCGCAATTTCATGATTGCACTTCCGAGAAACCTCGATATTTCGCGTAAGATAAAGACAACAGACACGACAATCCTCGATCAGAATGTCCATTAAGTGGTTGAGATAATCCTTCCTATTTTTATCCTTCTTGCATTATCCTTGTTTTCACTGAATTAATTTGAATTAATTGAAATTAATTTTAATTAAAAATATTGAACGAATATGAATCATATTGTTATATTATTAAGGGCTCAGATTCTGCTTTCGCTTGGTTTATGCAAATTAATCCTATTCTCTTCCTCTTTTTTTCATTAACATTAAAATTAGCGATTTGGAGAAAACGGTGAATACAGTGTTGTTCGCCTCCATGAAAACCTATTTATAATATCGATCGATCAATTGGATTGAATTTATTTGACAAATGCAATATTAATTCCGCATTTATGTACAACCGCACAAAGTTGCCAATGCAAAGCGTAGATTTCATGGATCTATTTATTATTCTACCATTTTCCATTTACATTTTATATCGCCCTGTATCTAATGTTTTCTAAAATCTTCTATCTAAATCTTCACAAATATACGTTTCTTATATTTTCATTCTCATTTTTATTAATCGCTTTCATTGACTTGTTTATTATTCAGTTATTTCGCTATTCGCATTTTTCATTGTTCTTATAGTCTTTTCGGTAAAACCTTTATGATTTTACTTTTCTTATATATGTGTACATCATAAAGCAGCATAGGAAATTTATACAAAAACCTGTAGAATATCCTTGAGAGTAATACTCTTGATATTCCTTTCTGACTGGACACGTCGTATTTGCGATCTGCTTTTCACAAAGTGGACAATGCCAGCGTGTAGGTGGATTATGGAACTCTAGATGAACGTTCCCTGGGCCACTGTGCGAGAGAAATTCAAACTCAAACGCAACTTCGTGACACGATAAACCGGTGGACTATATTAGATATTCTGCACCTGCAAGATTCACTTCTGCATTCGCTGGTACTGAAAAATTATATTTCAGAAATATTTTCCGTTTTCGTGAGCGAAGAACGTTCCACGAAATTTTTAGTTTGGGATTATGTACCACCATTATGTTTAAAATCCTTTTAAAACGTTACTTTTCACTTGAGATCCAAACAGTTATCCTTTTCATCCTTAATTTTTTGAAAGCAAAGTCTTTCAAGCGTGACCTTTCAAAATCAGAACTCCCATGCTTCGAGCTATCAAAATTAATTTTTCATTAACTTCTTGTTTACAGGTTTCGAAACTTTAGCAGCAAGCAGAAACTTTTCTCATTTTACTCTTACGATCGTCAAACCGATTTTTATTATTATAAATATCTTCGTTCGATCCGATATGTCAAACGATATAAAAATTCAATATAAAGTTTCGATAATCAGAGTTCTGGCATGTTACATGGAATTATTAAATGCCCCGTATCGTTTTCAAAGCTATCAAAAAAGTTTTAACTCGTTAACACGTTCACTGTCACGCGAATTTAATATATTTCGCCGCGATAGATTGAAATATACCACGGCATAGCATTTCATTTTTGTACTATATTATACTTGCGCACGTCCTTCTCATAATGTTATATATGATATATAATATGTAAATCATTCACATTATTGAAAACTTATTGATTCGTGAAATCTATCTTGAATATATATATATATATATATATATATATATATATATATATATATATATATATATATATAAAGATATATAAAGATATATATATATATATCTTTATGTAATATATCACACAGATAAATAACGCAATTCAAAGGTTGTTAGAACTGAATGCGATTGAACCAATTTTTCACGCTCGATTCCACGTCTTTCTGGCCTCATGAAAGAGATCCCTCGTAAAGCAAACGATCGCAGCGCTGTCATTTATCCGGAAGGAAATGAGTAACAAGAAGCGCACCACGGAAAGAATAATGGCGTTCGCGTTTCGACGAGTGGCTCGAAAGGATTCCATCGAATCGTTCGGATCGTCACACAGCCTTCTCCTCTCGGTACGCTTTACGCTGGTTGCAACGCCGATTCCTCTTTTTTCCACTTCGTTAGGAACTGAAAACGCGATCGTTTTCCGCTTATTATTTCCACTGAAATCGCGTTACACGTTCTTTTCTGTCGAACCACCGATACGCTACAACGACGAAGCGAATTAGACGAACGAAAAATGATACACCGTGGTGAAGAAAGAAAATATCTTTCAACGGATGCAAGCGATCCATTGGGATCAAGTATATTTTATACAAATTCTCCTCGAGATAAATCGGCATTTTAACGTAGAAATAATATTTTGTCAAGAGCTCGTGACGATTCGCATTTAAACTTTCAATCCTGTTTTGATCGTAAGTTATTTAATTCGTTTTCATCTCGTTCTTAAACGGAAATCCTTTACAAACTGTTAAGAAATGTTACGAAGGAGTAAGTAGTACGCAAGTAGGTATTTTAATGAAGTTTCAATTAATTAGAAGAATTTCTAGTAAAAAAATATAGATCGTATCTCAAATATTTGACGTTAATCCTTGTAGCGCTATGTTACAACTATCAATATTTTTAGTATATTCAAGAGGATTCAACAGGTAAAAGTGCACATTTAATCCTAAAACTGAATAAAAAATAACATTTCCTGATGCATTAAATTTTAAAATTGTTCCGCTATGGGATACACAAGCAAAACAGTTTTCACGTTGAAGATAAAACAATTTAAAGTGAATAATAACAACGTCATACTTTTCAATACAAACTAGGTCCATGAACAAATAAATCATCGACCATAAAGTTTTTTGTAACGGTTACGGAGCCGTATCTAATTATCTCTTTTTAACGTAGTCTGTTCCTTAATCGTTAGCTATAAAATTTTCTCCACCTTTCTACAAATAAATCTTCCCGGTAACTCGTTATTTACCTTCGGTACTAGATTTCCGTCGAAACTTTTAAAAGTTATATTCTCAGTCGTAAAATTACGGTGCAGCTTAAAAGTAGAAACCTTATTTCACCAATCAACTTCCAACAAAATTATACTTAATTAATCTCCTTGTACATCAGATTGTGTAACAAACAAAATTCCTGAAACTCTCGTTGACATTTAAAGTTTCGAATTTTATATAAAACATGCAAATCGGATTTTCCGAAATTCGGACTAGTCGTTTTAGCCAATTTCTATATCGGTTATTATATTTTTATATTTTATAATTAGCCTTCTCACTCTTCTACGCGTTGTATCAGATCGATAACGGCAAAGAACGAATTTTGGGAATTTGCAATCAATTTTTCTTTCTTCGCGTACTCGTGTTTTGTGCTTTCAGCTTTGGTTGATATTATTATATAAATATATTGAACTCGATACTATCACATTTCGTTAATAACGAAGGCTTTGATAATTTATTATTAACCTTAAACTTGCACGATAATTGTATTGTGCAATATCGAATAATGCACATCGCACTATAATTATTCATGTACCTATTAAACATTTCGTACTTTGTTTAGGTAAAGCGATTGGTTCTGTTTCAAGCGTCGTTCGTAATACACGCAGACGTTAACGCGCAGTAGAATACACCGTTAATGATCAGATGAGCCGGAATCATTCGCGCATATTTTATCTCGCGTTCGCATACTCTGGTAACTTTATTTCTGAAACTTCTTTTTTTTCGTACGTTGTTTCGCTGCCTCTTTTTACGGACATTGTTGGTCGATAAAAAATAACAAAAAAGAAAATGGTTTGTTAAAAAGTAGCCATTCTTGCACTCGCGTGTATCAGCTACATAGCGGTTCTGATTACCATAAATCGAGGACCGCCAAAAAGGAAATTCTCATGGAAGAGAGGTTTCACAAGCTCTCGCTGTGCTATTTATCTTGCAGCTTGGTCAAACCTCGATGAATTTCACTTACACCAGCGTGATTGAACGAAGTCGACTGGAAGCACTCGTTGAAGGAATGAAATATTTCTCGTTGAAAAATTACTCGGAAATCTTGTCCAATTATCGCTTATCGTTAAACGTATTACCTCGCGTAATAGCTGGAATAATGTGGGAATTTGCGACATTCCATTAAAATCTTCGTAAGTTTTAGATAATGAAGTAATTTGCTACTTTATTATTAATGAACGTAAATCGGTAAAACGTTAATTTTTCGTAATTGCAGGAAAAGAATTTATTATTTTGATATACCATTACAGAAATATTCTACAGATACTATTATAATGGTACTCATTACATTTTGTAAACCGATATATTTGTAAAGCAACGTTAAGCAAAATAACAAGTTCTTCGCTTAAATAATTTTTATACTCGAAAATAGGTCTTATCAATAGACTTATTTGATAATGATATTACAACACTTTGGAGAGGAAATAGGATAACATTGAAAAATCGCGTTCGAAGGATCGAGACAATATCGAATCCAAGTAGCCAATTAAATCTGTATTCTCCGTGCAACATAAACTACAATTGCGAAACGAGTATTTAAAACTTCAAAGTCTCGCAACTGTGCTGCCGTTGTACATTTCCGCTCTTAAATAATAAATCACCGCGTCTGTTTAAACTTTTCTCGTCGCTTGAAATCTAAAAACCAAGGGAAACAAAGGAGCGGCTTGGTATCAAAGAAACGAACGAAGAAAAGTTAAAAAAGATAAAGATACGCGAGTCTTTGTTGTACGTTAATGCTTCAGCATGTTTTCATCAGCGGCTGAAACAAAGAGAAATCTCGTTTTAAAATTCCCTCGAAGGGATATGGAATGGGTGCCTCTCGAAAGCGAGCGCGTCAAATTGATAACGAAAAACGCGGTTGAACATTCAACTACAGATTGTCGTGGGACGAACTGTTTCCAACGAATACAATACGCGTTTAAAAACATTGTTTCAGTTGGAACAGTTGTACATAGAAGTCCTCTACACGATCGCCAACACTGTGGGCGCTAGCACGGGACAATACGCGCACTACAAGGAGGATCTTTATAGGTATGCGCAGGAAGCTTTTGGGGTTCCGCCGGATCAACATCGACGATATCTGAACATCGCATCGGAGGAGAAGGTACGTTTCATCCTGTTCTTTCTTATTATTCGATCGTACATGTGGTGGCTCGCCAAAGTATTCGAACATCTGCTACACAATATTTTTATGAATATATTATCTGCGTTATACGAAACTTCCTGGAATTTCGTTGACGCTGTAGTGGCATACAACTGTAGCGATTGTAATAGCGAAATTTGAAATCGATTCGAAAATGTATATAAAAGTTACGAGACATTTATCGCGATCGTCCATTTAGTGAACGATTGGTATACAGTATGAACATGCTATTAGGTTGTCCGAAAAGTATCTTTCTTCTGCAGACGCGTCTTTTACAACGACGCATCATTATACAAACATGAAATCTAATCCGTCCGAACGTTGTAATCTCAATCTTGATAGAACAAAATAGGTCATACGTAATTCGATAAAATAATATAAAAAGGAAAATATTGTACACCCATTATTTCCTTATGGAACGAAAGAAACTTTTCGGACGACCTAATATTTAGTCTTAAACGTACGATTATTGCTGAGGATGGTCTCGTTAAATATCGTAGCTCATATTAAGGTGTCGAATGGTTGACCGACTGTTCAAATACTCCGTAAATATACTATATCTTTTTATACTTTTTGAAGTACGTCTCAGTTGACGTTTTGTCTTATTTAATTCGAATAATGGGATTAAATGAATTCGATAACGAAGATGAAGAGAAGCGGCGTGCTTTGTAAATAATATCACAGTGGAAATTGCGCATTTGAAATAAAAGCAATAATACGCGGTTACTGAAACATATATTCGGGCAAAAAGTTCGATTCGAGTCTTGTCGCACAAGCTCGTCGCGTTATGAAACGTTATTTTAAAACGACGCAGTATACGCAAGCATAACGCAGTACCGTTACAAAGCAAGCAATTACTGAAACAAAGCTTTATTACATTTATAGAGAAAATGAAAAACGAAGCCCCGTAAAACGATTTCATTCTTGGCCAACGATACGAAACAGCATTGAAGTTGGATAAAGCAAATTAATAAGAAACACCGCTGGAACAATTACTGCCCCGTTTCTCCATATTTTACCGTCGGCTAAATAATATAATTCCAATCGATTCAGTATCCAGCTATTTTTAATAACGAAACAAATAGCTTCATGATTAAAATATATAAAAAAAAAATGATATTATATCGGAAACATCATTCGTTTTACATTGAAATTAAAACACACGATAAGAATAAAACATTACGATCCGTTTACAGTCACAATCGTATATTCGCTATATTACGTTCAATGTCCAAATAAAATATATTCAATTGTATCTCTGATCGATCGTCGTAAAATTATTCTCATAAATTTTACTCCGATATACGTATACCATGAAAATTGCGTAAACTCCTTTAGTCGGTAAACTTATATTTTTTATCAAGACGAAAATGATTAACTATTTTTTGAAACGGTTGTTAAACTTTTCAGCCACCAATAGTTGTCCTAAGCGTGGTAGTTGTGGAAGCAGAGGGACTAGAAGCGAAGGACGCGAACGGTAAGCATTTATTTAGCGCGTTTCGCGTTTAATTATGCAGCACCACGTAACGCCCGTAGAAGTTTAACGAGTCTAGTGAAACGCAAATGAATTTTCCATCGAATTACATGCATACATAATCCGGCCGTAGTCACCGATGTCATAAATTTTGACGTGGGAACAGGACGAAAAGCGATGCATCTTGCGGTTCTCGACGTTACTTCTCAATATTTCAAGCCCTTTTGCGCGATAACGGATTGAATAATTGCGAAGACGGTCTGAAAGACTTCTAAATCTATCTCGATCACTGAAAATGATCGATACCGCGTGATACATCACGTTACGGAAATTAAATACATCTTTTATATTTCAACCGTGTCGAAATGTCTCTGTTATTCGTGTTTAATAATACAATAACGCGTAGTTATTCCACTATCGTTGTCACGATCGTTACTAAAATTTTTAATAGACTGTGGTTACTCGTGCGAATTCATATTTTTACGAACCTAACTGTAAAAAATGGAATTTAAATTTATTTCACTTATCGAATATCAAAATAAGTTTCAAAGCGTTCTAGTTATTCTACTTTGAATATTTTATGTATCTTTGGACGTCGTGCTTATTCCGTGCATTTCTGTACGTTTAAATTTCCCATAAATGCATAAAAATCCGCAGCCCAGTTTCATGAGAAAGAATAATCATTTTTGCCAAATTTGTATAACGCAGGATGACTAATATTGTGTACAGCAGCTGCGAAAGAAATTCAAACTGTAATTTTTAAACGCTGAAAAATTCTGAAAAGTACTGAGAAACGCTGAAAAATGCTGAAAAATTCTCAAAAAATAATCCTCAGTTTATATTATACGTCCATAAAAATGTTTCTTACAGATGTTTCTAATAAATCGAGATAGTTTATAGACTAGAGTGCATATTGAATAATACGCACATAATTTCGCATCGTGCTAGTTACATTCTTTGAAATGTACAAAGGCGCATAGATCCTGATATCTAAAGAGTACGAGGATAAGATCCGATAAAGATAAAGCATCCAAGTACTTCGTCATAAAAGATACAGCCCTATTCTCGTAAACTTTCTCTATAAAAGATCTATCTCAAAACTGCTGCAACAACTTAAGGTAACTCTCGAAAAAAAGGAGTAAACCTTGCTCATTCCGCTCTATAAAACACCGCAGAGAGTTGAACCGAAACAGCCACAACTTAAAAGTCGGTGTATTATATCGTTCAAAAGGACATATTTTTATTAAAAAAGAAAAAAGAAGAGAATCCATTATGGAGAATTTTATATTTTTGTACAAAAGAACGTACACATTGTGAAATATAAAAGATGTATGGCGAAATAATTAAAATTTTTCCACGATCGTATATTTTTTCCGTCTAAATCTAGGACGTTCCTTTGTTTATTCTGTCTAGAGTCTACACCGTGTCACTAAAAAAACATATATATCGACGAAAAATATCGAAATACTTTTACGCTGCATTCTATGTGTATACCTGTGTACCACAGAAATATCTGCGAAACAACTAATATTTTTCCATCGCGTACCACCCTTTCTTAAATGAAAATTTGCTCTAATTAATTATCTGTTCGTCGCGTTACAAAATACGTCTATATTATCGAGATAATAAAAATTCTATACTTTTACGCATCATCTTATCTTATTTTCTATACTTTGGAGAAACGTATACACGAAAAGAGGGTCGTGAAAAAGTACAAAATCTCTAAAGCATATAGTCTCTCCGCTCAAATCCAGAATATTTTTTTCCAATTACGGAAGTCGTTAGATTCGAGTGTTTGCCAGAGGAGAGTTAGTCTGAACAAGATTCTATATATGTCCTCCAGGATTCAGCGACCCTTACTGCATGTTAGGAATTCAACCGGGTAATACAGGTGCACCGTTGAGTCCACAAACGAATTTAACTGCGCACTCACCCCACACGCCGCCAGCATCACCGAGACAAGCGACCCGTGCCCTTTCCGACGGTGGTGAAACCGAGAATTCTCATCACGAGAAATTACGGAAACACCATAGGTAAGTCGACACATCGACGTACCCTTGGTTGCATCAAGCGATCGATAGACCGCGGATCTTTATACCCTTATGAATGATTTGAAAGTGTAGAAAATTTCAAAGAAATTCAAAAATGTACAAATATCCAGAATGCACGTAATACGAAAAAATAAGCTCAAAAGTATCAAAACACTTGCTTATTTTCGACGGGATGTATTTTGATTATAAAATTGGGGATAAATCAAATAGTAATGCAAACTGCAATGATTTTATTCCTTCCAATCGTCATTGCTACGTATAATGATATATTAAGAGCCGATTAAATTGAGCTTTAAGATCTTAAAGATTGAGCTTTAAGAGCTTAAAGATCGACGTGCAATAATTACTTCGAATTCATATTACTTCAAACGCTTTTTGTATGAATTTCCGTGCAAACTCTTACCGGGGATGCGCATAATCCGCAGTCTGATCGATTTGCATGATTTATCGAATATTCAAAATATCGTGCTTAACCTTGAAGCGTATCGTAGCTCTTTTTAATCATGCTTATTGGAAAACGTTCGATATTCTATTAATATTAATTCTGTTTAGCGTTGAAACTGTTGAAGTTGAAAATAGAGATCCTGTGAAATATCGAATTTTAAACGGCTAGAACAGGTCTAGAGAATCAAAAGTTGTAACGTAGAGATTTAACAAAGGTAGCTGTTACGATGTTGGGAATTTTATTTAATCCAGATTTGATAGCACCCAACAGAAATTGATAGCTCGATACGTGTAACTCTGTTTAATTGTATGTAATAATTGCTGAATAAAAACTTCTGTCCTGCAGACGATTCGACGATTCAATTCTTTTTTCGTTGATAGTTCCAATGATACCTGTGTAGTATATAGCAGTAAAATACAAATGTTCCATAAAAGTAAATAAAAATGAAATCGCTACACCGATTCCATTAAAATCATTATACTTAGAATGGAACTTGGGAGTACTTGAGAAGCTAAACCTGCTGATTAAAACCCAGATAAAGGATTATCAGAAAACGTTTCAAACGTTTTTTAATTAATCCTCATTTCTCGAACATTCCAACGTTTTATCACTTAAATCAAAGCCTCGATACTTCTTATTCTTAGTCATTACCTTTCCCGATATCGACGCTTTATCCACGATAGGAAAGGAATCTTTAAAACGATGGAACCGATAACTATAGAAATCTAGATCGGTGTTTCTATCAAATAATCTGATCTGTACGATCCTCGTTATTCCGCGTAAATTGAAACTTCAATTATTTTCTACCGTAAATTACGATCGACAGGAACAAATTCCTCTTCAATAAAGAAAAGTGCAGTCAATTTGCTACAAATCATCGATTAATCCGAAGCAAGACGTTCGATCGATCGTTCGAAGCATCTAGAACAGACACAGACCTACTCCAGACGAGCAATCGAGTGACATTTTCACAATGAGTCGCGATAACAATGAACGGTTGCCGGATGCGGCAAGTTCTGTCGGCGACGCTTTCGCGGCGGAATAAGGCCGTCGTGCATTGAGAATCGAACGTCTCGCGGCTCTATCTCGTCGGCATTGTCTCCTCGTGCAGGCAGCAACGCGATTAATTCACAGTGGTATCGCGACGACGCGCGAAACGAGACCACGTGCTTCTCGTCGAGTCGTTCGAAAAATCGAGTGCTAGAAGACAGCCATGCCGAACGTGGAGAAGCTGGCGAAGAAACGACTGAAGAAAATGTGAGGAATGTTTTTACGAACACGAGGGTAGAATTAGTTGGAGGAACGAACGGTTGAATTCAATTTGTTTGAGAATGTTGTTTGAGCTAATCTGGTTAAGTGTAATGTCTCGTGGCAATTGGCACGGTAATGACAAGTAGTTTAAATGAAATTCTTTCGGGTATAGAGTTTGTAATATTTGATATGTGCGCGTACAAAGTAACATATAATCTAAAATATAGAACCGAAATAAAAATACGGAATTTTATTTAATACACCGTGCACAGAGTTTGATTTCTCGTATCATCTGTAACAAGGTACGAGGCACAGCCCAACCAAAGGAACGAAAATTTCATTGCCACACAAAATTAACTATTTGAACGAACATACTCGCGCCCCGCAAAGCCTGAAAGGAGATAGAGAAGCGCGTGGAATATCCGTGGAAGTTATTGTATCCGTTTGAAATCAGTTTCAGGTTGTCGTTCAAGCGCAAGGAGCATACGAGCAGACGCGAGCATCGGGAATCGTTGAGCGGCGCGGTACCAGCCAAGTTCATACGCGCGACGTCGGTGAAGCCGCACACGCTAAGTCCACGATGGAACGAGAAGTTTCGTTTGTAAGCAACCCCGTGTATCCTTCGGGGACTTCGATTCTTCTTCCTCTTCTTTCTTTTCTCTTCTTTTTACTTCCACGTCTTTGTCGCTTCTTCTGTAGTCCGGGAAAGCGATCAGAAACACGTTACGTGAAATTTCATATTGGATCAGCGTGACACACGGTTTAACATTTTCTCGTTTTTCTTTTCCATTTCAGCGACATCGACGACATCAACACGGATATTCTGCACCTGGATATATGGTGAGTGGTGTCGTTTATCAGGTTGACTATTTGGTGCTTTTCTTCTTTGGTACGGTATAGTACGTGGGTAGATACCGTGATGGATACGGCTGTGAATAGCGTGAAATGAAATTTGTTTCCTTAAAATGTGATTTCGAGAAGTTATTTTGGAATAAATTTTGTTTGTAAATTTGCAATTTCAAACGGTCATCTGCAAATATCCTAATTTGAAATTTCGAAATTTCAAATGCAGATTCTCGTGGCTTCCAATTTTTAGTCAAATACATAATGTATTTTTGAGACCGATGCTTTCACGTTGGAAGCAAAACGTATTACCAACAGATTTCATTTCACCTACCCTATTTTCCTTCCTTTTTTTTTTTTTTTTTTATTAACGTGGAGGAAATCCGCACGGACACCAGGCCGCTTCCGGGGAAAGCGGCGTGGTAGTGCCGCACTCCAACCGACTAAAACCTCCACGATGACCGTCTCGGCTGCGATCGAGAGAGGCCCGGGAACCGGTGCGCGACACTCCGAGCCCCTCTCCGCGCACAATACATCCCCTAATGGAGCGGTGTGCGGATCCTATTTTCCTTCCTACAAAAAAATCGTTTCATTTATGAATCTACCATTATTCCACTATTTATCTATTTATTGTTCTATTTTGTATCCTATTTTGAAGCACGAACAAAACATTATTTTACCCAAATTATCCATCGATTACTTCTCGATTTTATTTTCTTTTTTTCATTTTATTTTTCTCTCTTTACGTCACATTTTACTTCAAGTGCCAATAATTCAATAATATCATTTTCTTATTATACCATTGACATTATACTTCAAACTTATATGCCTCGCCAATATATATATGGAAATTAATTCGTTAATCACTGTCATTACTACCAGCAAGGTTCGTTGAGTAAATAAGATCAATGATTTCCTGAGTGTCCTTTCGTGCCCCTTCTCGTACTCCCTTCTGTCGAAAGTGTTTGTGTTGCCCTGACAGACATAGTTTCAGGGACCACGACGACGAGTCCTCCGTGTTCGATGCAGTGAGCAAGCTGAACGAAGTACGCGGCGTCAAGGGACTCGGAAGATTCTTCAAACAGATCGCGCAGAGCGCGAGATCCGGCGGCCAGGACGATTTTCTTGGCTGCGTGAATATTCCGCTTCAGGTATTGCATCAATTTACCTAACGAGTTTCGTAATTATGCTATCATAATAACGGAATTACAAACCTCATAATTTCATTCCCAATATTCGCTTTACGTTCGTTAACTTTAAAAGTTTGTTCGTTAAAAATATCTTACAATTGATACGTTACGTTTCTTACACGCAAATATTAAATGCGTTTCTTTTATCAATAATCGAGAAGAAAAATTCTTTCCATAACCAAACAAACAATTCAACCTTTATTGAGTTTATTTAACGTTAATATTGATGACACACATGAATATCATCATTTCGTTCAGCTCTTTCAAGTACATCTTTTCTGTATCTTTAAAACTATCGTCAATAAATTTTCTAGATGAAAATACAATTTATTGTTACTCTAAATACAGAAAAACAGTTAGAGTAGGCCTCCCTTATCCCTTATCAGAACCAATAGCGAGACAAAATTGCTCGGATAATGAAATTTTCGAATAACAGAATAATCAATTTTCTCATAGGAAATTTTATTTATTTAAATACAAATTATTAAGATTAAGCGGCAAATCCTTTACACACTTATGGATCTCATAGCTTTTTCTCTGTTATGTCATATAATTTATTCAACACAAGTAATCGCACAGAATTACGTTCTTTTTGTACTTTGAACCATCGCTTTTGTTCGCTGCTTTCGTTTACATAAAATCGTCATTATTATCGCCTTCATCGCAACGAAACCATTTCATTACGTCAGTATACTTGAGGTTTTCCTACTGTTCCAGCCAGCATCTGAGAAATCTACGTATTTTGGATTATTTTCGATATCACGTTTTTGTTTTCTTAATCTCTGCAAACGTGGCTTTTCCAACACCATATATTTTTGTTAATTCTGCCGCACTTGCACCACTTTCGAGTTTTTCAATCGCGTCATATTTCGTTTAGACAGTTTTATAGAACGCTGTTACTGTCATACTAAATTCTGATAGCCAGAACTCAATCGAATAAAGCAAAGAATACATAGCAACGTGAACATTGATGAAACGCGTATAACATTGCGTCAAAAAAAAAGATGTTACATAGCCAGTTTCCATATTTAATGGCATAGGTGTCGTTATTACGATCTATCGATCATCAAAGCAATTTTACTTGACGTTAATTTTAAAATTGCAGTTCGATTTTTTTTTTTTTTTTTTTTTTTTGTTTATATTCTAACACGGGGTAGACAAGAGAGAATCGTTTGTTGGCAGGATATTCCAAGCACGGGGCTGGATCGATGGTACAAACTAGAGGCCAGAACGCAACGAAGCACAATTCAAGGTAGAATTAGATTAAAGCTATGGTTATCGACGAGAGAAGACCGCGGGACATCCGAAGAAGACAACTGGGGAGAGCTCAGACAGCAGGAGAGACTTTACACGGTCTTTCTCAATCACGAGATGAACAAACAAGGAGTATGTACCATCAACAAACAAATATACATTGTTTTTTATATCTTTCTAAAATACAAACATTTAAATATTTATTTAAAAAAGTTCCTAAAATATCCGATAAAAATTCTCGAGATTCTATCTTCGTTTTGAAAATTAAAGAAATACGGAATGCACTGAATATTTAAAAAAGATAACGATTTTCATAATATCTATAATATATATTTATAAATAATTTGCTGAGATTCACGATAAAAAATATATGGTTAACTTTCTTCTTTAAGTTCATGGATATAAAATGAAGTACATATTTTTTATAATAGCAATTTTCATAGCGATCGTACTATATATAACGAAAATAAAATATATTTCTAATTATACAATAATACGACGCAAGAAAAAAAATCTCTATTTTTCTCCTATTTTTATTCCATGAAATATTTATAAACAACTATTATAGATACTAGCTCTCTTGCAGAAAGTCAGAAAGGACGAAAGAAGCTCGTAAATATTTCTGAAAATACATCCTTCACTGTCGTCATACTATAATTAAGAAAAAAGAATAAAAAATGTTTCTAAAGCTACAACAAGAAACAGTTGAAAGCAAGACAACTTCTAGTTTTATTTTATTACTAACAGCTTGTCGCTTAATTTACTTCAACGTAGGTTAGAACTGAATTATTTTCTTAATTAATTTATTTTCTCTTGTCCTCCTCCTTAATAAAGTAATCTATACATCGCGTAACTACGTGATCCTCCCTGCCTCATTTAGGAAGACTTCACAGGAGAATTGCCACAAACGGCACTAACGATTCTTCATCAACACGCCGTCCAAGGTGATGTCACAGAACTCCAACAAGCGTTAGTTAGATGGGTAGCGACATCCAGGCAATCAGCGTGCGACCCAAGAATTCTTCATCGTCTTCTTCAGGTTTATTTTAATTTTGCAAACGCTTTTTTTATTATATAACACGTTCTCTATTTATTTATTTTGATAGGAATTAAGAAATTAGATATTTATTTATTTCAATAGGAATTAGACAATGTATGGCACACGGACACTCTTTCTCGAGACGAGGAACAATGTCTCGCAGAGTCGTTCAATGAATTCCTCGAAGTAACGTTGAAGAAAGTTCGACAGCACCGAGTGCTATTCCCGCCATTGCATCGACCATCCATCTCTAAATTGGATTATCTTCTTAGGTGCGTATCTTTCTTAAAAGGAGAGAGAAGCAACGTATCGTTTATGAATTCCATTCTATTTACGATTTTTCCTATATTTTCTATTTAATAAAATTCATATCGTAGAAATTATGTATCTTTTGGTGTTGTTAAGCTCTAGACATCGGAAAATCGCTTTGAAGATTGAAAACATAAAAGAAAATAACATAAATTCTTCATAATGGTACCTAACCTGGACGTTATTTTCTTTTCCTCTACATTTGTATTTTCGTTTTATTCATTCATCACTGTACAATTATACTACGTTAATACACCATTGCTTTAATACTATTATTAACGCCTAGTCTTTAAATCACAGGAAGAAACTGGCTAATTGAAACTTCTATTGCCATAGGCAAATAAAATTCAAATTAAAATACAGACGAATTAAAATCAAGATCAAGACAAATTAAATCCTGACTGACCAATCGATATAAACCCAATTCTCCCAATTTTATCGTTTTATTCTACCCAAAAATGTACTATCCTTTAAACCAGAAGCCTTATACTCCTCCATATACCTCTGAAAAACAATGAAAGCTTCGACCACGAAACGCTGACAGAAAAATTCCACAATTTTCCCTATAACTCACCCAGAACTCGGGACATGGTAGAAAGCATGTCCTTTACGATGATCTTTGTTTCATGGCGATATCCCTAGTTTCCAAGATATGCGCACTTGGAAGCGCGTCATTCGAGACTCGAGATTCTAAGAATGGCAGACACATTCCTGGAATCGTCGTGGTCTACTTATTTTTCTCGGAAGTGCGTACGTCGTTGACGTAATCGCTGACTCAGACATTTTCGTTGACTGACGTACACGTAGTTGGATTAGGCTAGGTCAGTGAGCGAGCGTGCAACAAAGACAAAGATACCGATAAGACCAAAATTATGGTTTGCTTAAAACGACGGTATCTCCGGAACGGATAATCCCATCGAGACAAAACAAAAAGCATTTTAAAGGGAATAATAAGGTGTTTCTAACGATATCAGTAGCGTTAACTTACAACAGACTTTGTTGGCGCTACATGCCGTTGAAAGGATGCTTCGTTTAATGCGGTCTTTATTTCGCTTAATTCGATTCATCGGTAGGAACGAACAGCATAATTGTGTTCTTATTATAGTACTTGATAATCTCGTTCCCTTTTGTTATATCTATCTTCTAACTTTCCAAACTTTGCACGAGTGAATTTCTGAAAGTAAAACGCTACCGTGCTAGCGAGAATCTACACGCGGATTCCGAACTTACGTAGTTAAATTAAAGCGAGCACGCTAAGAGGAAGCAGAGTTTAATTTGTGCAAAAAATTAGCTCAAAAAAGTTACTGGGAATTTGATATATGTATTTGTTAGACTGGTAGGTTTTCGTTGCAAACTTTCTACAGGCAAATTATGAATTGCGTTTATATTTATACATAAATATTTTGTAGAAGCAAATTTATTATATGTAATTTTTAGTAGGAAAATTCTTTAACGCGCGTAGCTAATAATTTTATACAAGTTACATACTATGGCCGCAGACTATTAAAATATATGTTCCTCTAAGAAACAAATTGATCTGTGCAATTCCCCGAGTAACCTAGTTGACCAATTTTATATAAAAATTATATATAACGTAAGACTACTAGAATCCTCGATACGACTACAATTATCCTGAAAAGCTAGTGTTGAAAACCTTCAACGTGTAAATTTGTATAAAAATATCTCTGTTAATCTCATACGTATCGTTCTTCGCAAATTTTTGATAAACCTAAAGTATCATTAAACGAAAAAATTGTCACTGAAAATAATATTGAGAGTTTATAATACAAAAATACTTTTATTATTTATTGTCTACAGATGTTTAGGACTGCTATCGAACATGAAAGCCTTCCGTGCGTGTTGCCCATTCAATAAGGAAATCCGCGGAGAAATAATAACCGCCCTAAGAAAGGGAACCCTCGAATGGTTAGTGCTCGATCGAACTTTTTTCATTTCATCTTCTCTTACACTCTGTATTTTTCTGCTTCGATCGCTACCTTTGGTCAACGAGGTTCGTTTCCTGTTCAGGTACGAGGACACGAGGCAGCAGACAATGTGTTACGATAAAGAGCCCGATCAGGATGCAGATAAGGTTTTGCAGGACTTCACCAACTTAGTAACCGCGTTACTGGTAGACTTGGAACAGGGACTCACTTATTACAACAGTCTCTTTGAAAGGTGAGCTTTTCAAATTCCTCAATTGCCTACGAATTGAAATTGAAAGTTAGCCAAACTTGCGTTCGTTAGCAAAACAAAGTGATAAAACGTTCCCCCTTGTGTTTGGTCTTTAATTAAAAGTTGAATACCTACGGTTAAGTGTATATTGCGTGGAACAGTGTTTACAACGGAGACTAGTTTTCCCCTCTTTTATTTGCTTTTGAAAACCTTGAGAATATAAAGAGTATCGCGTACTTTGTAATTTTACCGTAGAATAAATATTAGAATTATTTTTTAACAAGCGAAACATCAAAGTTGCCTAACCGATTACCGTGCTATTGAAAATTGTTCTACCTTCGGTTCTCTTTACTTCTATGCTTTTTACTCATTACTTTTTCGAATGAAACGTACGAATCTCTTATTCCTTTTACGTGGGATTGCGAATGCACGGAGAAACATACTTGTTATATAGAAATAAAATTTCCAAACGAAAATCGTGTGATTAACGTCAGAACTGCTAGAGTAGCCAAAATAGCTAGTTCGTAATTTTTTTTATTTTGTACACCTACGACCATGATCTTTCAAAATTTCAATAATTTTATTTAGTAAAGTACATGACAAGAGATTGATATCCTTCGCTTATATCGTATCTTTTCCTCGCATGTCTATTATTTTCGTATCAATATTTTATGTTACTCGCGAGTAGCTCTATCGTTGATACGTTACAAGCGGTCTATGGATTTTTATACATTTTTAGACATTTTACATATAGAAAATTAGAAATTGTAAAAATGTATCTAATACTGTCAAAAATATCCAAAGTATAGTATTTATTATAGCATTCGATAGATGAAATATGTTTCTGCTTGTATTCCACTTGTTTCATTAGGTTTATAAAAATACGAGTTTGCAAAATACGATACCCGCTGTTTAACCACAAGTAAAAGAAAATCATATATTATCCACGATAAATGTTTCAAGTTAAAGGGAAGATAAATCGATTTACAAACGATAGATGAAATGTTGTGTTTCAGCACGAACGGCGTGCCATATTTCTCGGCGGTGTATAAGCAATTGGACAAGCTGGTAAGCAAACCTCGCGTGAAAAAGCGATCATTTCCAACAAATATGAAAGACGAACGAGAAACATATATATATATATATATATATTTATTTATACATATATCTATGAAATATTCTCACTTGATAGATCGCGACGATGCAGAATCAAAGCACACAATCATTATGACACACGACTATATTTTATTTCACTGTTTCGTGAAGCTGGATGTGCTATGTTTGGCTTTATGCTTTATTCAAGACGTCGATCGTGTTTTTCCTTTTTTTCTCAAATTTTCGATCGATATCGAAAACAAGAAGAGCTACCTATCCATTTAAAGATAAAACAATCGTCCCTCGAAGATCTTCGTAAAAGAGAGGAAACAAGACTCGTCATTGGAGCTAATAAAAGTTAAAGAGAAACAAACACCAGAGAAAAATTTCGTATCTAAATTCACGCGTCTAGAAGTGAAATAGAGAGAAAGAAATTATTTATCGATTATTTTATAACGTGTTCTTGCGATTGGATTATTTTCAATTCTGCGAATTCGGTCGACGTCCTTGCATCGAAATAACTACAGAACATATTACTCTTTATATATAGGGTGTTCCAGGAAAAAAAGCGATAAACGAAATGTCGGGAAAAATAAGTTAAAAGTAAGTAGAAATTTCGAAATTACAGCGATCCAAGTATCGTTTATATCGTTCGGATGTTTGCATTGTGAGATGAAAAGTAAAGGAAAGGATGGAGCAGGGACACCCTATAAATAAGCAAATCGCAGTGACCTGAAGGCTAGGTTGAACGAGGATGGAACGATGTTGAGGATGAGTTTGATATGTCCGTCAGGTCATCGCGATCTTACTGTACACGAGATGTTTGTCCATAGCTGGCGGAACACGTGGCGAAACACATGGAGAACACATCCGAGGTACTTTTTCATCGCCACCACGAACTGTTAAAACCCTTTTCTATTTCTACTCTATCTTTCTTCTTCGATCTCCTTGTATATGTAATATTTGAACTGTCGTATCGAAACCGCTTGCTTTTATTCGCGTACGTTCTTATTATTATCAAGGAGGAAGGAATTAAATAAACGACAAAAGAAAATATCAAATAGATAAACAATTTCCAGATTAGAAATTTCTTTATACACGAAGATTAACTTTTTAATACGCGAGTAAAAATTTAAGTACGCAAATAGAAAGAATAGCGGTTGATTAGCCAGTAGTTTCTTGAATACCGTTCTACGATGATTACTTGTAAATACTGCCTCTTCTCAAGTTCTGGATTATTAGTAAAATTTAGTATTTTCTGAGATTAACTAGGATTTAAATAAATTATCCGAAAGAAACATACAAAATTCTACTTGCTGATGTAGTAAAATATTTGGCATTGTTCTGACACGAATGCTTGATTTCGAACAAATATCGTATCGTAAAGTAGTTCCTACGGTTGATAATGATGTGAAGAAGCATCGGTATGATGCTATTAGAAATACTTTTGATTTTATTCCGCATACATGAAATATTTTACGAGATCAAAGGGAAAATTATTTCTTTATGAAAGGAATATTCCGACTGAGAAACAGCTCAACGAAATAACGATCTACAGGTGTTCTTTGACAAATATTAATTAATTAATTAATTAATTAATACAGACAGCCTACTGTCTACACTGTATGTAATTCTCAATGAAGTTTTTGATGTTCATAAGTGTAGTTTGCTATTTTTGGAAAGAAACTGCGATGGAAGTGGAATCGAATCGATAGCGTATCGAGATTGAAACAAATTTTTCTTAGTTCTAGAACAATCGTGCTTTTTGCAATTTGATAGGATTAAAGTCTTATGGTCTATTTACTTATAATACTATATGATACATTTTATTTCTCATTAGTTTCATATTAATTAATTTCCTTTTGTATCGCATACGTTATTGATATAAAGAACGATACAGAGTATAAACTGCGAAAAGTAAATAGTTTTGTTCGAGCGTGTATGTACGATCAAATATTTTATGCATATGAACAAGTAATATACCATGTACGTACGTGAATATGCAATCCCAATGAAATTAAAGCCACATAAATTTATTAAATGTTCTACGAATAGGATACATGTATCGAAATCATATTTTGTAAAAGAATAAAATACACAAAGCTAACTAAAAATACGAAACCAGAATACAAAAGGTTCGAAAATTCAAAGATTTGTAAGTCTATGAATACAATTTTTTAGAATGGAAAAATTTGATTTTCGAAAATTCGAAACAATTTTTTTACAACAAATACAACGTGAAAAACGAGGGAAAGTTCAATAACCCTGAAAAGAAACGTAAACGCAATTATCCCAAGTCTTGATACTCTAATTTCCTGACGGTTCACGAGGGAAAAAGTGGATCTAGGACGGATGAAAGAGGGTTGTCCGGCTGATTCGTTGCCACTTCCATTGGCGCGCGAACGTGCTGACGTAAAGCACGTAATTTCTCACCGTATTTTTCACGGGACGCCGGAGACGCGAAGGGCCACACCGTGATGCATGACGTTGCTTTCCATTGGCAGCTCTTTTATTTCCAGCCGAGGTGCACGCGTTTCTCTTTTATCAAAGGAATACCACTTGCTTGTTAAACACGTCACACGCTCCGCATGAATCTTCCGCGTAATTTGCCGGACACCGCATAGGAAATATACATCGAACCCGATGCATGCGCTCGCCAAACGTTACCGTATTATTAATGAGGTAGAATTTGCGAACAAATAGAAACGTAGCTTCGATAGTTCGAGAATTTTAGACAGTGAAATTTTTCTGATTACGCTTGGCCTCCTGTGTTTCTATAAATTGATTTTATTTCATCGATTGATTTTACTTTGCGCCTACCACATACATACGGAGAAATTAAAATTCATTGTGTTTTCGATGAATTTCGTTGGAATCGAAACTTTTAATTTCGAGTTTGAATCGTTAGTGTGAAAGAAGTTTAAGTTTCTCCTTTTAATTTTCATTCGGTGGACAAGGAAATGTTGATAATACGTAAGATTGTTTTACAAATGACGAAATTTGTATTTTTTATTTCGATTGACTTTAGACTGTTGATTATTGATTTTCGGGGTCAATTGAGCAATTGTTTTCTTTATCAATTGGTAACAATAGGAACACGTCGCTTACATTATTTTTTTTAAGAAGATATAACGCAATAATCGAGTATAAAAGGATCGATATTGCGGTTTTAATTTAGAGAATATTCGGTATATCGACACGAATATATTTCTGCTTATATAAAGAATCTATATAAACACCACTGTTGTAACATTTTCTAATTCTTATAATCGGATTCACCAAGGATTTAAATCAGAAATAATATTAATTCCATTTTTACATCTACAATTCGTATCATTTACATATCTATTTTAATATTTCTCTCTCCTCACTAATATTCGCTGACTATTTCGTGCATCTTCTCGTCACCTTATTGCGATACACATTTAAATTATAAAAAGTAAAATTGGGAAGACAAGCGAGGTCTTATCGAACGCGTCAATCTCGCGCATTTTCCAACGAAATTCGGAAGAAAACGGAACGATCGGTAGGAATATACTTAGTTTACTCGTAGTCACAGGATATCAAGCACGCAAATCGATCTTTTTTTTTTTCTTGCACCTCCAGCGATGTGCTTCCCGCGCACAGCCACTTAAACGTCCCTGTCGAGTCCCGGTTAACCTATCTCTCTGTAGGGTGTCCACCACTTTTACGCAAGTTTCGTAAACGTTTAGACGCTTCGATACAATTTCACCAACTTTGCCAAACCCAAGGGAAATCCTGTAACTTTCTGTACTTAAGCCGTTGCCTTATGAATCTCTCCTACGATTAGGCGCCAACGTGTGCGTCTACCAAACGTCCTCAACTTTGAAAATTAAATCTATTTCGCAGACAGAAATTAAGAAAATATAGATGTTTATAAATCATTCTTTTATTGCTGTTCATGGATCTTGAATTTTAGAAATTAGCTGCATCTTGGATAAATAGGAAATTGCATACCTTTCAATCGAATTAATGGTGATGTTGAAAAAGTAACGGTACTTCTGTTAATATGTAGCGGCTGAATCTTGTAATACGGATAATGAAATAGCGAAAACCAATTATTCTATCTTTGCTATGAAAAATAAGTTCATTTTTTTTTGTAAAATTGTATTCCTGTTGGAAATAAACTCCATCTCGACTCTGTGAGAAAATTGCGTTCTTGTTAATTGAGTTAGTAGTAATAGGGAAATATGAGGCCTTGAAGGAGCAGCAATTATTTTGTACATTACTTTTCAACCTCGGCAAATAATTTCATCTTTTCAAAGAAAGCGTTATCTCTATCGATAAGTTAATAATGGAAATTTTTTGACCGAACAGCTGAAATCAATTATTTTATCTTTACTTTGAAAATCAAAGTTGATCTTGTGTATAGGAAATTGTACTCTTGTCAGTGAATCAATAATGACGGAGAGATTTGAAAGCGGCTGTTGAAATAACGAATGCGATTCGTTTAATAATTGTTAGTAATTTTTATACAGTCACGGATAGAATTTTCGTTGAAAATTGAACGAATATTTTAGAACAGAAATAAGGAGGGTAAAAATTTGGTAAAAAATCGGAGATCGTGCTTATCCTAAATGAGTGGTATACCAGGTAAGCTCCGAAGCTCAGACGACTATTCTCACTTTGTCTTCGTTATCGTAATACGGAACGTTTACTAACGTCACGTTCTAAGTGAGAAATATGTACTTTACTTTTTCACGCAATTTCATTTTTACTATGCTTTACTTTACTTTATTACGGCAAACCTACGCTTTTTTACAAAGTTTCTGCAACAGCAACTCGGCTGAGATTCTTTAACTGAATATCGCTATTCTGCAGTTAATTTTCATCGATTAGTTAATTAATTAAATTCCATTGTCGTATATCGTTTCGTTCTAATAATCAATTAATTGCTTCGACGAAGAAACATGGCTAGGTTTCTTCGGTTTTAATTATACGACAAATCTAATTAAACGTCAAATCTGAGGCGTTTGAAAAATATCAAGAAGAAGAACCAAGTGAGTCAAAATATTTCTCAGAATAATATATTCCATTGGAATAATCAATTCATCGGACTTTATTGGGTTTATAACAAATATGCAGAACAACATAAGCGTAAAATTACAGTATTAGATTTAACTCGTTTAAGTTGCACTATACATTGTTCCAACTAAGACAAGAATTTGATACTTGTAGAGGGAAACTCAATACGTACTTCAAGGCAACGGGTTAATTATTCTACTTTTCTGACGAAAGACGCTTACTTCCTTTGCAAATACGTTTCATCGACGATCAACTGACGCGTCGTGTAATAAACGAGTTATCATGGAATTCCAGTAATTTCGAAAGTTATCAAGTGTTCGACGTACACTGGGGTTTGTACGTACGCGTAATCGAAAGGACCAAATCTCCAAATCACGCTGCTGGGGAATTTGCATTTATTTTGCGGGCGAGACAACCGTGTTTCCTGAAAATACGTGACATTTGACACGCGTAGAAAATTAATTGCTTCTTATACGATGATTGAAATGGCAAGGAACGATTTTGCTTTCACTTACCGATGATAAGTTTTTCAAAGATATCTATAAGTAATTTTTGAAACAGCTGTACAGGACTTCGTTTGGAATAATTAATTTTCGAAAGAACGTCTAAGTACATATTTCTATTTATGCAGCCTCGAAAAGGTTTCGGGAGATTTTATTGGCAAAAGTGATTAATTTTTGAATAATCTACCGGCTATTGTGTTTGTTAGTAAATTCTTCACTACTATGATCTTATTTCCTAAACTAAATTCTCCTAAAGTATGGTTAGATAACGATTACTTTATCAAGATTCTATCAAGACTCTATGAAAATTTTATAATCTGTGAACAACGTATAAGCGTTCTTAATTACATTTAAAGAAATCTTTCTTTCAAAAAATAGTTGTTATTAGAAATCGTGTGGCAAAGAAACTTGCGTAAAAAGTAAAAAGTGGTGGAAATACGAAAAGACTTCCGAAGCATTGGTAGAATCAAACGCTCGTCCCTTGTTCTTCGACTTCATCGGAAGAAATGTATTTGATAGATGCAAAACGAACTCGGAGCCAGAGTTACCACAGCTTGTCTTCAACTTCACGGTCAAAACGCGGACGAAGAGTACGTGCTACCACCTGGAGCGGAAATTGGAACGCCAATGTTTGAATTATACTTGGCTCTGCAGGATTTCATAACGTAACTATCAATTAATCGATTATATTGGAAGATTACAAATAAAAATATACTGTGCAGTCCGGAAAAAATCAAACTGAAGAATAAACTTCTTCTCAAACTAAATATAACGCAAAATTTGTCACTTATGGCCGTTCAAGATAGAAATAAGCCGTTGGAATTCTTACTAGGTTTCAAGTAATTGCTACGATGAGACATTTGTAACATTAAATATTCGGAAATCGATGGAATTAAATTAGACGATTAAACGACTCTGCAACTTTTTAAATCGAAGAGAAAATTGAATAATTAATTGCAAAGCTGTAAGATTAAGGCACTATTGAAATTCTTTACCAGTGAGATTTCTGATAAAAGGTTCCGATAAAAAATGCTTATCTTTAAGGAAAATGTCATATTTTTAGCATGAAGGAGAACCTGCCGCAGTCCGACCATAAAACTTTGGCAATTTGTAAGTATTACGAGTGGTTCAGACCAGCTGTCGATAAATGGTTGGATCTGGCTAAATTGAAGGCGATTCAACGGGTACGAAAATCGACTGAACTTGATCGGATCTGTACCGCTGAATACATTGTGAAACATAGTACATCCGCCATTGATGTTACAGCTTGCTTCTATCAGGTATGTTAGAAAACGAAACAAAAAGGGATATTTAAGTTGACAATCGTGCGAATTAGCTTCTTAAAACGAAGCATATATAGATATAATTTAAAAACTCACAATGTTCGTAGATTAAAGAATTTTGGAAGAAATTAGCTTGGCCGGATCTTCCTGGATCGTACAATTTAGTTCTGAAAGTTGTCGATGTAAGTATAAATTTAACATACCAAGGGTTTAGAGGATTTAGACAAACATTAAATTCACCTTTTCTGAGATGTATTCTTCTATTAAAGGCTATATGTAGCTCAGCAGCTTATTACGCTGAGATAACGCACCAAAAATTGGCTGATAGTGGTTATTACGAGGACCAGACGCCATATAAGACATCAGACGAGGTAATCGCCGAGGTAGAGACCGCTTCGCATTAGTATGACACGACACTGCTTTGCAAACATAGACATAGTAATATCAGAAACACTTTGTCACGATGACCAAGATAAACGTCTTTTTTAATGCGCTTAAACGTTGAACTCTGCTCTATAGAATATAAAACGCAAATACATAAGCAAATGAATGGCAATATTCTAGAGTAACTCGCAATAGATAGGAAAGAGAAGGCAATCAAATTTAACGCTGCACGTCTGAAAGCTGAAACGATATAACGCCGAAGCTTTTCTTTCTATATTTTTGATAGATCTTTCTATGAATTTTTCTTAATATATTTATCTATAGAAAAGTTTATTTATCTTAAAAATTATTATGATTCAATAAAAATATTAAATTATATAATATATACTGTTGTTGATAACTTATCTCGATCAAATTAAATAGAAAATACAACTCCAAACAAAAATTAGTGACAACGATATATTACTAATAATATAATAAATAATTATGATTATAATATGTTACTACTGAATCGATCTTCATCGATGGATTCAACGATTCGAAAATATATTCGTAGATGTGCGTGGCTATCAACGGCTTGGAGTACGTCCGACGATGGCTTCTGAATTTAGGAGAGGAGTTACTCGTGGAAAAAGTTCTGACAGCCTTGGAGTGTCAAGCTGGTGATTCTGCACGAATGCAGTGGAGGACCGCTTTGACGTCACCGCTGGAACAGGCACCAGGACAAATGTTGCTGTTCATAAACCAGATCGTTTCAAGGATCGGCACGAAGGTCGGCATTGCGAGCAAAGAATACAAACCAAATGACTGAAAATGTTTTTTTTTTAAATAAACAAGTTACATCCGTTCACTGAGATTGCTATTTGTTTTTAATACCAAACGAATAGAAAAAAATAAGTGTCTTTAAAAGATTATTTCATTCTCATCTCTGACGCGAAAGATCGCAAAATATGCGCAAAATTCAATATTTACGACACGCAGTCGAAACAATGGATAATTGATACAAAAAGTAAACTTTATTCTTCTGGCAAATTTAAGATAGAAATTTTTTTGTAAATGAATTAAAAATCGAGGCTCAATTAAGAATTAATTTTCAATAGTATCGTATTAAATATACCACGCTGTAGCACCAAATTTAATATTATAATATCAAATAAATAAAGTTATAATATAGTTTAAAGTTATAATATCTTGATATACAGATGAGACCACCATTGAAGAAGGCGATGTTCCATCTGGCTTGGTCACCGGACAGTTTGCCCACTTGGGAGGCTATCGCGCCGTTGCTCGAGTATTTAGACATGCACCTGGTGGTGCTAAACTCGGCTCTGCTTACAGTGAACTTCAATCGAGTTCTTCAAGACATCTGGGAAGTGGTGCTGGCTGAATTGAGCAACCAAATGGACGGAAACGCGGGTGTAAGCAGAATCTTAACGCTATCTCGCGACGAATAGGCATAAAATTATATTTCTATACATTTATGAAAAATATCCAAAAGAAATATTTAAAATATCCGTAATATTTAATAAAAATGAATCAATTTTCTACTTAGGTTACATCGTTTTAATTATATTCAGAATTTGCATACATATCCCGTACTCTTACGATGAAGTATTTAATGTCGATCGATATTGGTGCCTTTAGCATTGTCACCAATCGTTGTGTAACTGAAAACGATAAAGAAAGGACTGTTATTGGTTTGATTCGTTAAAGAATCTGTTTTTCTGTAGGATAAACCAGCGATGTTTTACGAAAGACTTCACGAGGCGCTGGACTTATTGGCGACGTTCTTCCACGAGGATGATAAAGGTTTACCGTTCGAAACACTTAAATGTCAGAGTTTCCTGAATGTTGAGGAACGGCTTCAGTATCACAAAATGGATACAACATTCTTGATCGACCGATTTTATCGACAACGACTTCAGGTTACTATATAATCTGATTTTCTTTTTTGCACGATTTTTTTAACTGTAAAGTGACGACTCCGATGTTCTTAGGACCAACTAAACACCGTATCTTCCGAATATGGCGTTTTAACGGTGAGAGCGTATCTAAATCACGATTCTCTGTGCGTGGAAGTTATAAATGCCAGAGACGTGATACCATTAGATCCAAACGGTTACAGCGATCCCTTCGTCATAATCGAATTGCTGCCACGAAGAGTCTTCGAGCATTGCGCAGAGCAGCACACCAACGTCAAGAAGAAAACTCTGAACCCTATGTTCGACGAATGTTTCGAATTGTAAGCAACGAAGAACAAATTTCTAACGTCGAATGTAAAGACTTAACTACGTACATACGTTGATCATTCTTTGATATAATATTTGAAGATTTACGAATACTCAGAAACGTACAGACCCGCGTAAAAGACGACTAGAGGTCTTGAAATGTCAATAATGTTCTTACAATAAGAGATAACTTGGAAGAATTGTGCCCTAAAGCGCACCAATGACTGTCGGTATTACTGGTAGTTCGTGAAACTTGAATCATTGAATTATTTCGAATTATGCCCATAAAAAGTTGATTCTTTCATTCGATCGTAACATTTCAAAGCAATCAGATCGATATTTTCTCTATCGGTCGATTGTCGTGATCGCTTGGCCTATATTTTTATGCCATCGACTCTACGAACTTTTCTGTCGTTAGCTCCGTGAGCGTGGAGCAGTGTCGAAGTCCAAACGCCATGGTGCTGTTCACCGTAATGGATCACGATGTGCTCACGGCGAATGACTTCGCTGGTGAAGCGTTCTTGGGGCTCAGCACGATACCTGGCGTTACCGACTCGAATGCCAGCATAGACAATTTCCACGGCCTCAAGCACACCGAGTTACCCCTGATGCATCAGAAGAATCGAAGTGAGTTCGATAAACGCCTACTACGTAAAATCTTCTCGTTCTTATTCGATTCATTTTCATCTATTTTTTCTCTGAAAGAGCAAACTTCGTAACAGACGAAGGCGAAGTAAAAATATTATACGTAGGGACTTTTACTTTATTGAAACATTCGATACTGGTTTATATTCCTTGTTATTTCAATATTCTTATATTGTAATATCGTTATATGAAGTACGATAATATTGTTATTTAATATTGTTTATATCGTATTCGATGCTCCAGGGTAGCTGGATACGATAATTGAATTTGTTGCGAAACTTCATCAAACGCTAATATGATTTCCACGACGTTGAAACAGTAAACGAATTTCATAACAATCTCATCAGACGCAACGTAATTTTGATAAAGTGTTTCTCTAAAAATATCCATTTGGAAGAATCGTTGAGTTAGTGAACGTTTCAGCAGACTCCTACAACTCGAAATTGATCAGTACTGCCGCGCTGTTCTATCCTTATAATCAGAGATATCGAAAAGGTAGTTGGGAAAATCAAAATATCCGAAACTCTTCGTTATGATAATTTTGGTTGTTCTAAAAATAAGAATTTCTCTCTTTCGTCTTTCTCGTACATCGCATACGAGCTATTGACGGATGTTTATAAGTCTTCGCACTGTGCAATACGCAAAGAAACAAATTCAGTAAAAATCTTCGATCGATGTAAAATCCACTTTTCGTTTCTAGATCATCCGATTCTGCAAATTCTGGAGACGAGAGTCGGCGACAAGATGGCCCTGGATTTCGTGAAGAAGCAGAAGCAACGGTTCGCCTCGACGTAAGACGGGTTCGCAACCGGAAACGAGGTAGCACCGCGAAAAACGAGCAATGTCGCTGTTGATACGTCGTTGATACGCGACTATTGTTTCGAATATCAGCGCTCGTTGGGGAAGAAACAAGGAGAAATCAGAAAAAGTGAAAAGAAAATAAAAAGTTGAAAAACGAAAAATCAAAATCCATCCCCGCGGGAAGCAAGTCGACTCTCTTCTCGAGGTTTATAGCCTTGAAATTCGTCAGATCTTTCTCAGTGTAAATCGTGTTGAATATAATCAGTGTTGGTAACTAACGAAGTTAAATAAACGAAGAGTAATATTGTTATTGAAAAAAAAGGAAACATTGAGGATTAAGAAAAAAAAATCGAAAATCGAAGAGAGACTATTGAAAAAAGAGAACATATATATATAAATATATATATATATATTATCAGAACTATTTTTGTGTGGAGAGGAGAAGAATCGAATTGCAGGAGAAGCGTATAAAAAAGGAAGGAAAATATAAAAAAAAATAAAAACAAAAAAAATCGTTTAAATTTATCAGCCTGATGTATCTAAAGATAAATGTTAAAAACAAAAAAAAAAAACAGGAACAAAATGCTACCGTCGAGACCGTCGAAACTCGAAGCAATGCTAAACGGCCGTGGCACATAGACGCAACGTTCAAACCGAAAACTCATTTTTCGAAACTGAAAACAGCGTCATTAAAAGAAGATAAAGTAAAGAGAATGAGGATTTATTTCGAACCTCGATACGTCCATCGATCGTAATTGAAAGAAAGTGACTCCTTTTTCCCTTGCATATAAAAATACCGATAATAGATGGAAGAAATGAACGAAATGATTAAATATATAAATCTATATAAATATAAAGTATTGAAGTAACGAAATAATCACCGCCGATTCGCATCGCTTCGACAATTAAAGAATCAATCCCACAGAGAGTCGATATACGATATTTTTCTTACTCGTCATTGGCTAAACGTATCTCTTTCTATCTTTCCACCGCCGTCGTTTCTCACTTCTCGATCCAAATATACTTGCAGCGATATTTTCTTCTGATCTCGCGTGGCGCGATCCATCGAATCCTTTCGTCGAATCTCGCGCCACGGATTTCGATCGACGTTTACAAAAGCGAAACGATATAAGCAAAATAAAATAAGAGAGAAAAAAGAAAAAGCATGCGAATGAAAATGGAATTTACAAGAGGAATACGAAAAAAGAAAAAACGAAAAAAAAAAAAGAAAAGGAAGTAAATGAAAATTCGTAGATGAACGATAATCCTGCGCTCGTGTTGCACCGTGTTGCATATTGCATAAGGTTGTACGTGGAAAAATATAAAAAAAAAAACACACACACACACACACATACACACACGTTACACACATGTATAATGAATTTAATCGAATAATTAAGAATACCAAGCGAAAGTGTCTAACCCCTTGCGTATCTGTATCCCGCACACAGGGATTCAGTGTTTGATTTTGCTCGTACAATCTGAAATCTTTCTACAGCTCTTTTCCGATCTCCTGGACACGATGCGTGTGTCGTGTTTCTAAATCGAATCGATCGATTCGACGAAATTGGACGAGTATCAGACGAAAGAACGTATAATATATGTAGTTGAAAGAGTTTGAATCTCATTGGACTTTCTCGTGGATAGTTCGCGAGTTTTTAAAAAATCTCGATCGCGATCGTGGTTAAGAATCTTTGAAGGAAAGGAAAGCGGAACGTTAACGGAAAGGGAAAGTTTATCGAAACAGGGAAATTATAGGGGAAATTGAATGGATAATCGAAGGAAATCGGCGACCAATAACGTAGATAGAACAGTCGGAGTAGGTAATTTCGAGGGAAAAGACGAAGGATTAAAAAAAAAAAACGCACACTCGTCAATTTTTCTATTGCACGATTTATTCACGCGCGTCTCGTTTGCGTCTACATACACACGTACGTACGTACACACGCGAGAATAAAACAACTAAATAAATAAAAAAAAAAATATTAGAATAAAAAGAAAAACGAAAAAAATGAGAAACTGGAGGAGAAGATCGACAAGACACCTTTGTATTCCACACACGCCTTCGAAGAGAAACTATAAGAAACAATATGTGAAAAACGAATTTAGAGAAAATTATTTAAAGAAAGAAAATCAAGACAAAGAGAAACAGAAGAAGAAGAAACGATGATCTCTCGAAACGTCGTCTGTCCGATCCTCGGTATAATCTCGTGCATCGAATCCAATCGAACTCTATTTGCTTTTTCAACCTTTTACAATCACCAAAAACGTATGTACGATTTGTCTTGTATCGTAAGACGAATAAATTAATATAAATGTACGGAAATACTGCGGTCTTATATTCACAGCCTCCCTGCTATTTGATTCATCATTATTTTTTTTTTTTTTTTTACATGTTTAATGTCCTTCTTTTATTTTCATTCTCTAAGAAGGAAGTCTATATTTCCTTCTTTGTGTTTCTTATTACGGAGATGTGGTATTTGAAACGAATAATTCAAAGTACGTGGAAGAAGACGACACTGTAATGTTTAAATCTAAAAATGAAATTGTCTTTAAAGAATTCTGAGGTACGAGATCTTATCCAAATGAAAGAAATTAACAACGATAAATATTAGCATTAAATTTACAAAAATATCTGCTTTACATTTTTCCACGCATACGTGCAAAAATTCTACAAAATTTTTTTTCTTACATCTTAAAAATAATACACATATATAGAAAAGATTGTACAAATAAAGCGTCTTAGTAAATTATCAATCACAAACTGCAAAAAATGAAAAGTACAATTGAAAAGGATCTACAAACGTGTCAAGACATCATTGTACGGTATTTTACTCGACTGATTTCTGAGTTTGCAGAGGACTATCAAGCTTTTGCGACACATTCGCGCATTCTTCTGCCCGTATAATTAATTCACCGTCTAATTTTTCCAACGTTGGTAAACGTCTGGCGACTTCCAATCTCCAGTTCTCCACCTAAAAATGCATTCTGTGAAATATTATTGCGATCGATCAAATCGTCGAAACATTTCTTTATTTAAGTATTTCTTTCGTCCGGTGAATACAACATTTTAAGAAATCCGCAAATTATTCCATACAAAACATTTGAATATAACATTTTAAAGCGTAATTGTATGAAATTTCTACATTTATCAAAACTCAGGCTTCCAGATAAAAGACGCGTATCTCTTACTCGGTAAACATATCCCAACGTTTCGCCAACTATCTTCATCAAAATTCAAAGAACACGCTGGTGTGAAACGTCGGGATATATCTTTCAAGAAGACGTGTCTTACATCCGGAAGCCTGAATTTTGACAATTACGTAACGTCAGGAGCTGTCATATCGCTTGCTCGCACAAAATCGAACTAACGTTATTACTGAAATTTTAAAAACCACAAGTTATTTTTCGTAATAATTTATCTCGTATAACGTAACATTTGACTCGTATAACAAATTTTGTTAATAGAACAAATGAAATTTTGGAATTAAGTGTGGCAAACTACAAAGCACTCGTGTAGTTTTCCTGTTTAACATAAAAATTTAAGATTGTCAATAAAGACATCTACGATCTATAATTTATAATTTGCCAGTTCGATACTAATAATATCGTCATTTATTAAATTATTGTTCAAAAAAGACTCTTGTTATAGAATCACGATTCACGAAAAATATCTTTTTATCAACTGCGTTTATTAATAACGTAACATTTAACGTAACATTCTTTCTCTTAATAACGTTGAATAGAAGGTAAAAATATTTTGAGATATTTTTACAAATGCAGCAAGATCAAGCTAAAGATGGCACGAATAAACCTACCTCTAAGCTCTCGTACAATGGATTTCCAACGAATACGAGATCCTGAAGATTGGTAAGTTCCTGAAGTTTGTTAAATTCGGTCCACTCCCTAACCAAATTATTCGACATGTAGACAACACGCAGATTCCTCATCGCATTGATTCCCTTCATTTTCTCGATCAAATTGTACGAAATCCAAAGTTCCTCCAGAGTGTCGCCTAATGCTTCTAAGCCAGCGAATCCTTTTATCAAGTTACGTCCTAACGAGAGGATCCTTAGGTTCTTCAGTGTTCCGATTCCTACGTCAATTCGAACAATTTCAAAACCCTTTTTCCTTCTACTTACACGATTTATGTAATTTTAAAATCCCTGAAAATTAATCGAAGAATAATTTGCCAAAGTTGGTGGTAACATTTCACCATGAATTATCCGAGTCTGAGATGAAAGTTGAACGTTTAATCTTTTTTTAATTTTTGTCTCGCCCTGACTTAATTCTTCGTCCCTGTTCTTATTAGTGTTGTAATAAAACATTCTCTGTTAATAGATATAAATTCACTTCCAGCAATATAATAATATTTTAATGCAAATATGAATTTGCACAGAGGTATTTAGATCGAATTTAATTAAAACAGGAAATCTCTCATAAATTTAAAAAGGAGATAAGAATGGATAATATCTAGGAAAAACGTGAATTCTGAGATATAGAAAAACCTGGAGAACGCTCGGCAAGAACGATGTTTTGCACAATAATACACGTTGTCTATAATTCATTTATAATCGAGTCAGATAGAATGGCATTAAACGAGCTATAATTAAACGTCAATTAAGGAAATCCAGCAGCTGGTACGATCCATTTCTCGTGACCCGCAACGTAATTCCACTTACGCGAGATTATTTTGCCTGGTTGAACGACTTTATTCGCTAATCCCGCGCGTTCATCACGATGACAGATCCGCGCGAATCTACTGATTCCGGATCCTCCATGATATATCATCTTAATATCACCGTCGCGTCAAGCTTCTCGAGTGATGTATTGTGATTTCAAAAAAAAAAAAAAAAAAAAAAAAAAAAAAAAAAAAAAAAAAAAAAAAAAAGAAAAGAAAAGAAAAGAAGAAAAAAGAACAGCAGCACAAGTGGAGAGAGGAGTTTACCATTCGCTCGAGATAAAAGTGACGACGAGATAGCGTAATCGTTGAAACAAAACGTTTGCGTGTAATTAAACGCGACGATTAATCGATTAGAAATGAAATATTACTAGAAAATTTGTTGACTGAAGAGTATCATAGATAACAAAATATCGATGTTTTGAAATTTTTATGCTTCGTATTGCAAACGAATAATATAAAATATAACGTGGTAAATTTGATAAAATTTTTTAACCGTGTTCCCTGAATTTATAGACACATTAAAATTGTATTTGCTATAAATAAACGAATAATTGAAGAAATAATAATATCGAATAAATAGATAGTGATATTGTTACAGATAACGCATAATCATTAGAAGACTGCAAATATTTGCGTAAATTCATATTTTTATAAAAGCAAATGAAAAAGATAGTATCTAAGCAGAAATATGTTTTACCTGCTAAACATTTTAACAGGTATTAAACTTTGCATATTTCATATACACTTGTATATTAAACACATTCTGCGCATTTTCTCTCTTTTTGTTTTAACTACTCTCTGAGCAAGAAGATTAAAAAAGAAACACCCCACTGAACTCACTAAAGAAATAAAATAGTCGAAGATGGTATCCCGCTGGGGGTAGCCATCCACATGTTATTTAGCAATTAAGCTAGAAAAATTTACAGAATGTCCAGCTGGACAAATCGTAAAGTAGAAATTAATAAAAAAAAAAATTATTTTTGAACTTTTAAATTTCCCGTAAATTCATGGAAGTCGCGATACGATAATTAGTAACAGGAGAGAATAGAAATAATTAATAATTAAATTTGTCATATACATAATATTAAATGTGTGATATAAAATAACCATAAAAAATTATATCTACCCGCAATCTTCTCGATCATGTTCGTCGAGAGCGAGAGCTTCTCGCAATTGATCAAAACCGCTAAAGCGTTATCCATTTTTTCTATAGGAGGCCATTGGAAGCTCAGAATTACTTCCTTCGCGGTAGAAGCTTCCTGCTTGTTCTCTTCCTCCCAAAGTCGAATAGCTTCTTTGCAGGTGGTTGGTTTTATGGTAGTCATACTTTTCTTCGTTCATCAACGAGTTTGATCAATTTTTCGCAAAAGCCGTTAGTTTCTGCCCTTAAAGGAAACTCTGTTAAAATAAACGAGCACGAATCGAACAGGGCTGTTTCAGCAAATACCACGTGAGTAAATAAAAGCGAGAAATGCACGTATACGCAAGGTGAACCATGTTCAACAGAACGAGCTTTTTATTTAATTAAAAGACAAAGGGAAACAATGACGGAAGAAGCTTGAAAATACTTCTTTTGTCCTTTTTATTTAATTTTTTCGTTAACTTCTACCATTCAGTACGATATTTTTAATCTTTCCCTTTTCTTGTTAACGTTCCCAATTTTGCTCGTTTTATCTGTTTCTTTTCTTCTGCAATCTTCTTCTTAATTGAACCAACCTGTTTATCTCTACGAAGGTGAATACGAAGGTTTTAAGAATACTTTGTGAGAAAATATTCAGGTGAGTTATCTCGCGAACGAATACCACGTGAGATACTAAAAATTCTTTAATAAGTCGCATGCCTCAGTCCTGCGTCTAAGATGTCTCGGCTGGTCACCAAGGTATCATAAGCGTTTCATAAACTGCTTCCTGCGTTTCCTCGATGAAATTTCAAGTGCCGCCACACATATTACGATCTATTATTAGTAGCCTCTCGTACATCTTCTTTTTTAATAAATGTAAAATGCATGTACCTTATACTTTCTTTAAATAATCCTACTACACAACAGGATCTTCTTGAAATTCATACTCAAACTTTTATTAAAAATTGTAAAACGTTCCAAGAAATTGTTTAGTCTTGCTTTTAAAATATAAAATATGAGAAAGGCAACGAAACAGTTTGCTCGAGAATAACACAGACTATTATTTGAAAAAAGAAAATATCAATTAGGTAAGTAGCCGCTGTAATTGATGCTGAAATAGGCGAGTAAACGATGAAAAAGCTATTATAATATTATTTTTCGCGATTCTTTTAAAAAGCAAATGTCAAAGCTACGCTAAAGAACAAAGGGTAGCAGTGTCTCTTTCGTTTTATTTTCTTTCCATCGTTTATTTCATACACCTATGTGCTATTTATAATTTACCTGAAAATAAAAACTTTCGACGATACCGTTAATTTTCCACCGGAATATCTCCCGTAGTCAACCAATCGGTACACGTTCCCATTAAAAAGTTCCACGTATTAGTACATAAATTTTCAAACGACTCTGTTCACGCATGTCAATGGTGAGCAAAAAATTCCAATTCGAATCTTCCGTCCACGATAAACGTAAAATCTTTCCTTGATCGTGTTCGACGTTATCACTCGGTCACGTTTCGCGGTGCAATTTCGAAGGATGCGCGAAACATTTTTCTTCCAAATTTGACGGAATATCGTTTGTTATCGTTTAACCGAGCTTTCGAGGTTACAAGAATTCGACATTCGTTTTGACTCGTGGCAAACTGCCACGACTGGAGCCTGGTAATATCTGGCACCAATCAAAATAATCGATGCTCATGGACGCATGCGTCTGGCTGCCGTTATTTATCAACCAAGCGTCCCAATAAGATTTACGACGATATTAACATGGAAAAAGTACAGGTCTCGAGATCCGACTGGGACCGTGTGCATTCGTTACCGAAGCTGAAAAGTTCAGGGCTCTCGTTAAAATCGATCTCGAGATCGCATCGATTCCAGGAGATAATAACGAGTTTACAACTTGTAGATCTTCGACAAATATGTTGAAAGTTTCAAATGAATTTCTAGCGTACGAGGATATAGACAGATGTAGAATTTCTACGAAGAAACTGTGAAATTGATCTTTTGGTAAATTAAAAATAGCTAAAGGAATATCAAATAAAGAAGGATACGTAATTGTCAGAATTTATTTCTTTTAGGATTTTCAACTTAAAACGTATCATACCTTACCGTGGTACATAGTTGAACCATATCGTTCAAATCCATTTAAAAACTATGAAAATCTAAACATATGTAAGTTATTGTTATAAACTACGGATAGTTTATAAACGAAGAACTTTTACTTCTAGGATTATCGAGACACGACCTTCTTCTCGTTTATGGAGATGCATAATTTGTAACCCTTTATCCGGTAGTGAGGTATACCGTTTGCGACCTGAAAACAAATTTACGAACCTGGATACCTCTTTGTTTCCACGCCTATAAAATATCCAGTAGAAACCACGAACTTGGTATTTCTTGATACTAAAAGATGCAAGGCAATAACAAGGAACAAGAAGAGAAAAGACAAATTGCACGAAGAATTCTGGATATTGTACGTTTATCATCGTCGAGGTAGAACGAAAGATACGATGAAACGGCGATCGAAGGAAAAGTTTTGAGGAGAACAAATTTTAAATAGCGGGAAACGTGAATGGAAGGAGACGCGGCGGATTTTGAATGCCGCTGCTCCATCGTCGTCGAAGTGCAATAAAAGATCGAACGATAGGAAGCGCAACGTAAAGGAGCAACGAATACGAGGAAAAATTTGGAAGTTGGGAAAGATCGGGAAGTTCGAAGGAAGAGACACGTGTGAAACTTTTGCACATCGCTTCTTTATTGCAATCGAAACAGAGTAAAAGGTTACTGACACCGAAGAATACAACGAAAACGACAACGACAGAGATGACTATATTGAAAATACGAAAAAAATATGAATGAAAAGACACATGTAGGATTTGAAGTGTCGCTTCTTTATTATCACCGAAGTACAATAATCCCTCGGGATTAGAGCCATTCGTTTCCATCTGGATGACAGGTAGTCTTACATTAAAATATAGCGCAGAAAAGACGCGTGGCCGAGTCCAAGGATTCGCCTGGTTTCTCATCTCCGTTGCCTTTCCTCGAAAAGCGTCGCGACGGCCTAATCGTATCCCTATCAGCCGAAGAGAGATGGCAGTATTGTCACGTCACGCACCACTCATACAACGAACAGACAACGACGATAACGTTTTTCATTGTTCGCTTACTCGAAGTAACATCGATAAATTCACCTTGGCAACAGCTAATCGGTAGACATCGAGCGGGTGTATCGTCGGAAACCGAAAGTCGTTATCTTCGAAACGATTATGCACCTCTAGGTTCGAAATTATTTCCCCTTTCGACGACAAACTATCGTGCTTTTGGCTTTTCGGAATCAGTCGTGTTACGCGCTACGCTTTCGCGCGAACATTTCGTGAACGTTGCGGAAGCCAGCATCCGAAGGCACAACGCGATTGATGCCAAAAAACCAGAAGGATAACGTCCATCAACCATCGTGAAAGCTTAAAATCTAAAGAAAATGTTATTTTTCTCGTCTTATTTCATGTTTCCCCTTATTTAATTATTGTTTCGTTACTTTCTCTCATTATCATTCTCGCTCTTCGAGATGTTGTTACAGGGTCCATAGGAGATTTAGAAATACGAGCTTCGTTACGACTTCTTCTCCCGACTTCGAATAGAACGTCGAAGAGGAGAAGGAGAAAAAGAAAAACGAAAGAAACCGCGATATAACGTTAATTTAAAGAAAAGGAACGGTGAAAAGAACGTGGAAGAATAAATAGAAAAATTGGTAACGTTTATAAGCACGACAAGTTACAACGAATTATCGAAAACTAATAAGAGCATACGCTTGCAGAATCGATATACATTTGATGGTTACACTGTTGTATTTCTGGATTAAAGACTTACATCGAGTTTAGCTTAAATTACAAAAATACACAAAGGCACTTGATAAGAATCCCCTTTTTTTTTCTTTTTACCTCTCTCGCTCTTTTATTTCGCGAAGGTTCTTGTTCAAGTCACGATTCCATAGAACTCCGTCTTTCTGGTTTATCTTCTCTTTTTTTAATTAATTTAACAACAGCAGCAACGACGACGCAAACCGATGGCAAACGATAATGTATACCTTGGCTGGTTTCGCAATTGATAAATCGAATGGTCGATGACGACGTGTCGTTAACTCGCCATCTTCGTTTGAGCGAACAAAGGAACGATTCTTACTTAAAGTTACAAGATGTTCGTTTCTTTTGAATCTTACGTCCTGTTACTTTTATATTCTTTCGCTCTTCTGGCTTTTGGTTCGATTTTAACAGTGCTGTAAGAAGATAGTCTTGCGATCTTGTGAGTCGAGAAACGTATCTCTACGAAAGAACTTTTTAACAAAGAAATTACTTCGACGCCTCTATTAAATCACAATTTTTGTCGATTTTAACATCCCCCTTATCGTAATTATATTTAACAGTTCGTTTCACGTTATACGTAGTTGCATATTATTTGTATTTGATTTATCTTTCATATTGTTTTGATTCAACGAGCCGCAAAAATTTGCATCCTATTGCTACCTATTGTGCGATACAATTCACAATTTAATATTGTCCTCGATTTTTAGTTGTTCCAGCCGTTGTAACAAAATAATTTCATTTTGATTGCACAATTCGAATTGTTTTAAATTGACCAGAAATTTGTCAGAGCGATCTTGCATTTAATTTGCAATTATTAAATCGCTATTAGAATTTATTTTCCATTTTTGATTATTCAGCTTTGATAACAGAGTTTCTCAACTTCCTCTATTAAAATCGAAATTTATTCATCCGTTTTAAATTTAATTATGTATTATGCTCCTCAAACAGTTTCCCTTCTTTCGTCGGCTTAACGGCCGATCTTCCATAAACTTGGTAACGCTTTCTGCTTTAAGTCTGAACCAAAATCTTATCGTCTTATCGAACTACTTCGAAACGCTAATTCTTCTGACATATAATCTCTATACATGCTTTATAATACGAAAACTTGCAACAAGATTCTTTTTCAATTCGATATCCCATTTGTAAACACCGTTTTACAGCATTTTGGAAAATATAATACGGTTCTCTATGATTTTTATCCTCCTTCCAATTTTATACTTTTTCGTGCGCTTTTCTTTCGAATGGATTCCTTTATTTCAGCTAGCGTAAGCTATTAATCGTAATGTTCCTTTTTTCTTTTTTTTTTTTTTTGCTTCTTTATCCTACAGCCCAGTAACTTGGCCCCTGAGACGGATATACCGCACGAACTATACTTGTTACAACACTGCTTCGTTTTAAATATATGCACAGGATACTTCGGGAAGACGGTTCAAGAATATACAAATTTACAGTTTATAAGGAATTCTACGAACATGAATTCCGATAACAGTTAACATAGCTGATAAATCCAACGTAAAGACAAAGCTAATAGATCGAAATATCAAATTAGAATGCCTTTCTTGTCTGAAGAACGTCAGAATGAAGGATGAAAGAATGAAGAATTATAGAGAAATACATAAAAATATTTCGTCACTTTATTACAACCGGCGTTTTGTAAAAAGAAATATCGTACATGAAATAAAAAATAATAATAAGTAATCGTACATAAATAGAAGCAACATGTATCAAAGACGAACAACAATTTGTTATTACAACTCTGAAACACTTCATTTACAAAATGACACATACAATCAATTGAATATTCTTGAACCGTTTTTTCCCCAACACCCTGTATATACATATACACGAGTATATATATATATTTATATATAATTCGGTTATACATAGGCATAGAGATCGCAGAAAATAGACAGTGGGCCGTGTAGACGTGTAAATACGTATGTGTGTAAATACGTGTATGTGTGTATGTATACGTGTACCTACGTATGGTCTTCTTTATTTTTCGTATTTGTTTTTCGTAAATATCGCAAAAATGAATATTCTCCATGGTACCCGTCCTTTTAAGGAAAACACGCAATACAGCAACACGTCGATCATTTAACGATACATCTACATAAAACTAACGTGGACTTATATTCATCGTACATTAGGAATATATAAATATACACATATATATTTATATATGCATATAAGTATGTATGTATATTTATAATGATATAACACACGCATCTCGCTGCTGTTCGTCATTCTTCTATCTTTCTCTTTCGTTCATTCTTTTGTTCCCTATCTTTCTTTTTTTCTGTGTTAGGTAGGTACACAGAATTGTTTATCGTTAAACTTATCGTATATACAACTCGGATTAAAAAGATTAAATTGGTCTTATTGTACAGTAACGACGTAACATTATTGGCCGCTAATTCATGCCATGGTCCGATTTTTTAAATTCCTCCGTACCCGTCCTGAAATCGATTTGAACTGCTTTGTTTTCCCTTTTTTATCGTTTCTTCTTCGTCAGCAGTCTTCGCCGAGTTTCACCAAGATTCGTCCTTTCGATTAACCCTTTGGGTCTGTCGAGTTCTTTCTTTCGACTACTAGGTCCTTTTTCGTTTTAATTCTCCGTCTCTCGGATCACTGCTGATAGTCCCTTCGATGATAGAATCGTTTATAGAAATAAAGTTTCGATATACCGAGAGAAAGCTCGAGAATCAAACACGAAGGATACAGATCCCCACTTTTCAATGCATTTTCAATGCATATAATTTGCAATTAATGCAAATTATAATTTTCATTGCATCATAAATTATTCTGATCGTATCGAGAACGAGATTTATAAACGCTAGAGTTACCAACCATTAAAGCATAAAACTCGCAACAAAGGAATTGAAGTGAAATTATGTATATGAAGAAATACATAATCCAAGCGATACAGTAAACAGGAAATTATTCAAATTTCCAAAAAATTTACAAAATGCATCATAAATTAATTGTAAAATACATAGATTCCTATGAAATATTGCTATAAAATTATTGCGAAAAATTATTGCGAATTAAAATCATTTTGACCACTGAGGTAGTTCTAGCGTTAAATATTGAAAGATTCGAGTATATATTTTATAAAAGAACTAAACGATCAAAGGATTAATCAAGCCCTTTGTACGTGTGTGTTTGTGTGTGTGCACGCGCGCGTAATATATTTTTCCTCTGTATCATTTACAATTTATTTTTCATGTATAGACTACGAACCAACACAGACGATGATCACGACTTAACAAACTTATCATTATCGAAATTACGGTAGGTATCGAGCGGATCCTCGACGGAAGTTCTTAAGAGCTAACATTAATTAAAATTAATCGTTCGAAAAAGAAACAGTGGTCACGTTCGTTTTAATTAATTGGCACTTTGATCGCACCCCAATCTTTCCAGATTCTACTCTGGCTGTTGGAATGACCAACTTCGTCCCGCGATTGCTTCTCTTTAACATCTTTCAGATTAATAAAATGACGCGTTTAAAGATAATTTTATCGTGGTTCCTGGTCTTTATAATTTATCATGTCGCCGTTAATTCTAGAACACAAACACACGTGACTTTTGTCATTGAGAGATCTTTCATCTGTTACAAATAAAATATTTAATCTTGCATTATTAAGTAAATAAGATATCGAAGTGTTGACCAAAAATTAAGATATAATATTATGCTATCGAAATAAATATCCGAAGAGAATTGTACATTTTATAGACGTTCATGTTACTCGGATATCCGTAATAACGTTTGTATTCTAGGATTAGTGCTTATTGTAATATGTAATTGTATTATACGTGGAATTATATTTCGCTGTTATATTATTATATTCGTTAACCCCTTTGCAACTCGAGTGGCATTTCTTAACAAGTTTTATCCTACCTAAGTTCACATTCGGTAAACTATCTTTCTTCTATTTAATTTGACTGTTTCTCGAAAAGACGTTACAGAAAGTAAAAGAAGGAGAAACCTAAGGTGGAAAATTCGATGGATTCCGTGCCTCGAATATCCAAGATTCCAAAAATCAGAAGCCAAATCAGCTCGAGTGCTCAGAAACCAAATTGGCCATTCCAAGCGGAACCACGCTCGAACGAAATACAATCTCACCCGATTACTAGTCTCACGAATTCCAGTCAGAATTCCGTAGCACCGTTCAAGGTTTCTAGCTTGTTCTGCTTAACCGAGCAAAAGTAAAATCTCTAACCGGTATGACTAAGCAGGTAGGCAGCACTGGTCTCGGTTATTCTATGGTCCCTCATAGAATTTTCAAACGTACAAGGACGATGGCTCGTTATAAGAAGAAATTACAGAGACAATTTTATTCGCAGTTATGTTAATTAATTCAATATGAAGGAAAATATAAAGTCGCGATGGAGCAACAACAGTAACTGATATCGCTTAAAATATCGTTATTTATTCGGTGATTATTCTACGTTAAACTAATTAGTTGTGTATAAGCTGAATATTATAAAAAAAATTTACAGATTATTCCAATAATTTATTCGCTTCGAATGTAAAATGAACAGTCTCGTTAGTTTCGAAACAAACAACGTACAATTTACCGATCGATGGGCGAAGATATTTTACAGATGATGATGTTATTCGTTTTATAATTATCCCGCGTTAATTGAACAGGTTAAGATACGTACAACTTGCATACCACAAAAAGGCTCACGGGTCATAGTAGGAGTACCGTTTATCGAAATTGCGAATTTCAAATATAAAGTAAGCAGTTTTTAAAACAAACCACGTACAAATGACTGATCGACGGATGAACCTTACAGATACTCTTATTTGATAATCTCTGCGTAGCAAACCGAGTAGCAAAATGATTCACAGATTGTAGTAATTTATATTCTTTTATAAAAATTACCGTAACGTGATAAACGTAGAGAAACGTTTTACAGAAACTACGCTGTATATGATAATTACTCTGCATCGAACCAAATACTACGAAACGATTGAAAAATTATAACAGTTCGTGCCTTTTTATCTACCGATTTCAAACACAGAGTAAATAACTTCGTTACTCTTAAAACGATCAGCTAATCGACAGACGAAGATCCCTCTATGTCATGCTGACTTGAACTTCTCTCAGAGACTTCACCATTGCTCGGCCGAACAGTATGATCTTCTGGAAGTATCGTATCATGCAGGGGTCGCGTAATCGCGCCGAACAGCACCGCCCTTACAATCTACCGTCAGGTACGGCCGGGGAAAGAAAATTCACCCGCTCGCCTATTAGAGCACGTGAAGATTCTCGCAATTCTTGAACTTGCTGTCCTCTTTACCAAACAGCCAGGTTAGCATCTGTCTGGCCTTCATGCTGGCTCGTACCACGCCTCTAGACTTATACCAGTGGCCGCTGCCCTCGCTAGCCCCGTTTCCGGTACGGTTCTCCGCGTTCCCCTGCACGTTCTTCAGTCGTATCTGATTGAGAATGCCGACCAGCAGGTGGTCCACGTTGTGGTTGATCCCGACCGAGACCTCGATGAACTTCACCCGATAGGTGCACGCCATGCACTTGCCATCTGCAATGGCAGCACGCGCCGGATTAGACAAGGGAAGCGTATATTTAAACATCGAGTTGCCAAGGGCGCGTGTAGGACGGTGGAAAATAACACGGTTGGTCAGTATATGGTGTTATCCTGGGTAAGAATATGAAAAGGGGGATCAGAAGAACTTTTCTTTTGATTATATTCAGGAGCATAATATCTTCTGGTTGATTTGTTCGGCATGCAGGAAAAGAAAAACTAGACGTAGGATAGAAAATTTCACTTGCTATTTACGTTGCTTTTATTTCGTCTTTTTCGTTATGTTATTTTCGTTCTTCCCTTTTTTTTTTTTTTTTTTTCGTTAGACTTTTGGAAGTCCCAATTGTTTCAATTATTGAGATTGAGAATAATTTCAATTATTAACGTTCTGATTGATGTATTCCGGAAGCAGGAAGAGGAAAATGTTGATACAGGGTTGAAATTTTTACTTGGTACTCGGATTGATTCTTTCAGCTTGGACTTTTGGAATTTTTAATTCTTTTAGTTATCAGGGGTAAAACATCTTTTGGGCGATTTGCTCGATGCGCAGAAAGAGATTTCTAGTTGGTATTTAGATTGATTTTATTTCTTCCTTTACGTTGTATTTTTAGGATTTTGAACGTGCTATTTGCGAAAGAGAAAATGTAATATTTATCGAACTATCGTTTTATTCTACGTCGTTATATATTATGTACTACGTACGAGAAATATAGTATCTTCTATTTATACGTTCCACTTGGTTTGTCGAGAATGCAGGACGAAAAAGGGTTGTATAAGATTGAGATTTGAAATTTGAGTTTAAAGTGGTTTCATTCTCTCTTGAATCAGATTTTTCGGATATTGGATATGTTAATTTATAAGAAAGGAAATTTAATTACGTTTAAACGTAGCGGAAAAGCGCGGATTAATTGTATATTAGCGTCAAACATTAAACGTCAAAGGAATGTGAGAATGTTTTTGTAGCTTCGTAATTGATTTTTCAGTTACTCCGATAATAAAATATGTATATCCATCGTGTAAACAAATCGGGAATCACACAGCATTTAATAATCGCGCCTGTCGTACTGCGATAAATACAATTCATAGTTCGATCATACGCAATTCACTACCACTTGCGATTTTCGATACGCAAAACATTTTTGAAATATCTCTGCTAAAAGATAAAACTGTACGATAAAACTGTACCAAATATTATTTTTAAATTGTTTTAAATATTATACGACAGATCGATACCTTTATACGCGTGTATATACCAACCTTGTGAAGAAACTACTCTAGATCGGACCAGATCCACTTTATTCCCAACTAGTATAGCCGACTTTCCTCGGAGGAAATCCTGGTCGTGGAGACGTTCTAGGTACTCTTCTGCTCTCTGAAAGGACGCTTTATCGATCACAGAATACATGATGACAAAGGCATCCGGGTGTATATTCTCCAATTCCGTCTGTACGAAACAAAAATACGAACGTACCACTTAGAAGAATAATATTAATACAACGCGTATTTGAATTAAATTATTCAAAATAAATCAACGTACAAGTGGACTATATCAATTACGCTCTGATGGAAGATTCATGCGACGATTGATATAAGTTTCGTCATACTGTACAATATTATATTTTCCTACGACAGACACCGATCTTGAGAAATTCGTAAGTCTCGTTCATTTAATATCACCGATACCGAGATTGGTTGATCTACTAAGCAAGTCGTCCGTTCCTCAGAAACTTCTATAATCGCGGAATCGTTATATGATTTTAGTTTTGAATGTGCGACACTTTCGCCCGTACGTGCTTATCTACTACATGACGCTATCGAGTCTACGAGAAATAAGCAAATAGACCCGCGTTTTTCTGCTAACCATGTTCTCATAGATGCATAGTAGCAATTCCGCTAATAAATAATTTTCCCACTCCATCGTTCTCAACCATTCACAAAGATCCTTTCTCTTCCATTTAACACACTCTTCAAGCATACAAATCGGCATCATTCCAGGACATCGTAAACCTTGTAAAGCATCGCCTGAAAGAAGTCAAAAGGGGGAGCCGATCGAATAACGCAGCTCACTCCAAGGATGGGCGCTAAGCGTCTTTTGTAAAACGCCCTCCAGCTAACACGCGGAACTCGAAAGCGGTTGCTCACCTTCGGGTTCGCGACGTTCAGGAATCTCAGCTCGCTCTCCTCGCCGTTCAGCATGACGAAAACGGATTGCTCGCTGGGTACGTCTGAAACAAAGAGGGAAAAAAGAAGATGAACGACGTGGCGCTGTACAAAGCAGCTCAAAGAGCGTCGCTGAAAGAGAGGGGGGGAGGCGAAGGAAAAAAGGGGTATTATCGAGGAAGAGGGATGGAAAGATGGGAAGAGGAGGAGCTACAGATCCCTTTGATTTGCTGCCTCATTTATTTTTCCTTGGACCATCCCCTTTATTCGTCCGCGGCAAGGACGAGATATCGAGGAAAGGGGAGAAATGAGAAGGAAATCGCGTGGCGGAAAGGAAAATAATCGAATGGAACCGCTGTAAATAAACGAACGGAGACGCGCTAGCTAAGCGTGATCCCGCCACTCTAAATGCGTCCACGCGTCCGCTCGTCGACAACCATCGCCAAACGTCCGCCGCTTCCGGGAATTGCATCGATGCTGTGGTCCGATGATTTCAGCTGGTCGAGCGATTGTTGGTTTTGTGGTGAGATTTCAATAGTTTGGTAGCGGGAGTTAAATGTTTGTCAATCTTTCGCAGAGAAAGAAAACAACGAAGAGAAGAAATAGGAAAATAAACGAGGAGAAGAAATCGCAACGGGCGACCGCAGTTAAAGCGATAGGTCGGAGGAATGAATTTTTTATGTCTAAACCTTCGTCTTCCTGAAGATTTTTCGACTTCCTCTGAGAACTATTTTCGAGATGGTTTATTTATTTCTTCCTTATTGCGAACAGGATAAATTTCCAATCGTGTAGAAAAAAAGATAGAAATCGTTATCGAGCAATTAAAACATACACGATACATAATGTTGCGTGTTACAAAATTTTACACCGATTGAAGTAAATAGTCATTTTTTGAAACGAGGAACGTCGCTCGCGAAAAGTTTACACACAGAATTTGTACGTTTCGACAGAGACGCGATTCGGGAGGTCGGAGTTGCCTAATGTACTAGCAAATCGGACGAAAGGAACACGTAAATCTCAGCGACCTTAAGGGAGTGAGGCATCGATTGGTTATAGACAGTGATGAATGTTTGGTCTATGTTCGATAATGTTAGATTCAACTAACGTTGAAACAGTAATAAAGGTAGTAATGAAGCGAAACAAAGAAAAATCAACCTTAGCGCACACGATGTCCTTACCTTACGATAAAATGAGTAAAATTGCACGATCCTCTATAATACGTCCCTCCGTATCTATTCTAATTAACTTTTACTTAGATTCGAGCCAATGTAGCTCAAAAATAAATTGGTCAAAATACCGGAATATTTCTTAAAAAAAAAAAAAAAAAAAAAATTACGCTTTGCAAACCGATTCTCTTCCAGTAACCGCAACACGGAAATTTCATAATAGGAAATTTCACCTCGAGTCGTCTGTTCACGAATACGTATAGCTCCCAAGCAATTCTTTGATAAAGCCTCTTGCTTCGTTCCGCGCCGTTTTACAAAAAGCTCTTTCCGTCAGACCTCAATTTCCATAATTAAGATAATGGCAAAAGCTTTTCAAGAGAAACACCGTAGAAGTGGAAGAAGAAGTTCCACGTCGTAAACTGATAACAGACGTTCAGTGTATGTATACAAAGGGACGAAGAAGGGCGGTGACGAAGGAGGCAAACAGAAACGAAGAAAAAGAAAAGCGCGAGAAAGAAGAGGAGGTCAGACGATGAACAGACGCGGAGGCTGTATGATGTACGTTTATAGCAGCGGACCGGTGCAAAATTAACCGGCGCTATTTCTGCCCGCCTGTTCCTGTACTTTTCTTTTTTACACCTTCCTGGAAACCGACGTGCCCGTTTCGTTTTCCTCGCGCGTTTCCTCGCGTCCCGCGGTTTTCCATCGCTTTCCGTGCTTTCTAGCGATGGATTGAAATACGTCGCAAGTAGTTTCGAACACTGGCCGACTAGATTCGTGCTGTATTTCGAAAGGAAAGAAGCATTGTTTTCAAGTAGATTGCAACTTAAACGCGATAGATTCGAAGTCTATCAATACTTTGAGAAACGAAGGAAGTAACCATAAGTAGAATCGAGGCCTTTTCAAATAAATTTGGAACTTTACGAGCATCTTACCGTAAATTCTCTTAAAACCATGTTCCTTGGTTATCATTGAAATCCACCATTTCAACAAATATAATAATATTCGATAAATAGCAATTTTTAACTCTATGCTAACGATCGACTATATCCATCTTGCTTTTCCGACTCTCGTGACTCGATTGACATAATCGTAAGAGTATCGTCATTTTAATATCAAAGTACATGTAAGTAGACTTTCGAAACTTTCACGTACTCGTTCTAAGGCTGGAAAACGGTTCGCGAAGATCGAACGCTACGCAAGTACGATGAATTAACGACTATATGTTACGGCTAGGCTGCGAATTTTTTATACAATTTCGTACTTTTATCAACGTAACTGAAGAAAAGGGACCTACGTAAAAGCTTATCCCTCCCATTAAATATAACATTTTTTTAAATCTTTGAATATTACGTACGTTCTGTACAGATATCGTAGCTCTAAATTTGACGTTAAAAGCATAAAAATCTCCAGTTTAGTTGCGAGTAGCATTTCAATCTTATAAGCTAAACCGTGGGTATTTCGTTTGATTTGAATTTATAAAAATGTATTGAACTTAATCCCATCACTAGTGCTCTTCTCCTTCCATCTTTTGTTTTACTACGAGCAGACGCAGTCTTCCCAACACGGTTTCGTCGCGTCTTGACCTCGATCCCGATTTCAAAATTATCGTGTAAAACTCGACATCGGCCCCAATTTTTGCTTTCTGTCGGTTACTTTATTTTATGCTCGTTTGATTCCAGGTTCTACGGCTGTAGGAGGATATTATACGCAAAGTTTACTGGCTCGAGAAGCTGTTGGATAATAGACGTTCCGGTGCAACGTAACGTGTATTTTTTGAAAGATGCGTGTAATCCTTATTCCACTTCGAGACTCGTTTGATATTCTTATTTACGCCTGGTTGGCGAAGGAGAATTTTGTGGGATAAGAGAAGGGAGACCCGTGATTATGTTCTGGTAACAATTAAAGTTTTAAGAAGTTTGCGAGTTTGTTGGTTTACGAGTTCCACCGATTGTATTTAATTAAAAACTTTGTTGCAGGGTGTGGGACGCATAAGAAAATTTTTGTACGAGTAGCTGTTTTGTTTAGAGAAACGATTATTATTAAAAATATCTGCTGCAGGATTAACATAGGAAATTTTAAATTTTTACCGCTGGAATAAAAATAGTAAGAAATTACAAAATCTTCATAAACAAATATTTTAATTTACGTTGCGAAGATACGTGAACTTTTTGTTTACAGCATCCAAGGTACAATATGTTCTATTTATAAGCCAGGCGTTACTTTTTGTTCCAATAAACGTGATTAAAAAATTTCATTAAGCTTACCATAATAGAATATTTTCTTTTTAACATGACACATCTCCTCGTTCCTTGTATCCTCAAAGTTTCACGAATCCCATTATTTTCCTTTAAAAGCGGAGATAAAACATCGATGATGTACATAACAGTGTTAAGCTGATTATGAAAAATATCTCGGGGAAAATTGAAAACGAGAAAATATTTAATGCCGAAGGCAACGTCCCTCGTATATCGAGCCTCTCGTCCCATTTTTTTGGGGGGTCTGAAATGCAATAAGGAAGGAAGTTCTGGCGACCAAGTCGCGACGAAGTAGAGTACACCTTAAAGTTTCTTGACAACACAAAACTTTTGTAATGTAGTTATGCGTAGGGTACCCGATGGAAATGGTAAAAAACATTTGGTAAACTCGACATCAAGCGTCATAAAGTTTTTCGAAAAATATTAAAACGTTTCATCTCATGGGAAAATCCAATCTTGTACCCTTCATGTGAAAACACTATAGAAGTACTTTAGATTTTTAGAAATACCTCCTTTACAGAGATATTACAGAAATTGTTTTCCGCAATGACTATGCAAAAGTTGTTCTCTACCTTCTTCGACCATTTCTCCTTGATTTTTGATCAAGAGGAAACAACGGGAAATTATGGAAATTTTTGAAAACAAAGCGCATTTGTATATCCTCGATCCGTAATTAAATATTGTAGTTTCATCTAGAAACACAGCTAACGGAATACAATCTGGCTAGCGTCGTTTCGTCGTATCCTGCACTGCGAATATTAAAGAGATTAGAGCGGTGGAAGAGCGTCAAATTTGCATTTAGAAAGACAGGGTTGTACCAGAAATTTCACCGCACAAAGTATGCAATTACGTGGTCGCAAAAGTGACGATAAGGCGCGAAATAAAAGTAAGTCGTGACACTAATCGCCATTATTTTCGGCGTCAAGAAGTAAAAAAGTTTTCGACGTAAATGAACGATATACAGCGAACAAATATCTAAAAATTATAAATCTGTCGATTCTGAAAAAGCGTATTTTTTAATCTCCGTGTTGTAGGATTTGAAAGCGATAATTTATACGGCACAAATAAATAAATAATAATTATTATTATTATTTTGTTAAAAACGACAAGTCCATTCCCACTTTATCCGTAATGATATTTAGGACGACTTTAAATTTCGAAACGTATTCATTTGTTCGCTTATCGGATCTTTGCAAATTTAAATCACGTTATCTACGAAGAATTGAATAAAAAAGATGTATGTCGTATACAAGAACGAAAGAATTGTCAACCATATATTATTGATCTATCGAAATATTATACGCATAGTCGTCTCATGTAAAAATGTTTGACGATTGAAATTATGGATTTCTACTCTCTGTAACCTTTTTTGGCGAACATTTCTACCAATTGTTCACTGATGTTTTCGATTCAATCCATAAGTGATGAAAGAAACTAAATTATCAATCTGGCGTTATATTGCCAATCTATTACAATATCAAGTATAACATATGCAAATTATAGACTCGAGCTGTTCGTAAGTTCCTTTAATATCTAATATAAATTACTAATCTTTGATCAATATAAAGATATTCGTCAATCAAGCGCCTATTAAATACAAACATTTCAACTATACATATCTCTATATTGATGAAAGAAAGAAACGAAACTCTGTGATAAATGTTCGCCCAAAATAACGCTGTTTACGTAACTCATAAATTAATGTAAAGAGTCTAACAACGTACATTGATTCGTCATAGCTATATCCACGCTTTGTTCTCGATATACCGCACATATTGCATAACATCAGACCAGGACACAATATGACGGGATCCAGTTACCGTAACCGTATGTAAATCGAATTCAAACTTGTGCAACGCGCAACGACAATAAGATGACAATATCCCGGGAACGATGTTATATCCCGAATGTATGTTAGACAAGGAGAAATTGCATTCGTGGTCGACCCAAGTTTGTCGTGTGAGCAAACAAGAAGTTTGTCCTATTATATTGAAAATTAGAAAGGCACAATACGTAAGGGTGTTTCTCGCGTATGAAACGTGGGCGGTGAACTTAGAACAGGAAGAAGGTTATGAGGAATATGACGTCAAAAGCTAGAGCAATCTGTTCGGGTTCTATATTTGCAAGTGATATGCTTGGTGGAAATCAAATTGAAGAAACAAATGTAGGTAGGAAACGTGCGTGTAATTTTATTTCTCGAATTAGACTCGACTTTTTAAGTGTATTACGTTTCGCTGTTTCTGCGGAGAAGCTTCGAACGTCGCTACGAAAGATGGCAAAAAATGTTTGATCGGTGATTCTGATTCTTCGAAGGATAATACACGTGGGACGATAAACGAAGATTCATAGGTGTCGAATCACAAAATGCAGAATATATAATAGAACGGAGGTTCATGATTTTACCGTATCGCTTCAAACGAGATACTCGGATTATTTGTCGTTTATGAAATTTATCGACAAACTTGTTACTGTAATACCACAGAATACATCGGCCAATAATTTGTAACGTTTCGTTAATGATATAAGTATCAGTGGAACCATGAATTATTACTATCAATTATTATTACTAAATTACTAAAAATTGCGCAAGGTATTTCTGCTGATTGTGAAAATTACCACAAACGAGAAACGAATTAACTTTTCAATCGGATATTTGTCGTTTGGAGAAGCTTCATCGATAATACAGTAACGAGCAAATTAGAAGCTATTTTATAAGACGCGGGTACAATGGCCAGAGGTGGAATTTCTCGTAAACGTAAACATTGCGAGGGAGAAATTCCAAAAACAGTGGAGTCGTCGCGAAGAACGAGAACGTTCAGTCGCTAAGTGGATCGCGAAGGTTAATGACACCGTGGTCTTATTAAAAGCGTCGTATTTAAAGCGTCGTATTAACGATTCCGTCGAGAACCTCGCCAGAGATTCGTGCATGATTTCATGCTGTTTATTCTGTCGTGTATACGTGTCTGTGTGCGTGTGTATAATTTGTATACATTAGCGAACGAGTGGTGGTGTGCCGAAAACTAAACCGAAGACGTTTGTACGAAAAGGGTGATTGTATAGGAGCGATGCAAATCATGATTCACTTTTCGTATTTTTCTTATAAGCAATTTTTTATTATATATCTATCGTATTTATATGGAATCGCGTCTACGGAAAATGATTTATAAATAAATCTAGAAACATATATTTTTCTACTTAATAACTCTCTCTTGAAAAAGATTTCTAATTAAGAAATAGGTCGAGATTTATTCGTTTGAACATTTTTCCTTTTTACTTTCGCAGCTGCAAAAAAGCTTGGTCCAATTTATTTCGATTTATCTGAAACGTAGACTCTGTAATTACGCGATTGATATACGTATTTATGTACATACTAATTTATTATTAATTTCACTGTGTCAATTACACCAGTTAACGTTAATGACGATGGTTAAAACGGGATAATCTACTGGCGTTCTCGCAAATTTTTACAATAACAAAATAGACCGCTAAACCATATTAAAAAAGAAATTTTAATAGAACGTTTGTAACCATCGTTTACATTTCTCTATTTCCTAATCTAATTGTATTTTATAATACAGGAAATCGCGTTCCGCCGATAAGACGCTTATCGCTTACCGATTTAATTTCAAATGACGTTACTACGAAGTTCACCGCGCGATGTACAATTTCCACCGTACAATCTATTGAAGCGTGATATCGAATTAAATATTCCCATTATTTGTTCCATTTATCGGGAAACTCCGTTCGTTAAAATATACTTTGAGAAGCGAGCTACTTTTCCTACGCATCGTAAGTTCGAACGACAAAGCCTATGCTTTACTATCGCGATCAAATTTATCGAGTTAAGAATTTTGACGACATATTTTCGAATTAAGGCACTAATTTATTGATATCGTGAACACCCTACCGAGCAAAATTAGAATTTATTACTCGAAACTCTAATACTGATTTAAAAACTCGTTTTAGTCGTTCCCGAACAGCTTCAGCCGTGCCATAAAGCGAGAGTTTCGAGGAGAAATTCAAAAGATGGAGCTTAACATCGAGCCCAAACTGGTCCAGACCGAAGCCAACTCTGGTTGAAGTCCCGCGAAGTTTATTGCATTTCCAAATGCCAAATTCGAGACCAGTTATGCCGTATCTCTTTCGTATAAGATTAGCGATCGATCGAGGGCCTCAAAAGGATTCTCGTTAATGTCCACCAAAAGCGAACTCTCGGTAAATTTCAAAGCTCATTAATACGGTCAGTTAATAATTATCGGTGATATTAGTAAGATCAGTTCCAATTTCAAAGAGTTGATGTCATTGAAATTCAGCGACGATGATATTACGAATCTTTTATTTTGACGGTAACAAAACTATTCTCCTTTGCTCCGTTTTCGGGGAATATAAAAACTCTCAAACACAACGAAATACATTTTGAAGCTACGAGACGAGTAGGAATATCCACGTTTTAAGTTGAATAACTGTAAATTCAACAAAACTAATTTGATAACTTTTGTAACAATTTATTAACACCGATTAAACAAAAATTACAAAATATTAGATATAATTATACAATATCTTTTTCTCCGTACAATATTATCTGATCACTATTTCACCTTAGATATGTAAGAAGAGCGAAACAGAAACAGAAACCTTGGTTTGTCAAATTTTTCCGAATCTCGAAACCCACTTTCGCTACATCGAATCCTGCTCGTCTATAAAGTAACGAAATAAATTTCTCACGAGTTCTCAGCGTTTCTCCTATTCGCAAGGGGACTACGTTCCAATTACAATATCTGTACCGACTGAAACTCGCGTTCCACGTTTCCGTCGTCGCATTACCAGAAAACTTGTTGCAGACCTGTGGAACTTACCGCGCGAATTTATCTCGGTCGCGCTTAAACGGCGATCGATCTTGACGTTCTCGTCGCAAGTAATTACAGAAGCGTCTTCGGTGACGAATTCGTCGAACGTTTCAACTTCTGGTCCAAGTCGGGACGAGCTGCAAGTTTACTCGAAACCTAGCGAAACTTTGTTAAGTAAACGAGAAACTTCGGTTTCTAACGTATCCACGTTCCGGGTCATAAAGGCTAGCGCCTTGGAACACGCAAAATGAAAGCGTCTTCGGATGCGGTAATTGCACGAGTTTAGAAAAAACTGCGCACACTCGATGAGTAAGTTGTCTACGGAGCTGGATCGGGCTCTTAATTGCATTCAGTTCGACTTAATTAAAACAGAAGATTTGAGATTGCGTTCGTAGAGCGAGGTGCGAGCAATATTTTTGAAATCGAAGGAAATTAAACGGAATAAGGCGTGGATTTGATTTTAAAGAAAATTGCGAAGAACGACAACCTTTAACGTGAAAGTGAGATTTGTAGATAAAGCTGAATTAACGCTGACAGACATTTGCCCGCAAACACGTGTCGCGGCCAATCAGCATCTGTCTTTCGAGGGGAATCCGCAGAAAGACAGATGCTGATTGACTGCGACACGTGTTTACGGACAATTGCCTGTCAATGTAGGCTCAGCTTAAGTATATATCATTTTTTCATGTCAAATGTCGTGAAAGTTCCATATATGATCGATAGATATTAACGAGAAATTGTACATATTCAGTATTTAAAAATTATATTTCGACGCGTAGATCCAGTTCGATAGTATACAAATTGTACCGACATACGAAGAAACGTCCTTAAATCTTTAAATATTTTAATAATTTTTTATCCTATCTTACACATACAAATATCTCGTATAACGCGATAATAATAAGAAGAAAAAATTGAACCAAAAAGAAACTCAGAAATAACAAATCTCGTATATCTCTAACTAATTTCAACGGTAACTTTCAGAAAATCAAATCGTCAGGCTGAAGAATGTTTCATCGGGAAGAGTAAAACCACAAATTTCTTCCCTCTCTGATAACCTTTCGTAGCTGCTTCTCGAAGATATATCAAACTTTCGCCCAACTTCGCAGAGTACCAATGAAAAATGCGGTTTTCGACTTCCCCCGACTTTGCAGCTTCGTTTCGCTGATAAACTCAGGCAAAAACCATAATCAAACGCAAACAGAGCCTCGTCTGCTCGAGGAAGAAGCTTTAAAAATTACGAAACAAGATTCTATTAAACGATGAGATTCAATTACGAAAGCAACCAATGGATCATCGAGCTCCGATCGATTCTGTATCCGGCGAGGTTGATAAAAACATAACCAGACGCGCGTTAAATCGATCCTGCCTCGTTAGAGGATAGCCAGCGGGGTCATCGTGCTATTACCCGTCTAGTATGCTCATGCACTTAGTCGTAATCCGTGAACACGCACGATTTGTTGTGTCAGCTGTGGGATTAAAGCGGAACCACAGACCGTGATATCGCTATCGGACACTGTGTTGGTTTATAATTTTGTTCAGAAACGATTGAAAATCGATCGAGGTACGTCAGCCGCTAATTATTTCCGCGTGTTTCGATATTCGACATTCGGCATCGTTCGTATTAAACGGATTTATTTCGTGAATGCATTTAGGGTTGGTACGGTCTAACGTTGAAATCGTTGTTTAATTACTAGAAAAGCGGATGGGTTGGCGAGTGGGAGATTTGTTAGGGGAATATTGCCAATTAGCAAATGCTTCTAGAAAATACATAGGAATTACGTATTAATAGACATGGATATGTTTATGGAAATTTCAGGAAATGGAGGTGGGAGGTTAATTAGAGGAATATCGCTAATTCGTAGGAAAATATTTCTTGGAAATAATAATAGAAATAGGGACGTTTATAGAAACTTAGGGAAAATCCGAAATATAAATATCGTTCAGGTTGATATTTGATCGATTAAAAGAAATACGTATATGGACGAATCGAATGGAAAGAAAGATTAATTAAGAGAATATTTGTAATTAGAAAATGTTTCAGAGAAAGGAGAAATTAATTAGAGTTAGAATAATATTGGTAATTAAAATATTTCGGTGATTGAAAAAAAATTCGTATAATCGATCGAACTTAAAAATCACACATATTTTCGAAGATACTCGAACATTTCGAATATCGAATTGGGATTTCGAAATAAAATTTCGAAAATTAATAACGATCCTGTTAGAAGAGAGTGTAAAATCTCAGATGAGAATATTCTTGTTACTCTGTTCGAGATAGAAGTTTCGATAAAATCTTGTCGAATCGGTTTCATCTGCAAGTTATTGGAAATTATATGCGAACCTTAAATCGTACGTCTCCGTTTTAAGTACGTGCTTCCAGTGAAATTGTGCAGGATGTGTAACGAAAAATGGATAGCAGGATTTGTAAAGGAGGCAGCCAAGATCGTTGCCATCTTTCGAATCTAGGACGTTCGCGCAACAAAGATTTATTCTTGACGTTGGTTTTTGTTACTTGGCAAAGAAACGACCGTCTGTTTTCAATGTGTATCCTTTAGTGATCCTTTCCAAACCAAACGTCTTCGAAGTTTCTTGTTACGCCGTTTCGCGGTTAAGCACTGTCTGAATTAAATCGCTGCCAGTGAAAGAAATACTGCATATTGAGCGTAATGTAATACTTCTACCAAATGGTAATGTTTAAACGTGAAAAGATAATTCTGTCAGAAGGCTCTGTCGTAAACATAAAATTGCCAATTTTCTCCGTTTTACATGCATCGTTATTTCGTAGAAAACGTAATAATTTGTAACTGTAAATAGTAACTAAGATTAGAAAAAAGCATTATGTAGTCGAGTACGTGATCGAACTTTGAACAGTATCACAATAATCTAACGATACAACGTTATCGATTATTACGTATGACGAAACAAATAATATACGATAAATCGATAAATTGCACAAATAATATAAATTAACGTAGCTGTTCAGTCGAAAAATTCAAACATGCTTCAATTAGAATATAAATTACATAATATAAGAAATTCCATATTTATGAAAACGTAACAGGCACAACCATGTAATACTTTTGTATATTCTACGTGTCAATCTCAATATACTTGTGTATCTTACTAAACCTACCGGACAAAACTACAAACTCATTTCACAATTAATCTTCTTTAACGGTGTACCGTAATTTATATCCACGAGAGAATGACGAAGAGATACTTTGCGAGCATCATTGTTGACTGAGCATAGCGATACGCGTGCAAGAAGTAGCCGTTATGGAAACGATGCTTGCTGGCACAATTTGTAAATCGACTAAAGCCTTGCATCAGTCAATTAGATTTAAACGATAACCCAGCGGCGTCGATTCCATACGAAAAGCTCTTCATTATCTGTATTTTAATTACGCAGATCGAGCTCGTTACAATCTGAACGAATGAAAAAGTGTTATCGAGAAGCTACAAACGAAATCAAAAGCGATTTATGACGAAAGAAGAAGGAAAAGATGCGTCTCGAGAATATCGGGAGACCTCGAAGACCGATGTCTTAAAAATTACTATTATTATTATTATTATTGTAAAATATTATTACAGAAAAAAATTTGAAATACTTTTTTCATTTCCGACAAAACCATCAACGTAAATTCTTCGAAATAAAGAAATCAAAACAGCGGGAATTTGCAACAAGGATCGAAGCTCCGCTTTCCTCAGTGCCTAAATCTGCAGATGGAAAATCTGCAAATTATACCTTGTATCGGATCGCGAGCTATTAAAAATTATTAGTAATTCAATTCCATGAAATCGTATGAAACGAAGGTTATCGAAAAGATATTGTAAGAAGAACCTCGACAAAAAGTATCAGAGAACTAAACTCTTTGATCTCCTGTTTGTAAACTATTTTCCAATATAGTTAATTCTCTAAAATCGTATGCTCATAGAACATAGACTATAAGAAAAATTTCTAATCTTGTAGCTTTCAAAATTAAAAAATTATGTCGCTTTCACAAATTTAAACGTTCCATACTTTCTACTTTTTGCTTAACTCTGTAAATACACGTTTTCGTTCGCAATACCTAGAAAGGATAGAATCAACCTAATCCCGTCTATATAAAAATATGTCGTTGAAACGCGAGAAACCAGACTGAAATCGTCTCGAAAGAAAAAAGGATAGAAACGAAAGATAAATTAAAAACCAAAAACGAAGAATCGAGATTTTCGATGGAGAAAGGACGAAACTTCTTCTGTAGCGAAGAGAGATAAAATCTGCGACGAGAACAATTTTAACAAGACGCGGAAAGACGCGAGCTTTTTAATCCAAATCCTTTCGGAAAGTCCAAAGAAACCGTTTGTCACTATAAATAGCCAGCGAATGAACGTGATGGAAGAACGACTCGCAGGCAATTTCCCGATAACGTCATGGCCGAGTGAAATAGATGCTCGAGACCGACGTTAGTTGTATAGCGTAATCGTGGCGAAGAGCTGTATCTGTTATAGCAGGTGAAAAGCAAACAGGGTGTCACGACGATATTTCACGTCGCCTGGACGGACTGGACTGCCTCCTCGACCCAGAAAGCTCTGCAAGTTTCTCTGTTGTTCGAAGCGTCTCGAAACAAACATTTTCAGTGTCGTTACACCCCTTCAAAGCAACTTTACTTTCGTTGTGATCATTGGTCACGCAAACGGAAGATTAGAAATATCCGAAAAGGATGATTGGCGATGAGCGAAGAGAATAGTTGGAATTTCCAGGATCGTTGGTGTCGCTTCAGCTTGGCGGTGATCGATTAGGATATAGAGCGTGAAGTAGGATCCGAAGATGGAAATGACGGTATGACGAGGCAAATTGGGATTTTACTTTGATATCCGAAGAGGAAGAATATCGAAAAAAAAAACAATCGAGGTAGATTCGAAGTAATTAATAAATTAAGAGTATTTATGGAAATTTATATATCTTTCTGAACATAAAATATTAGAACGTAAATAGAGATAATCTTCACGCTGCAAATATTATAACGAGCAACGTGCACGATAATAATTTATAACATGTTTGATATCGTTCTTTTTCTATGAAAGTATAGAAAATTAACTTAAAAAATACACGAAGCTGGTAAAATTAATGTCACCATATAGGTTACCGTAAATATAGATCATTCTTTGCATATTTTTCTCCCAACAATTTCCTGGCCTATTGGCCTACCCTTACGTTTGAATATCCATAGCCGTGTTGTATAAGCTGCCTCTACTTCATTGTCTGCGTAAATGTCACGCCATTAGGGAAAATACGCTCAGAAGATTACGTGGACAAACATATTCATGCTGTCAACAACATTCTCATGGTGCGTAATTTGTGCCAGCTTGATATCATTTCTATGGATATTATATTAGGACGCATTTTTCGTTGCGTAGAACGTAGAATTGGCAAAAGAGAAAAGGATTCATTCCGCCGGAGAAAAAATTCTACGTTAAAAACTCAATTTTCGAGCGAAACCAAAGTAAATTAACAGATTGTGAATCATTTTTTCATTTCTAATTAAACTTTCTCTACAGATAAAAAATATAATTAAGATAAAAAATATAATTCAATATGATAATTTTATAGTAATTGCATTTTAATGCGAACATCTCGTTTTACGCTTTTTACGAATACCGACAAATGTTTAGAATCTTTAGTCCTATCTCACGCCGTGACATTTTTTTAAATTTTAGCAAACTGGAAGGACCACCATTTTTTTAGAAAATTTTGCACGTTTATTACGTTTAACGTTGCCTTCGCGAGATTAAAAAACATTCGTATTCATTGATATATTATGCGTGTCACACGAAACATTTTGAAATTCCGTTAGCATAGTAACGAAAAACAGATATCACGATTATATATGAAAAAAAAAAAAACTAAAGATACATATAAAAATGACGAGATATTTAGTACAAACGTACATTCTGCAAAGATCAATTATTCATTCTATCGGTGATCTTTGACACTCGATAGAATCATATTTGACACTTATTATATGCTTAAAACGATCGTTCATGCTATATACTAATTTTTCTACTAAATATATGTTTGCAACGAATATTTGGTAATTTCTACGTTATATATTTCCAAATTAGTTTAAAATTTACAAATATAATGGCGACAGTCGCGTCTCATTACACCGTTGATGTTTCAAAATGTTTCATATAGCACGTACAATACGATTATGAAATACATTTCGTTCTCGCAATATCAAAATACTACTAAACGATACGAAATTTATCTTTCTTGGACCTAATTAATTAGTACGTAAACGCTATACGACAAACCATACAACTTAAACATATCAATTCGTAACCGATCCAACTACGATCGATGTATTTACAGGATCGCCACACTGTTCGTTTCATCGAAGAAGATCAACTCTTGTCTTTCCTATCGGACGGAATCGAAACACAAGGTGGATTCTTACGTAAACCAGCGAGGTTTAACGAGCCGTTAGCCGTAACGTGTAAATCGTTGAAATCGTACTCGGATTATTTGTAAAGGAATGGAACGATGCACGCACAGCCGATTTTCCCGTTGGCCAACGCGTTAGATCGGGTCCGAGCGTACACGTTTACAGCCACGTAGCAGCTTTCTCGTGTAAAACGGCTTTTCTTGGCCAAGGGCTGTTAATCGGATACGAACGAAGACCAGTCTGTCAGAACTATAAACCATCTCGCTTATTTTCGTCAAGCGATCTATTTCGAGACACCTGAATCGAGAACAGATCCTACCGACTTCTATTGTGGGTCTATTATCGTCAACCGCCGATATTTCAGCGAGTTTCATGCTTTCCCTATCTTTTGTCTATTGTCAGATACGATTTTAACTCAGATATTGCTATTAATTCCAGAACGACGATCGCTTTTCTTCATCTAACGCGCGATCTTCTTTTTATCTATCTATTGTAGAGACAATATTTTAATTCGAAAAAATCGTAAAATTGAATGAAATAAAACAAGCAAGTAAGGTGGAAGTAGAGCGTGTCGTGTATCGAATTTGAAATTTTTCTTTACGATTAAAAAGTATATTACGTACATCATTTTTTTATGGAAATCCCGTAGGATTATTCTTTGTACGTATGTTAATAGGATTTGCTGTTTGTTATTTTATTTCTCACGAATTCGCGAGCGTTTTAAATTGTTTCCTCAAATGTATCGAAACGTAACGAAGGTGCGGCGAAGTGGCGAATATCGTATTTCGTAATGACCACCGGTGTACTAAAATCCCTACAGACTAAGTAGCTGAAACGTACGTAGAACGGAATAAATCTAGATTTTCTAGATTTTCTTATTTATATTAATATTAATTATATTAATATAATTATTAATTATTAATTAAAATTATAAAATTATATTTATATTAATTCTAGAGAGAAGACCGTGGAAGAGAAATATTCGATCCTATTAAACCTACTATAATTCGAAATCCAGTAACCTAACGAGACGATACGTATATACTGATCATCGTCAGATCTACATTTTGATAAACTTAAACGCTTAAACGAATCTCGAAACGTATCAGGATATAAATAAATATAAATATATTGTACTACTTAAATAACCCTAAATTTAGTTCCCAAAAGAAATCGAAACGATTCTACGTTCCTTAAATTTGTTTTCCATACGATTAATCGAAGAAAAGTAACACTGAGAAATTAGAGATTTAACTTTTAACGTTTGGGAAATTGGGAGAGGCAAGCGTAAAGATACGACGAATATTTCAAGCTTAACGTAAACAGGTCCACGAGAGTGTCTAATCGAAGATATGATTTTACTAGAACGCGACGAACAAGACGAAATTCATATTTCGCCGGAACGATCGTAGTTGACGAAATTGATACCGCGGGGATCGCCCGAAAAATTCGTAATTTCTATTTTCGACGCCGCTTGTGATTACGCGGAGATTGCGACACGCGGATATTTCCGTGGTGGAAACGCTTGATGCCGAGTTGCACACTGGCACCGCGAGATGAAATAGAGTAGAAGATAGTGTCCATCGTGCGTTGGGCCATCGACACACTTGCCAGCAAACTCTCATGCAAAATAAAGTCGATGATTCACGTTGGTCTCGCAGTCGATGACTCGTTTTTCGGTTGACCGCGCACGAGCTTAGAAAAACATCGAACGATTGCCCTGACGAGACGCAGTTGCTCGTAAAAGACGGTACAAGTGTCGTTTCTCGCAACCTTGTCGCAGCTTTGCTTTGATTTTCATTAGCCTGTATTGGAAACTCAAACGAAGTGGACCATCGAACCTACGTTATTTCTTTTGAACATTTTCTTTTCGAGGATGTAGTCTCAAATCTATAGAAACACGAGACGATAATAATATTTCTTTCGCGCTGTCCGAGCCTTTTGTTTATACGCGTAACTTTCTCAGCGAAACAGTGGAATCCTTAATGACCGATACTTGAATATCTGCTTAGTATCCGGATTCGCGTACTTCTTTTCGTCAGAAAAATATTTATTCTAACCGATAACGCTCATCTTAATAGACAGTCTTTTCGTCAAAATGCTTAAACCGAAAAACAAAATAGTTGCGCTGGCAACATTGTGTAATTGGATTATTGAGTGGACGTGACGTTATGTCAATAACAGTGGACACGTTAATTCGTTGTATACGTGTATTATATCGCGAATGTATTAATTCAGTAAATTCAATAGATTTTTTTATTAACAAATTATACTAATTTCGATATATATTAATTATAATTTAAGTAAAATTCAAACAAACTAAAACATAATCTACGATAGTTTAATTTGAAAAAGTTACGCAAATGCATACGCTGATCGATCAGCGTTTCGTTTATCAAATCTCTCGCTAAATTTTACACACGGTAGAAAATTCTATTTATATCCATAAAAATAACTTAATTGTTATAATTATCGAAGCATTCTAAAACATATGAAAGAAGAACATCGTCCCGTTACAAGTTTAACATCACATATTTCTAACCCTTTATCCGAATAAATAACTACTTCGTCGTTCAATTTCAATTTAATATCAACAAACGTGCCTGTTGAGGTTTTATCTCGGAATATAGAGAGGAAATGCGTGGATGAATGTATAATAGAAATATATTTAAGTAAGTTTAAGTACAACGTGTATGCTAGTCCAGATCCGCACGCTGGCAGCGTTACTTTACAAGAGAACTGCAAAGCCATGGGCCTATGGGTATTCATACAATTAAGAAAAACTGGCCTGTCTGTACTCTGTCCGCTGCCCCATTTGTGCAAGGCATGTTCCTAGAAAAAGCTATGAAGCTGAGAGGCCCCTCAAATTGATGGCTTCGACAACTAAGAAAACTAAACACTAGAGAATCCACTTCAACAGTGTCGGACAAACACACCCTGCCACCTATAAAACAACAAATTTGACGTACTACGATGAAAATTCACAAACTCATCCTGCCCTTAATTGACCAAGACGAACGACGACGATCCAACATTTTCGTTACTCCCGACCCTTTCCATCCAAAAGCAAAATGATGTACGATAACAAGTAGCTTCCTGCTATCATCCGTCGCTAAATCCATTCATCCTTCTTGACATTTCCTTTCTAGAAGCCGTATCAGCGAGCGAATTCGCTTTCTTGATTGCGTGGTCAACTCCGGTTCGTTACCAGGCGTTTCATCGCGAAAGCCAAAAATAAAGCTATGCATAACCGAGAAACAGTCTGAAAGCGAGCTACGTTCGTCTGGCGCATTGTCATCGCCATCGTGGCTTCTCCGAGCGAGCGTTGAACGAAACGAGGGAAAAAGGTCGCCGACGCCCGCCAACAGTTATATACAATCGGTCGGAAAACGGAAACCGACACGGTTCGTTGCTTCAAAACGGGCTGAGCGAGGTCAAAATTCGCGACTTCAATTCGGAGCGCGATTTAGAGTCAATGAAAACGAGTGAAACGATCGTTACTGAGATTCTGAAAGACCGACGTTGCGTAATTTGGTAGATTAATATTTCTGACGATAGAGCGCTCGTGAGCGTATGATTTTATTGTTGAAAATGTAAAAGGATCGGAGATTTTCAATCAGCGTGCGACGAGGGATCTACAGGTGTATCGCGAGAATTTTAAAAAGACGCGATACTTAAATACTCGTATTTAGCATCTATTCAGAAACACCGACGACTGTCAGATTAAAAAATCACAATAGCTGTCCGATGTGAATCTCTGTCTCTGTCTGTGAAACAAATATAATATATCTTTTTCTAGTAATTAGTTTATGTGCCATGAGATGGAAAAGATTGGAAAACCCTAACTTAAATTCGTTTGTATTTGATACGACTGTGTAGCCGTATTAAAGTAAATAAATGTATAAAATTTTCAAAAAAAAATAAATGGATTAGGAACCCAGGTGCTAGACCAAACCGAAATATTCTATAAGCGACGTTATACAGCGATTCTCGAGTTAAAACTCCTGGTCGAAGCTTTCATTAAGTCTGCTAATTATCCACTTCTGGGCTTCACATCCACCTGAAGGCTGACGAGCAGAATAGATCGCCATGTCAATCATGTTTTCATCGTATCACTCACCAACGTGTGTAAAGACTACACGCAGGATTTTCCTGAGATTTTAGCAGGATTCTGCTTCAGCTGAGATTCTAGAAGTCTCTAAGGATATATAATAAATAAAATTTAAATATACCTAAGATACCAATACTAGTCCAAATAATTTTCACCTGTCCATTTAGTTTTATCAATTATATATTGCTGTGAAAAATGTTCCACTATCTTTGATGGTTTGGAATAACTTTCATCAGATACATTCTCTAGTTATCCTGATACATGCTATTTAAAAATAAATATTTCATTAAATTTCAATAAAAATTTATGTAAGTAAAATTTTGTTTCTTATTATATATTAACATATCTTTTGTGCTCATAATTCGCCATAGTTGAAAACAGTTTGGAATTCTTCTCGTACTTGTTTCTGCACATTTCCCCGTGACAAATCAACTAGATAGGAAAGGAACCGAGCAAAGGCTTGCTCGGCTCATCAGTGACCGTGAAACCCGAGGGTAGCTAGCAGCGGGAGGAAGGATTGATGAAAGCGGCGAAGAAAACGGAAGAAAATTGGAAAAACGAGAAACGCGATGGTCTGAGAACTAGAGAACGGAGAATGGAGTGTTTCTGGGAAGACGGTTAACTAGCATCCTATGGTTCGAAGGGTTGAAAATTGGCTCGTTTTCAGACGCGATTCGAGGTCCGTAAAGAAAAAGTATCGAGAAGATATTTAGAATTTTGTTAGGTATATGTCGTATTGGAAAATTTAAAAATAATTCTTAATAATAATTCTGATATTTCATTTGGTATTCCAAACATATTTTTACATTGCAAATTCTTGGGAACAAAAATGATAAAAGTTGATAGCAGAGTTACATTGTTCTGAATTTCTAGAGTATACGCATTGCAGGATGTGAAATATCTCGAATGTAAGAATATTCCATGAATAAAATTACATCGAGAGTTATTCGAAGAATTTTACACGTCGGAAATATGGAATCTATGGGACTAGTATAGATTAACTATCGTCGAACATAATATTATAAAACGTAATAAAATTTCAGACACGTGATTTTCGATAAAACGGATTTTAGAAAAATATTTTTTTTCTTTTTCTTAGAAACAACTAACCTATGTAGAAATATTCGATATTTATAGAATGTGTACGATCGTAGATTTGTTTTTCTTCCTTAAAACATCCATCTTACAACTTATTCGAAATAAAAAAAGAAACGAAGCAAAAGCGATAAGGAAGTCTTTCGGTCGTTTAATTATTATCTGTAATTACTAACATTTGGACAAAGTTATAAATTTTCATCAAACATCGAATCTCAAATTATCCCTCAGATTCGCCGTCACTGTTACGTAGATACATTCGCTGACGCAATTTATTTCACTTTCGTCAAGTTGGCCAGTATTTTCAGTTTCGTATGTTAAACACGACTCGCTTGCTTTACGAGCAGCAGATACGAGTGCTTGAAAAACACGATGTTACGTTACCTTTCTGTCTGTCGTACGCGTTTATACACTCGCTGGTCATAAATTGGCTGATCAGGGCGGTTTTCCCGACACCCCTTGCACCCAGTATCGCGACTGTATACGAGCTGATCTCTTTCGCAGGCACGGAACGTTTTTCCTCGCCATCTTGTTCCGCAGGTGCCAAAGAGTTCGACCTTGATCTTCTTCTTCTGAAAGAGTCGCCCCTGTTAATGACTCCTGCAATATGAAAAAGAAGAAACGGTGTTATTGGAAAGAGTCGTAGTAAAAATTACGTAATCGCTGAGATATAAATATTATAATTCTACATGAAAAGAGATCGTGGAAGAAACTAATTGTCAGTTTATCGCCGTGAAACGAAATATCATTTGCAAACTGACGGTCCATATCAACGTGCGAATCTTCTGCTTTTACCTCGAAACATTAACAACAATGCGGAAATACTTATAAACTGTTCGAATAGAATTTCTGGAAATCTGTAATATTTACACTAATTGTTATCCTATGTAGAATGCTAACATTCGATGGCTTATTTTGACAATTAGCGTTTCGACAAATTAGCGTGAATTTTGACAATTTAGCTCGAGTAATTGATAATAATTAAGAAATACTTGTCGTATATTGTTTAGACAGAATTTCTACAAAAAATGGATCGTTAAAGATGATCATTTCGGGAAAACTGTACGATGGAAAGTTTATCGTAAGAGAAAGAACGTATCTGAAACGAAAAAATCACGTTCTCCGTGCAACTGTACGATTGGGTATGGCAGAGCAGAATTATAGCGCGTTCCTCGTCGTTGGAAACGAAAGCAATTGAACCGCTCCTTTCGGGATTGTGCTTGGAAAGCAAGGATTAAATTACGTGAAAGGGACAAGAGTATCCAGAAAATTAACATTTCCGTGAATCGATAGAACTAGAATACCTACAGATATTCAACTATCGCTCTGTTGTCTCCATGGTTGAAACGATCGAGGGATACGAGCCGGAATGTTGTATCAGTGAATCTTCGTTTTTTAAAGAATGCATTCATTGACAGAAAGTAATTAGATTTCATGAATTGAAAAAGCGAAAAATAAATTAACATGTAGTTACGTATCGTTACGTTCGTATTATATCGTTTGTTAAAATCTTATCCACACAAAATCTCAAATTTGATGTTATATCAACCAGCTACAATTTATTATACAAATTTCCTGACTTTCAAAGCACGATCGATAGAATCTTAAAAGTTTAAACGCCCGTTTAAACTTTCGTGAATCATTAAAAAGGCAAATATCGTTCGATAGAATTGCAACATCGAGCTCGTGAAAATCATCAAGGTTGATAGTATTATTTTATGATTTGTAATGAAACAAAAAGGAAGAAACGAATAAGTAAATAAATGTTTCTCGTTTACGATGCGAGTGCTTGAAATACTATTACATATTCATGAGGTTATTGGTTTATCTAACGAAATGGAATTCGTTCTTTCCGTTTATTTGCAAATAAATAAAATGATAAAAATACATGATTCTCGACGCAGATTTTTTGGGTCACGACCATGCGCGTGTGTTCGATGCTGCGAAAAGAATTCAAGGAAATAGATACATATTTTACGAAAAGAAAGAAGATCTCCGTACCGCTCAATTCGAAATTATAACAAATATGCGTCTATTATTCTTTATATTTATTCGTCTTTTTTCTTTTTCAATGAGAATTAACTGCACATACGCGATTACGGAAATTTAAATTTTTATCGTTCAACCTTGAGTCGTTTAAGAAGGAGAATATATGCTTTTAACATCGATGACCTACATTCGTCTACAGGAAATCCACATGTATTTTACTTTCGTCATTTGGTTCCTTTCTTCTTATACATCCGAACAAATAGCCTACCAGCTATTACCATATTTTAGCTTACCAGCTATTTCATTTCTCGCGCTCCAGGAATAAATTCTTTCATATTGTTAATATATCAAATTGTTTTCTAGCAAACTACTACTTAATCGATTAAATTAATTGAACATACCCTTCTCTATGTCCCGAGTATCAAATTTAAACTTAGCTATCTCCTTTAATATGCTATAATTAAAGGGCAATTAAATATCGAAATAACCAATAATTAAAATATCAAAACTATTCGCAAATTTTAGCTACTACATATTTATAGGTAAACTATTCTGAAATTCTATCTTTAAATCTTTATCCATAAACAATTCATCCTGAGACTCCCTTTAATTTTAAATCTAAATTTAAATCGAGATTTAAATAAGTATCCTTTATAGAAAGAAGGGAAAGGCTTTAATAATTTAAATTACACTTCGTACGAATAAATTTAGAAATTGCCATATATCTTGAAGAAATCTTCGAGGAAAGTAGTACAAGATAGTACGTAAGCGTGCTTACACGAGGTTAAGCCTACTTGTCAAGTGAAGCTGATCGTGCTCGACCATATCTCTTCCTGTTTCGTTCGAGCGTGTATCTAAAAATACGCTTCAAACACGTATCGGAACAATATGCAAGTCAGCGAGCAATTCGTAGATTGGATTGCGAACGTCTATGACAAATGGATATAGCGAAATTAAACGCAAGACTGCAATCGTGAACCACTGGCCCAATAAGAGAAACGTTGACTTCGGTACGTCAAATTCAAAGCTGTGCGCACAGCGTCAGTTTTTGATTAACACGTGGAAATTCAAGGTATCTTATAGTCAATACGAAGCATAGAATGAAAAGAGGTTCGTCAATGAAAAATTAAAATATTTTTATTCGTTAGCTGATCATTCAAGGGGCGAAGATTTGCGCGTGTTTTATCGATAAAAATTGCTATTGATATAAATAAAGATAAAATATTTGTAAGAACTTATGAGGTTCTGATTACGCATCGATTAAATCTCGTAATATTCACAACTTACTGAAACCTAATTTCATTAATTGGTAAAACTCATTATACAATCTTCGCGATTATCGTACAACGTGCAATGACTCGCTTCTAAGAAAAGTATTCGATTACCGTTTACTTATACTTTTACTTCGATATAGATCCAGTTACATTTGCAAAATTAATCGCTGAACCAGACGAAGGTAAAAGGACGAAATAAAGATTCTTTCTGATTTAAAATATGACAATAGCAGTGATATCAAGAAAAGTGATATCCATCGCGTGTATTAGCTCTTGATTCGTTATTAATCGTTAATCGTCGCTCTCGAGGTCGCCGAATTAAAAATCGCTTGTGACTACAGGATTACAGAATAGAAGGGATTAAAGATTTGAAAAATGTTTGAATTGGAAATTCTAGCAAATTGTTTGAGAATTTGGTGCGGTACCTGTTATAAATGGGGCCATCAAACGTTTAACGATGGTGGAATTGCTCGGTCGTAATTGAATACAGACTGTCGTCGCCAGAGAAGCGTTACGAAGTAAAAGTCGATATCCACGTGTGGTCCTGCGAAATGCGCAGTTACGGGATTTCAGCGCAGAAACGGTCGATCGATATGCGTAGTCAGCTATTTCGCTAATAATATTGCAACGCCGTTGAATCGGTTTCACGCGTCTGAGATTGGCGGGGAAATTAACGAGATTGGACCACGGCAAACGTAAAAGTCATCTGACATTTGATTTTAACTGAATGTGAAACGTCGTCTCACTTAAATTAGGCTGGTCATGTCAATCAAATAAAAAAATTGTTTAATTTATTAAAAAATTTAAATTTATCTTAATGTTTGTTGATTTGTTCGTTTGCCTATTTTATTTATTTGTCGTTACCTTATTTATTTATTTGTCGTTTTTACATTTAACGTAAATTTTATTTAAAAAATTGTTACTACATTATTATCGCTACATAACAATTTAATTAATAAAAAATAAATCAAAATTGCGTATTATATTCGTAAAAGTTTTTACCATGATTTCTTCAACGTGGAGAAATAATCGTTGAATTTCTAAAATTCTATGTTACTAAATTGTTGAAGAAATAATTAATGCGCAACAATTTGATGACATAATTATACAGGAAAAAGTAATGGAAAAGCGATACCGTGAAAAGCCTCGAGCCAAACTCCATATATGTAACGATAATGTACTTACACGATGTAGGTATTATTCGTGTCTCGAAACTGAATTCTAATTGTATATACCAAACAATCCGATACTGGTTTCAAACGATCAACAACAACCGCATTCAAAAATAGGTAGTTTAGCTCTTACCAGACAACTATTACGAGACATATCTGTATCGCGTGAAACAGCTTTTAAGCGTAGAGACTAAACGTTGTAAGCGTTATAAAAACTTAATTAAATGTACGAAGAATAAAAACTTGTTTAACTGAAAAATTCGAAGGACCGGATGCTTGAATATTTGAATATTCTAAAATCCAAAAATCTTAAAACTTCGAACTTTTGATATTTCGAAAAACGAAGCTGCTAAATGTTTTATAGAAGAATTGCTATCACGAATTATTTCGAACTTTTTTTAATTATCAGACTCCGACGATGTTAATTATACAGGAGAATTCTGGGATACTATATCCGATTTCCATTATATACACGTACGTATATGTTTCTTAGGAGAAAATGGCAATATCAATCGCAGTGTGATAGTTACAGCCTAGTTAAGCTGAATTCACATCATGCTATACGTATGCGTGCATCAATGAGTTTGCTCGCGATAATGGCTTATTGGGAACGCGGCTTGCGCGTAGCGCATAAAACACCCTGAAACAGATTTGTCACGTGTGAACGTAAAAGTGGATTAAATAAATCTACTGCATACAAAAACGTGCTAACATAAATATAACAAGCGGAAGTCCTAAATTATACTTTTCTAGCCAGTCGTACGCAAATAGTTGTAACAGCGTTCAATTTATAAATTTCCTATATACAGCATGAGATACGTAATATTAGCGATAGAAATAGATGTGTCAAACCAAGCTTGCACGATGTCGACGACCACAAAATCTGATGCAAATTCGAAGAGATCGTACGAAGGTTAACTTCGGTTTTTTAAATGGAAGGATATGTTCTTTTACGTAGCATTTAGTGGATCGTTTTAGGACTCGTACAATGATTCATGGTTTAAGATGATTCAGAGTCACCAAAGGGCAACTGCAAGGGGTAGTAACGTACTTTATACGAGCAATCGAATACTTTATCTTATGTAATGGCGATTTATTAATACACAAGTACGCTGATACTTTAAATGTTCAAAGTGGTGACCTTAAGCATCGATGCATGCATCGAGAGAGGGATATAACAACATGTCGAATTTCATTCGAATTAATGGCAGAGCAAGCCCGTGTTACACGCTCTTTCATTTATTCTATGGTTGTCGATATTTCATTGTACGCTTGCTGCTTTAATTTTCCCCCTAAATAAAAATTCTCGATTAATACGAACGAAATTCGACATGCCGTGATATCCCCCTCGCAACGCTTTAGAGCATGCATCGATGCTCAAGGTCTCCACTTTGAACATTCAAAGTAGCAGTATACTGGTACATTAATAAATCGCCATTACATAAGTACTCGATCGCTCACATAAAGTAAATTATTTTCCCTTGCAGTTGACCTTCGGTGATTTTGAATGACCTTGAACCATAGATCATTGTACGCGTTTTAAGACGCTCTACTAGGTCGTAGGTAAAAAAAACATATCGTTCCATTTAAAGAAACGAAGTCGATCTTCGTGTGACCTCTACGCGTTCACCTACCAAAGAACTATTTGCATAAAATGATGCGCCCCTCGATACTACGCAAGCTCGCTCTGACACATTTTTTTCTATCAACAATAACAGCCGAGATATTCAGGTGGCCTGTTTTACGTTCGTCACCCTCTATATTTCCTATTTAAAAATTAAATACAGTTAGGACAGAATGTTATATTTGAATTTTTAGACAAATACAATTGCGTTTACTTGGCGGTTGATCGGAATATCTATCTTTTGTATCTTACGAATCGTTAAATTAAATTTTAGAAATTGCTATATTTTAAATTCAAGTGATTAAAATTAAAAAAATTACAAAGCTTCGGATCGATTCTGTTGTTGTTTTTTTTTTTTCTCGAGTAAGTACAATAAGATCGTTGAGTTCGCGGGTTCTTCTTTCCAAGATCTTTTCAGAGAGTTACGAATGTAAATGGAGGCACGCAAAAGGTCCATGAGTACTTCCTTAGGTAGTTTTCTGAATTTTGCATGCGGACTGCTCGAACCGAGTCGAGGGGAAGCAGTTACACAACGGCTTCAACCTGATGTCTAGCATCCTCTTGGACTTATCAGTACGATCAATCGTAATTGAGAAACGTATACGTTATTTAAATTACAAATTTGAAGTATCAGGAGTCCTTCCTGCATATTTTACAAATAGTTTAAAATTATTATATATGTACAGCGCACACTGTAAATATGAAACATTGTTACTTTCGATCAGTATGCATTTGAAATTCTTATATTTTTTATTCCTTGTCATATACCGCGTAAATTTCAAATAAAATCAACGTCAAGATTATATTCTATACATTACATTTTATACACCGAAATATTTTATTTTGCACCGATGTACGCTTAAATATCCATATTTTTTCTCAAAATTATACACGCACAGCAAGAACCAACAACGAGAATTACATTTTGGATATCATAGATACCGAAGATTTTTATTCTCCGTCAATCAATGCATAAAGTTGCCTATCTTACGTAATATCTTCTATATCCCTCATCATCTATTATACGAAACAAATTTCATCCGCTATAAAAGTAACCTTAAAATTATATTTCGTACGTCACACGAGTATCAAAAATTCGTATTTTCCCTCAAATTACGCTCAAAATTCCTTCTACCCTCCTGATCCACTGTACAAATTTCTAAACGAATCCTCGGCTATCCGTACTTCCAAAAAAAAAAAAAAAAAAAAAAAAAAAAAAAAACAAAACTAGTCCTTTCACCGTTGTGAAAAGAGGCGCCGATGCATCGACCGGAAGAGTTTAGACGCGTTTCACCGTCTCGGTCTTAAATTTCAACTTAAATTAAGCCGAGGTACGAGTTGATGGCCGGCTAACAAGCTCGTCTTGCGCTCCACTTAAAGCTGGAGCACGAGCCTCCCTTAGACAAGCTTTAATACCAGCCGCGTTTCCCTGAGTCTCGATCACAAAGATCCCGCCGTGCCTTGTCGAACGTTTGCGAAGGAATCAACCTTCTGAATGGCAGCCAGTAAAGCGTTAATGGATTCTCTAAAGCGATGCCATCGACATCAGGTGTAATCTGCCGACAAATCGAGACGGCTACGAAATCCGTGGCGGAAATAAACGCAGTCAGAAAGCTCGAGGGTAAACGCGTCGATCGACGATGTTAACTCTTGCTAATGCGTTTACGTCGCGCTTCGTATCGCGCTCTCTTGCTAGATTTACTCAACGTAGGGCATAATCACAGACGGAGATCGTAGAATACCGTTGTTGGAAATTTAGGAATGTGTAGAAGGAGAGAGAGAGAGAGAGAGAGAGGGAGAGAGTGAGAAAGATCGTCGAAACCTTTGATTTATCGGACTTTTGATCGTGCAAATGTTAATTTGCAGCGTCGAGAGTTTTCGTTGTGAATTACTTGCGTTTCTGTATAATTTTATTTGGCTTGGAGTTGGCCGAGTTTGTGACTGGAGAAAGTTTTGCGTGGATGACATGTAGATTTTAGAAGCGGACTGTGGATGTTTCTGTTTCCATGGGAATTTTAGAATAGCAAATACGTATAGAATATAAACAAGTATCAAAAATATAGAGAACATTCGAAAGCGAAATACTCGCTATAATATTTAACGGGTGAAATAAATCTCTATCTAGCATGTTTTCATCGAAATATACATTTATTTTTATGTCCATATAGTTCAGTTATAATAGTTTTCTGAATAATAAGATTCTTGTGTCGTCATTTTTACGAAGGAAGGAAATGACTAATTTGTGACCGATCACTTTCGTTACATCTTTTGAAATGTTATTCGAATAAATAATCGATAAAGACACGTAAATGTTAAGTAATAATTAAACAAATTTATAAACAATGCTATATCGAGCGAATCAGAAGATCGATTTTATTTCGCTATATCTATAAGCAGTTATAAAAGATGCAGACTATGTAAAAGGAAAGAAAAAGACATGAGACATGTAATAGAAGAACGTAAAATAACGGGAGGGCCAAAAGACATGGAAAAAACACTGAATGAGACTGGAGAAGAACTAACAGAATTAAAAGCAATAATAGAGAAGAGAAGGCCGATACAAGACGGGGTGGAAAGACAAGAAGGTAGCACAGCAAGGAGGCAAAAGAACAAAAGTGGCAATAGTGTGTGTAGTCATAAGCTGTAATAGTTTTAGTCATTAGTTTTTTAGCTGTTGGAGATAAATTTAAGGGAGTGCGATACAATAGAGTATATTAGAGGGGAGGTAGATATACAAGGAGCAAAATAAGTGTAAGAGATGTAAAACCGAAAGTTCGTCCAAAGCCGAAAGGCACGGACTAAATAATAATAAATAAAATAAATATAAGCAGTTGTATGTTTTAATTTTTCAATAATTTATATCTAAACAGAAAATGAAAACTTACAACAAACTTTAAGAATTGTTTAACACCAAACGGCATGAATAAATTTCATTGTCGAAAATAAACGATAAGAGAATAAATCGGTTCACTGTCCGGGGTTACTACGATACTTTAAGGTTTACTCGTTTCATAATTTACGCATAGAACGCCAACTATCAAAAATTCGCCGATTAAACCTTTCTTAAGGCAAGAAAAAGTCAGATCGATCGTCGTGAATGGAATTTCAAACGAGACGAAAAGCAACAGTCAACTTTAAGTTCAATTTTCCTTCCAAACAAAGTTACGTAAAATCTCTCTCTACTTTCGAATAAAAAGAAGAAGAATCAACAACATTTTATCGATTCTCTTTGTAAAATAAAAGCGTTTCGAGCCTTCCAATCGATGTTATACATAACAATACACGTACCAATCTTCCTTGCGAAACACTGCATTCTATGTCTTTTATTCGCCTTTGGACCAGAATACTTCTCGAACGTTCGCAAAGAAAATATATTTCACATTTCGCTCCTACGAATCGAATTCAATGAATTTTCCGATTCACAAGACAGTGATCTTCGCTCCATGAATTTCTTTTTTTTTCTTAATACTAAAAATAGAATCAGGTGATCTGTCGCTACCTGAACAGATCTTGGTACAATCGCAATGATACGTATATTTAAAAATGATTATTCTTATACTATTATAAACATGTGGAACTCGAGTGCGTAAAATTTCTCTCCAAACGTTTACTCGGTCGATCAAAATTTCACAACTTAAAGAAGAAGAATATTTTTCTACTTCAACTTCTAACCAAGAAATTCGTTGCAGTCGATTTCGTTTTAATCTTCCATTCTCGTAATCGGTCCCTGGGGAACGCCTACCGTAATTCTAACGTTCTACTTTACCCCATTCGAGTCCATCCGCATGCAAAATTAACACGTTCGTCGGCTAACTCCTTTGGTATCATCGCAGAAGGCCGCATTGCATTAATGGAACCGCGATAAAGTCGATATGTCTCTGTTGGAGTGGGTGTTCGCGACACATTTCGAACAACAGGCGTTCTGTTTAGCGGCTGAAAACGCCGATATCCGTCGTCGGCTTTGTCCTGTTCGCGCGAAACTCAAACGGATGTGCGCTACTTGCGACCATAGAATCGACGAAGCGCGATGAATCGACCTGACGAAGACAACAAGACAAAGAAATCCGGCTTTCTGCCCCAATTTTTATCCGAAAGTCGATGAGACTTGCAGATCAGATTTAATTTAGACGATGATTAGAAGAGTTGAAAATGCGAGAGAAGCCGGTTAAAAGACAAAAGATCGTGATTATGAGATAGGCCTGATCAGGTTTGCGATGAAGCATGATAGATTGTTTGGAAATACAGATGCAAGAAAGTATAATAATTCCAGACTCAAGACGTAAATTAAGAAACGACGGGTTCTTTCAGACAAGGAAACCGTCGATCTTCAAACGGTATTTGAGGTGAAATCAATGCAAAATAATTTCTTCGTTATTTCTTTGTTTCCTTATCGTTTATAAAAGACGAAAGAACGTGTAATATCTGATGATCCAGCAAAATGCACAAAATGTGCGATAAATAGATGTTTGGCATAAATGCAGAAAAGTTTGTAATCAAAAAGTTGGGTAGGGTAATTTATAATAAAAATTCAGAAGTATAAAAGCGACAAAACACAAGTAAATTTATAATAACACTGTGATAAGCTTAGGGATAAGAAAATGGTTAAAAGAAGGTTCAAAGGTTCGACGAAACATATTACACGACGCATATACATATACATATCTACGATATAAATCGTAATTGTTTACTGACATATAAATATATCGATTTCAAACGTTATCATAAATTTCAATTAAAACAGGTTTAAATAAACTTTGCTAAAAATAAATTCTAACCAAAACATACTATATAATTTTTATATTTCTATAATTCTATAATTAATAATAATTAAAATGTTGCTAGAACTTAAAAAATAAAGTAAACAGGAGATAGTCTGCATTTACAAAGTCTGGAAAATTATTCCGCCTCCGCGCGGTACGTAGCTTTGTGTCGCAATTCGCACCATATCCCGGAAACGCGGTACAGATACGGCACAACGTACCGCTGTATTAAAGTGGAACGCAATTCGTACCAACTACGCCGTTGCTAATTAGTACGGTTTAATTGCTAAAATTTAGCCACCAAAGCACTAGGTCGGTCGATTCTCGATAGATCCTTGAGATTAACAACGTGCGTACCTCGAGCAGAAATTTCATTCCTATTAGAGCAAATGTAGCCGCTGGTAATCTGAATTTGTAAATCTCTTCGGTACATCGTGTGAGATAACGTAAATGAAGATGTAAGAACGCGTAAGTATAATATTTACGCGATAAAACACGTGGATCTGTAATCGTATCGAGATAAATCCGAACAAAATTCTTATAAAACGTAACAGGTGTCTCGATACAGCTATCCGAATAGATAAGATTATCTTCGTGAAGAATTCTGAGCTAGCATCGCGTGTTTCTGACAGCGAGTGTAATTCGTGAGAAGAATCGACTTTCGTCCGAAAGGAGATCTAAATTTCAATATATTTCAGGATTAACTTGGAGGTGATGCAGCGTGAAAATTCGAATTACGACGAGCCACTGGATATTACACAATTTGTGTGGCTTATAAGCTTGAAGGATTAAGAACTTGATGGACCATGGGACAGAAGCCAGAGGCCTAATTGCTTCAGTGGTTCTTCTGAAACTGTTTTTCTAGTTACTTGAGGAAGTTGTTCGACGTAGGAAAGTTTCTTTCTGTCAAAAAAGATTTAAAAGCCAATGCTGTTATCTACGGAGAGCCATTGCCTCTCCCTTATTACATTCTTCAACTTTCTCTCTGCCCTTCCAGCTGTAACTAACATTGTGACGGAAGCTTCTATAGCAGCTTCTCTTTTTGGGGATGTCTGAACGTTTCGATATTTGGAATATTGGAAACATTTGAGTGTATTGGAAACAATCTTCGAAATATTCGAAGATTTGAATTTTACACGTTCGAACATTTGGATGCCGAAATATCGAAATATTTGAAAATTTGAAACATTTAAACATTCGGAAATTTGTACATTACGTATGCGACTTCTTGATAGAATTTAATAGGATTGTTACCCATTTTTCCACACTCGGATGTTCGCGTTTGACTCGTCACACGATCGAATACTTATCGCTGATCGCTTTCAATGCCTTGATCTGTACCATTATTGTAGCCACGAAGAAATTCTATCTCATATAAACGTTCCACCATCTTCGAGCCAACACAGAGTTCGAATAAACGACAAAAAGATAAAGAGAAATTGCTTTAAGGTAAGACCCACTTTGATAAACACTATCAAAAGCAACTTATACGCTGGAGATTCGCAAGATTCTAGGAAAGCAAATTAGGAAACGAAATTTCCTAGCGCTAAGTGAACGATTCGAAGCGCGCAACGAAGAAACTCTGGTGGTTCCATAAACAAAGTACAGGTGTACGGATTTGGCGATCGAATAGGTGAGGCAGCGTCTATTAATAAATGTTTAAACGTTCGAACGATTCGTGAAGCCTGCCAAATTGCTTTAAGCGTGCTACGTGTGCGTACAATGCGTTTGAAAATGCTTCCACGCAATCGGAACGCGCGGCAAACTCTCCTGAAAACTTTGCCCGGAAAAGGATTAATCTTTTACGAGAGGACTACTCTATGATTTTTTATTTTGAAACGTTTTCTTTTTTTACGCTGTGCGTATGACTGCGGGTAGCCTTTTTTAATTTCTCCTTCACTTTCCCCTAAAACGTGACGCATGATTGAAATACGAAATACGTCAACAGAGAACGCTTTAAACGGAAAATTGTCGGAGGATCGATAAGCTCGATCCTTGACGACTTTCTAATTTACTGGAAATTACGAACGTCAAATTTGTTTCGTGACTGATGAAATTAGAAAATTGACAGCGAAACGAACAAGGAAAGGAAAAGTTTTATCCAAAGTCCAAATTTATTTATACCTTCGTCGTCGTTTAAAGGCTAAGTAGAATCAGTCGGTATATAGTCAAGCAGGAAATTTGTAAATCGAATTCGACATAAATTTAATTTTAAATCCAAATGCAAATTTATTTGCTTCTTTATCCTCGGTAAATCCAAATACAATCAGTTGCGTGATCAGCTACGATGGTATGCTAACTTCATCGAACCAGTCCCTGGATTTGTTTGCTTAATTCTCAGAGACCAGTCTGAAAAACCAGTGACTATAAAGTCAGTGATTGTAACTTTATAGCGAACCAAATCGAATAAATAGTCTTATATCGATGTAGCCTTATTTTTATTCCAAGGTAATTTAAAACGTAACTTACTTTTGCTGCAATCTATCTTATCGAAGTCTTCTCCAAATTTATTTACTCCTTCGTGCTCGTTAAAACCAAGTAGTGTCACTCGCTATATACTCAGCCACGATACTACGACGAGAGTCAAAGGCGAGTATACTGCTTGAAGATAAGAAATTTATTCAAAGACTGTTACATACGTGTTGCATAAATAAAAAATTGTTCGAAAAGATGTAAAATATGCAGGGTCCTTATACCATCGATTAAAATATGGAAAACTATAAGTAAGTAAATATTATACTCGCTTCATTTTTCTATGGTACATACATACTTTTGACTCTTACTATACGTCACTTTCATTGAGGTAACTCCTGAATTTTTCTCGTTGAAAATTGATCAGTTTGCAGATCCGTTCCGAGTTTTTAATTGCATCTGATCTTTTAAGTGCTCCTCTTTCACACGAGCGAAACGAGCGTGTAGTCGCCATAAAATATAGCTTTCCTAGGTCGACAACCCGTTAAATGGTTGATGCCACGGTGAGAAAGCTAAGCAAGGAGTGGATAGACGAGATAAGTAAATTAATAATAAGGCGTTGGCGCGTCGGTGGAACGAGATATTTCACTCAGTGACTGCAAACGTAGAAAGCATCTGCAAACAGAGTCAAATAGAATCTCGTTGTTGAATTTGAGAGTAAATACGGATTTGTAAGCGGGGCATACGGGATACAGAAACCGCGTTTTCAAGTAAAAGGGTAGACCAGCTATTTTCCGCTCTTTGTGCCGGCCAGAATACTCGATATCGATCGGTATTTTTTTTATTCGCCTTTCATTCCGATTCGGAGCGTAGCCAGATTGCTCCTGATAGCAGCGTTCGATCTTCTCGCGATACACCGATAAATATTTGCAACTATTTAATCCAAAAATTATTAAATTATCTTTCAGGCAATTTATATCTTATTTGTTCCGAATTATCTTCCAACTACCGTTCCTTTTACAATTTTTGTCACTGAGAAATTTAAACCATTCTTTCTTAGAAATTTTTAACGAAATTAGAATTATTTGAAATACGCTTTTCCGTGCTACGAACTAATAATAATAACAGCCTGGTGATAACGTTTTTCGCTGTAATTTCTTTATGTATCGATGCAATCGTTAATTAAAATAATTGCTAAATCGGTTTCGTTTATCGTGGAAACGTACTATCGCCGCACGATTTACATTATAATGGAAATTAATTAAATTTGAATATAATTTCTGCTTCGATAAATTACGATATCTATGTCGGTGCAATCTGGCTTTTAAACTCGTCCTTTTCAAAATACCTGGGTAGCTGGGAACGTAAAGGACAAATCGTTGCGGACTGTTCTAGAAAAATGCTGGTACTTTTTGTTTAATTGTCAACCCCTTTTCCATGACATGGCTATCCTACAGCTTTTCTCGCCAAGCTTCACAACTTTCTTTATCCTTGAAAGCTTTCTACGGCGACGAATGGTCCGCGATAAATGCTTCAAAGCCGAGCAGCAGTCTTATTGGATAAAATCTGACCGTACAAACGCTATACTTCTCGTGAAAATGAACTGAAAAAAATTGAGAAATCTGTGTCGCTATCCTTGGGAGAAATAAAATTGTGCTTTATTTAAAAAGATGATCGGGAGACGATAAACAATAGCAGGAGAAAATAAAGTTAATTTAGGAGGTTAAATTTATTTCATTGAAAAGATGGCAAACAATGGATCAAAAAATTAGAATTTTGCCTTGTTTTTGTTTCATAACAAAATAGAAATCTGTAAGCGAGGTTGACAGCTCTGGCGAGATACAAATGCGTCGCAGAGTAATCTCATAACGGTACAATCTTCACGCTCTATTTTCTCTTTATGCGCTTGTCACGATGTTCGATTCATAAACCGCTCGAAGATACGCAATGAAATAAAGAAAGTTTTTGTTTATGTCACAAATTTAATACCGTCTGCCAGACTATGATAAAACGTAGCATATCTCACGATGACAAGCGATATCGTTACTTTCAGTCATATATATTCTAATGTTGTGGTAATATTTCTGTAACCACTTTTCATAACAAGTCCGACATTCGAGCAATACAATCGACGTTCTCTTCCTTTTTCACGATTTGTATTTTCTAAGCGAATACCAGTTCTAGTCACCGAACGATATTCGACCTGCGTTTTCATTATTTTCCGATAAAACGTTGGACAAGATGATTTTACATAATTTTATTATTATTTTATTTATTATAATTTTATCGCTATTAAAATATATTATATATAAAATGGATCTTTTTAAATTGTTCGAGACTCTTACACAACGATTAATGGAACAACGCGTAGTATTCAATTTGTCCATAGATATCGTTTTTTTTTTTTTTGTACATTTATTTTTCCTAAAGCGTCGAAACGTGTTATCTTTTAATCGATAAAACACTTTACTGTATATCCTTAAACGCGTAATCGTAAAAATAATTTTTAACGCGAAGCTAAACACCTTCGCGAATAAAATGTTTACGCGATGCTTCGAACGAGATATAAATGTGCCTGTTAATTGGTAAAAAGAACAACTGACCTTACACTGTAAGAGTGTCACAGACGGTTAGCGAAAAGTGCAATGACGAGAAAAATAAGAAACTGTGTGTATTATATCTGTCAAGGCGTTACAATCAAATGTAAATTAATCGTATCGTGTAAAAGTTAGATATACATAAATAAATTAACACGATAATAAGACAGACGGAGAAAGAAAAATTTGCATAAAAGCATCGCTAATTTGATCTCAGCCGATCTAGAATCTTTAGAAAAGACATAACAATCGCTTTTAATAAAACAAATATTTCGCGCGAAGCATCGCACGAACGACAAACGTATTGTGAGATATTTTATCGATACAAATGGAAAGATTAAAATTAATACACTTGGAAAATACAGCAGTATTTGAAGTACGCGAGAAGCACTTTGTCAAACGACATCCTGCTTTGGGTAGAGATGGCACTTGTGCTTGTTATAACCACACGGTCTTGTAGCGCATGTACTTGTATAAGCACACCCAGTCACGCATATATATTATATAACGATATAAATTTATCCAGTGCCACGTACCTATAGAATTAAACGCATAGACGACACGAATGATAGCAAAGAGCAGCGCTCGTGTAGTTAACGCGATTAATATCGAATAGCTGAATATTGGCCAACGGAATTTCATTTTCCATTCTGTGAGTCGAAGTTTGCAAGCGAAGTTTTCTACATCACGCGATATACATAATAAAATTATTGACCAAGTACCTCGATATAACTTGGTTGAAATGCAAACACATCCCTTGTTTGCCTGAAACGTCGATTAAAATCGCCGAATTAAAAATGAATCAGGAACGAATCGATCCTCTTTTCACGCTCTTCGGAATTCTTTTGGATAAAACGCGGATAAAAATGATTTTAAAAAAGGAGCGATGAATCAGCGGAGGAAGAACGACGGCTCTGTAATTTAAAATTGAACAGCGCTCGTAGAAAACACTGTAAGCGGCAAAATTCAAGAGTTTCGATTTTTTATCGCGCAATCTTCTACATACCAATGATATATACTGTAGTCTAACACTTTGTGCGTGCAATTTACCTCTTTAAATGATTATTGATATTGCTAGAAGATGGTGTCATAACGTCGCCTCTATAGAGAAAGATATAAGGGCTAATAAGCATTGGTTAATCGCTTTTCGACTTTTTTCTATGCCATCCATCTGAATGAATGGAATACTTGGTTTTCCTTACAACTAGCATCGATGCACGATTTTTCTCTTCCTCCTGAAAAGCTTGTTTCTTACGGTGCGCGCTTACGGTGTTTTCTACAAGCTTCCGTCAATTGCTTCTTAGAAGTCCGAAACAGGATATCTACGTTAAGAGTACTCTGATGCGCGACGACGGCCTAAATTATTTATCGTAATCGACTGCGTTTCTGTTGAAAATTTCAACGTTTATTTAAGCCGGTTAACGCGAAACCTTTGATCGATTCAGCTTGCTTGGCTTCGCTCTCGTCAACGCACCCGGCTAATGAAATATCGATCCTCGCGAATCGGCATTTCGTACCTAAAGAAACGGATAAAATCGACTGGCTACGCGCTAGCTATAAATTTATCTTCGGTCGTGAACACCAACTTTCAAACGCTTCGCGTGAAAGGTCGAGCGCGGTGCTTTACGCCGCTTACCGTCGTCGCGGTAGCTTCGTTTCGACCACGCTGATATTTACAGAGTACAGTGCAAGACCTGATACAAACCAGAGATGCGATATCGAAGTGATTTTACTATGCCGACGAGCTGTACAATTCGATTAATTCATATTTTTGATATCGTAGCGTATAAGAGCTTGTCTGCTGTGTATTGGAAATATCGACAAAATATCCTGTTATTGAGAATATAAGTCATCGAAATGGAAACACATTGTGCAATTGACGCCTTAGCCTGTTAACCAGCCTGTTAATTTAACCTGTCGAAGACCAGATAACTCGCCATATTCGTATTTTTGAAATCTTATTTTATTTACTTAATACCATTGTACTTTATTGCTGTGTCGTGCATCACTACTACCGAATATCGTACTAACAGCCTATCATAAGCGTACATTGCCGTACCAATAGTCCTGATTCCTAATTTCGATATCAAAGACTAGCGAATCTCCTAGTACTACTCCATGTATCCTCGAAATTTCAAATATTTTTTCTAAAATCGTATTTTGTCATTTCTACGTCTCATATCGGAGTAGAATCGCGATAAAAAGACAGAACAAAAACAATTAGCAGAAGAAGCCTTCGATGATCGTCGACCATGACCAACGCCAGGACTAATTGTCCTAAGGCACCAGACGAAAATAGATACGGCATTTTTCTTTCCGTTATCAAACGCGTTATACGTCAATTTCGAAAATAAGTAGCGAACAGTAAGTACGCAAGAAGACAAAAAATTGTTATCAAATGCTCGTATGCTCCAAGTATTTCCTTCAAAGACCGAAGCGAGGAGAAAGCGATGAACAATTTTCCTAGTTAATACGATACTTTGATTTTTTCGTTAATTCGTATGTTCTTCCGGTTTTTACGATTGAGAATAGAATTTCAGTCGAGTTGCATCGATTTGATAATAGAAGTCACTTTTTAAATTGTATCTATTTAACAAATTTTTTTTTAATTTGCACGACTATATTCAATTTTGATAAGAGTATGGAAAAAAGAGTAGAGAATAAAACAGGATAAACGCGAAATGGAAACACATTACAAAATAGTAAAAAAGGCAGTCGATTCGACCATACTCTAAAAACCATCCTTTGTGTGTGCTTCGCCACATGATGCAAAGGTTATTTCTATATTTGTTGAAAACTCAACATTTTTTCCATTAAAATATTTTTTCTTCTACGTTAGTTATTTCCGTTATTATTTCCGTCCAGAACGGAATTCGATCAACGCGTATAGCGTTTCTGCTATTTAAAGATAAAGAAAAAGAATATAGAACATATTAACGATACGAATTACCAAATATTTTACTTGCGGTCAAATATCTAAATAACGATCGTGCGCGTGTAATTTCTAACGACTGATTTAATTTGCAAGCAACGTTCGTCGATTTGAAGCTTGCACAGCCTCGTACGTCGATCCTCTAAATTTACGCGCAAACTGATTAATCCATACACCGCGGAAATTCTAATTCATCGTGTCCTATTCATTTGATCCTATAACGCAATTAGAAGGTTAACGTAACCTTTCGGAAACGATGAAACGAATCTAACGCGGTCTCTCACTGTTTTAATTTTATTTTTAATATAAACGATATCGAATTTAATTAACAATATGCAGAATATTCGACCAATTAAATTATACGCGAATTTTAACGATGAACAGAGGGAAATAGATAAGATGCATGAAAATTTAATTAACGATACGAGCGGCAAATTGTTCCTTAAATTATAATATGGATATTAATATGAGAAATTTATATAGAGAAGAAATATGGTATGGAAGAAATTTTCTATGAGAAGCGAAACAATTTGTATAAGGAAGAAACATGGGAGAGATTTTCCACGAAAACTAGGAGATATTTTAAAAGAGAAAACAACACGAAAATAGTCGTTCCGACGTATAAGTTGAGAAATTCGTTCGTTGGAGTAGAATATCACCTCATGCGGAAACTGGAATCGCTGTTTGCCAGAATTTTACGCGTTTGTATGAAGTTTCTGTAAGCTACTTCGCTGCGTTAAAAGCGTCCCATAAAACTGTCCATGAACATTCTGTACATACGCCTTTTGTAGCAGGCGAACTATGGGTTGGAATCTTGGAACAACTCGCCATTTTGCTCGAAAGAAACGAAAAACTCTAAAAATTCTCATTCGCTGTTTTAATTTTTAATTTTACAACTCTTCTTGCAATCCTAGTTCGTGCAATCTACTTTTCGAGATTACAAGACTTTTTTAAACCGAAATAAAGAATCGAGGATATTAATTTATGATCCGTCCTTTCGCATAATTGACGCACAGAATTCGTTGCATAGTTCAGTCCTTTTTCAAAGTAAATTCACAATTCTAAATTAACACTGACGGCCATATTCTGAACCACAATGATATTAGTAAGTTCGAATTTTAATCGTTGGAAGAAGAAGAAAACCTAATAAAAAGACGTACAATTTACAAAAGTATTTGAACGCTTGTAGAAATATTTTCTGGCCATACTGTATATTATACAAAATATCTCGTACGGCATACGGTACGATATAATTACCACGATTACATTAGCAAAGTTTCAAACAAATTGAAGTTACAAGATACTCTTTGCAAATATACATTCAAGAAAAATGAAAAGATCGTTAGAGCAGTGAATTATTTGTTGCATCAATGTCCTCTAATATCTTTAGACAGATGCACCTTTAACACTAACGATGTATTCATACTAATACGTCGCCTACGATATCTTGTTACTCGTAGTCTGGAATTTCCAGTGTGGTTACACATTCTACCATTATGGTCACGACAGTCGTGTCTCGTTACAATGTTGAATATTTTAGAAAATCTCGTATATCACGTCCGTAATACGTCCATAAACATTTTTCTACGATAAACATTCAAACACTTTCGCGAATGATCGTAGATTGAAAAGAAACAGAAATTCATCGGAGGGACACTCGCGGGAAAACCATCGTGAATAATCCATCATACGTATTTTGCTGTTACAACCTTGATCGAGACTTTTAATCCGCCAGAGGGAAGGTATTTATTTATGAGAAATTATATGACACTTCCTTGAACGATGCGAAACCGATCGTCCGCGTAAAACGAGCCATAAAACTCTACCAGGCGAACTTTATATGACACGTGACGTTTCAATCTGTCGTTACAAGTTAAAACCCGCAATCAATCGTCGAAGACTCCGAGCGATACGATTTATAGCTATGTACGGTTTCGACGAACCGTCAACGGTATAATTCATGAGAGAAGTCGGGCGAGTGAACTTTAATTGTCAGTTTGTATATGCTCGAGTGTTTCGACATTTTCGCATTGAAATTCGAATTTTGCGTACAAACGAGGAAAATACGGAAATTTACTACTACAGATACGATCAGAGCTCGATGGCATATTAAACGTTTGATAATTGGAACGGAACGTGTGAAAATTTATAAAACCGTGATAAAATTTCTCACGCAGCTTTCTCTGTGTTACATCTGTATGTAACGATAAAGGTAAAAGAATTTTATAGCGGAGTAATCGTATAACGCGTAGAAATTTATAAGAATGTGGTAAAAAGTTTTAATTACATTATCCCCTTTTATTATAACAAGGCGCAAAAGTACGTACATTTTAAACTCCGTTAAAATCAACGTAACAAAAAACGTATAATTACACCAATTAGTGTCTCTTAAAAGGTAATGGTTGTGTGACAGCGAAATATATGTATATGCGCGTGTTCGCAGTAATAGAAACAAACGACCAAAACCATTGTTAATTTTCATTAAAAATTTGTATATCTATAGAAAATGTTATAGAACCTAACATTGATACAACGGGTTAGTTTGACCATGAACAATTAAAAGATCATTATATCCTGTTCTTTCTTTTGTCGCGAGCTTCGATATCAAGAATTTTACATTGGAAAATAACGTAATAAACGTATATTATACCAAAGCATTTTAATTCTTCGTTCGAGGAAGCAACTGTTTTTATTACCTTCCAGCAAAAAGCAATATAATCCTAAGCGATACGAAAGGACATCTGAAATACGTTCTGAGAATAGAGAAGATTCTTGGTGAATGGTTAAAACTGGCCGAATCGATGGGTTTGACGTGGGGTAACTTTTTCGATGACGGTAGCCTAGAATCCACCGTCAAGTGATACAGGTTTACGCATGGGTGGACAGCCGTATTGTGTTCACGCTCGCATTCTCTAAAGTTCGAACATGTCCGCTGCAAGAACAAATATCAAGCGGCGCGTATGTTTCGTGGGATGAAATATACAGAGCCCACGAACCAATGGCAGTTTTAGAAGAAAATAATACCCAATTATTCTTTTCGTTTCTGGAGTTCTTAGAACAATCTATCGGACTTTTGCTATTTCGCGAGTTAAAGATACCGTGGTTCCGAGTTAATGAGAAATACCGTGGTTAAAGAATAATGATTCTTCGAAAAGGTGCGATAATTCGTGAATCGAGTTGAATTCAATTATAATGTTAAATGTTAAACAAATGACCTAAAATTGTGTGCTGCAAGAACGTAAAGTAAAATTAGGCGAACTTAATTTTTTGTACAAGGGATCTTGTAAAACGATATCTAGTTACAAAACTTTTATATTGGGTGTGATTATTATTGACATATATCGCATATTCTGTCCATCATAGATGTCATATTAACTTCAAGTATCGTTTTACAAGTCATTTTTTATTTTCTATGTTGTTCTTTTATAAATGCTTAAGTTTTTATTTCTGTCCTCGTGCACGATGTTCCAAATCCGACGGCTTTGTAATTCGAAACCATCTGCCACGCCCATTTTTCAAAACGCGCATTCCCTTTTTACGCAGAACCAACAAAATGAAAATTTATAAAATGCGTTCGTTCCGATCGCGTTCTCTCCGACAAGAAATTTCGAAAATTCGCTCTGAACAGCAAAACTTCTTTCTGTTTTTGTTTCCTGCAGAACCGTAGGAAATACAGTAAAAAGCGTTGAATTTTTCAAAAGTCCCGCGCCATGCTGAAGCATTTCGTTGTGGATGATAGAATAATGAGACAGGTCGCAGCTGTTTCCTACGGGGCGAACTTGTTAAAAATTTCATCGTCCTTTTAGATTTTTCTCTGTGCGAAACGCGACTCGATCGTCTCGTTCGAATTCCAACGATCGCCGGTAAACGAGTTATTTAAATGAACGCATCTTGCATCCAGAGAGTTGATTGTATTTATTTACGCAAGACGAACTGATACAACATTAATTTCCAACAAAATCCCACTGGATCACCTGCGCTTGGATGTTAAATCTCGTTTGCATTTTTTTCCTCTGAAATAATTCTTTTGATAGATACAAAATTCCACCGATTAATAAAACGTTACAGTATGAATCAGTTTATCGTTTATTCTACGATTTATCGTTAATCTCTTTCGTTCATTCATCGACCGATTCTCGCGTGCAATTGGTATAATTATGATAACGAGACAGCTGGAAAGGTTCAGGCTTTTCTCGGCTCCTAATTGCTACCTCTTTTAATTCCTCAACAATCTAACTGTTTTTTTATCCGTTCCAGACTGAGATTAAACGCACGATATACTTTATCTCTTCTCCTTTTTTCTTTGAGTTGTCATTAGCGAATTCGTTAAATATTGTTTTTCCCTCATTACGATCGGGAGAGTTATTTGATTCTCTTTATTTAACCTGATCCAGAGAATGACGGTGCACCAAGTTCAACTTCGTCCCTTCGAGTGATGAAATTCTATTTGAACTTCGTTCTCGTAACGGTACAATTCAATTTGAACTTCGTCTTCATAATCACGGGGTAGTTTAAGTCAACCTTCAATCTCGGGCTGATGAAATCAAACTTCATTATGGCGACGAAGAAAAATCAAGTATAATCTGATCATCGAACACGGTATTTGAAATGCGATACCTTTGCGATTAGTGAAACTTCATTTCCACCCAAGAATTTCAACAATTTGTGATACTCGCAATTTGATCAAATTCGCCAGTCAAATTTCAGCCCTTTGGTGAAACACACGAAGAAAAACATGATATCAATTACACCCGAGATAAATTTCATAATCCAGATCCGTGTTCGTTATCTCTGCACTCGCAGAATTAAATTCTAACTGTATATCCTCTTTACGGAAGAAATCAATCGAGACGCCGTACACCTGTTATCGTACAGCGTTCGTCCCAATTATCCGCTGCACTAACGCGAAACTTGATCAGTATTCCGAGAAGAATACCTGCCAACTGTGAACCGTTATCTCGGAATTAACTGAATGTTTTAAAACAAGACTGAAAAGAAATTTCGAAGAAAGTCGATTACCAAAGACCTGCAGATACAAATGCTAGGTCTTATATGAGATTATATTATTTTCCATCGTTCGTACGTCATTTCCATATACCATTTAGATGATACGATATCTCTATATAATTTCCATGTTCTTTTGAAAAACAGCTGTCTCTCCGATTCCATTCGCAGGTTTCACAATCCAACGTCACATGGTCAATTCTCAATGCAGTTGCAATTTCGCGTTTTTGGCATCCTGGTGCGTATATATTTTTGGACATCGTTATTTACGAATGCTAAAAATTTGCGAAAATGTGTCGTGTGCTCGTCAGATTCGAGTTTTAAAATAACTTTTATGATCGTAGAAGTTGCAATTGAAGAATTTCTAATTCAAATACTGAGGAATTCTAAGCTCTCGTTCAATTCCTATCGAATTCAACGAATCGAATGGCTGCCCGTCCTTGCAGTTTAAGAATTTAGGAACTCGGAAATAACTGCAGCTTTTTCAAATTCCTCACCGACGAGCAACCACGAAAGAACTCGATCTGCCCCATATTTTTCACCATTTTTAGCCACAGAAAACCTCCGACATATCGCATTCCCTCTGCCCAACGATTTCACTCGATCAACGATGAAATACGCGCTACTTCTCTGAAATTCCCAGAGAAACGAGTATCTATCTGTCGTTCGATCCTGCCGAGTTTCAACGAATCATCCCTTTGGGACGACTCTTCATTGCGCATACCGCGCTATACCTACGAGAACCGTTCGATACCTGATTGAAATACGTATCGTTCGCAGCCTCGAATTGGCATCGCTTTTGCCCCCTAATCACTATAGCATCCTATTCCTATTCCTTCTCCAGCCAGTAATACCTTATTTCTATTCCACGGATTAATACGGCGAAGAAGAGCGGTACGTTTATTCTTTTATTTTCTCTCTTTCTTTCCTTTTCCTTTTCTATCGAAAGGAAAGGAGGAATTATTTAAACGGGGATTCGGATATGTACGCGGTTCGCTGATTAACAGGCCGTAGCAAACAGGTCGACAGCTTCGTGTCGCACGTGCGAACACGACTCGCAATTTCGTGTCGCACCTTCGGTGTACGCTGAGGAACAGAGAAGCTTCGAAAGGCGATTTTCGAGGATCGACGCGTTTTCCGTGAAAATTGCCTACCACAAACGATCAAGTAAAAGTCGATAGTCTGGTAAAGTTGAGCGAAGTTGGGTTTAAGCTACCAAACTAATAGAAAGATTACTCCGCTTTCTCGGTTGCTCAGTTCGATTGGCTAGTTTCATATGGTTTTTCTGTTTCACATCTGTAGTCAATGAATTTGTTCCTCGTAACTGATTTTACAAGTAGATTGTTCAATATCGAGCGTTATTAAAACGACTGTTTAATTTCAGAGTGACGTCAAATTGATAAATGTTAACAGGGAAAATACAATCTCCGCGTTGATCAATAATCCTTGTTGTTTTTGTAATAATAATAGAACAAGTTGCTCTTTGCTAGGTACGTAACAGCATCGTAACAAATATCAGTGAACTCTAAAATCTCGATTTCTTTTCTCTCCTCGAAGATTCGCCATCAGACGCTAAATATCAAAGTCAGTAGCTTCACATTTTACCGATATAATCGCGTTAGTCGTATCTTCTAATTTCTAATGGAATTTCAGTAACTCTCCTATAATACGCACAATATATTCATAAAAATTGTGAAATATTTTCTTGACCTTCCGATAATACGAGGTACGCCTACATAACGTGCGTAGCGCATTTCCACGATTAATTAAACTTCAAAATAATTCGACTGTTGCGAAATTTTAACACGTTAAAGTGCCCATGAAGCAACGAGTTACGGGACCGATCGAGGAGCGGGGAAAAGGGTTCAGCCTCGTCATCTTTCGAGCCATATTTTTAGAGCGGTTTACAGCATTACTTTGAAACGCAATACCGTGCAGACACGTTGTGTGTCTTACACTGGTTAAATGAACTCACACGATATATTGTCGGCCGTACGAACGGTACAGCTGGTCTGTTCGACAGGGAATGCTCGCTGAACCCTGAAAGAAATTTTCGTTTTATTTCACTCGGCTAACCAAGCTTGTAATTAATAATTTTCCGTGCGGCAAGGTGGCAGCCTACCGCCGTTGTTGGTAAACACGGATTTCCCTTTAACCAGCACCAGCCAGGGGATCGTCGTTTATTTTTAAGATGAAATCTATTTCGAGGTTGCACCAGCCGGTCCCTTTCATTAACTTTTATTACCGCGGCGAACGCATTCGATGATTTATGTCGTGACACGTTCTCTACCAAATCCAAACCTTGAACTGCAATTTCACGGCAAGGTTAACGCGAAGATTATTTCAGATGGCAGATATGTTACTTTCTCGTGACAACCGCGACCGTCGATGGAGAAAGTAGAGTAGAGCGATATGCCATCGACAAATTCATTTTCGCAAGTACGAGGTTGTAGGATCTATAATAATATTCTGCGATTCCGAAGCTGAAATTAAATTTTCCGATAATAGAGGAAATCAGATAGAATCGTATAGCATAAAAAAAGTTCACTCTTGCTAAGAAATATCTGGTTCTAGGATCTAGAATATTATTCCAAGATTGTGAAACTGAAATCTGTAAAATCGGAAATAATCAGGAATTCCAGAAAAAGCTATCAAACTTTAAAATCCACGGAAGGATTGGAATAGGTTTAACAAGATTTAAATAAAATTTAGATAAAGGAAAAGCTAACTACCTTGGAGAATGCAAACAGCCAAAGATTAGATTAATCTTGTCGTTTCCTGTGTTTAAGCAATTTTCTAAGTTTCAGAAAAGTATAAATAAAGCATCGTCGATAAGGGTAATCCTTCGGATTTTATGTCAAAATTTCTCGTGAAATATTACCTTCGTGTTTGATAACGATACAAAAATTCGAACAGTGTTACAAATCGTCAAAAAATATTAATCACAGTTACACAAAAGGAGAAGTATTTCGATTTGAAAACGAAACGAACAAAAGATAAAGAGCAAACTTTGGCAACCGATCGCTGTTGAAATAAAATATATGGATATAAGGCATTAGCTAAATATTAAAGACCCGACGCGTACAAATAGAAAAATAAGGGACGTTATTCATAGCCGCGCGAAGCATACTCGCCGTGCTTATAAATATATCGCGGGACCGGTAATTTCACCGGAGTGTTTATGACAGAAAATACACCTGCACATACGAGGTATATTTTCTGTCCCGTGGCAATGTCAACAAATCGTTATATCCGTACTATCCACCAGCCGAGGCTTGCCAGGGGGAAGTTAAACGTGCGGTAACTGCGCGTTTATTATTTCAATTTTAATTAAATACGCACGCATAATGCGATCGTGAGGTACAATTGCAACGACAACAGCACGCATCGATATAAATGTATTGCGTGATCGATCCAAGAACAACGACCCAAAATATGCATTTACAGAATTATCATTTCGAATAGGTTTGTACCTAAAATGAGAGAACAATTTTTTCACGTAAAAATTAGTTACTATTTTTGTATGGACTAAACTATTGTGAAAATTCATTACGATCGCACGACGATTATTTTTATATCAAGATATTAATATTCTATCGTTCTGGAAATTTCAAAAATATTTAACAGTAAAAATTATTAGGACAATCAGAATCGTCGATTCGTAATTTTTCATAGGAATTTTATAGATTTACGATATTGCATTTTTTAGGGTTTTAATGGCTTTGGTAAAGTATGTAGGTTGTAATAATTATTTTTTGCCTCTCTCATTTTTGTTATTTTAGTACAAGTTTTGTGCTTTAGTTTTATTAAGGCGGTAATTTCTATTGATCGCGGTAATTTCGATGACGTAGTTAAACTTTTTAACGGCCTCGCGTGAACGTCGACGAGAATGATGCATGTTTTGAAGAGCGTTATTATTAAAATTAAATTAAGATTGTGTAGATAGGGTTAACGAAGTTCGTTAATCACAGGCTCCAAAAATGTCTTACAATATTAATGCGATATAACGATGCACGATCTAAATAAAAATACCATTATTAAAATTATTCTACAGTTTTATCGTAGTAGGAGATTTGATTGATTTGCAATTATCCTAGAATAATTCACGAAGATTATCATACTTGGGAGTAGCGACCCGTAATCGTAAAAACGTTTCACAGGAAACAAGATGAATTTGTCCGCTCCTCCACGATATCGGCGTAGCTCGATGTGTAGAGTTTAATTTGCATATCGTGTGCACGGCAGTTATATCTGATACAACTTGTTTTTACACGCGCTTGTGACGTACTCTATGACTGATGTAACTTTCGAGTTCGCGATAAAATCATTATCGTCGAACGCTTTTATCCCTCCGATTTACAGAAATACGAAATTTCAATTTTCAAACTGAACCGAAGGTTCTTTTACATCGTTTAATTTAAATATACGAATAAAGATATCTATCGCCGATGTCGAAATAACAACAAAAAGTGTTCGTCGATTCGGCACGGTATTTCCATTTTGATATAGAAAGAGCAAGGATTAAAAAGGTTTCGAAAAAAGTAAGAATTTTAACGATATCATAAATTTAGAAAGAAGAAGTTATTGTAGAATATTTAATTAGGAAAAAAATAATAAGCGAAGATAACAATTCTACCTCTGAAACTGACGGTAAAAGAGTATATGTTGGAAAACTGTAGAAAAATATCCTGACAAATTGTAAATTTCAGGAGAAGCTAAGGTCGATTATTTAAATAAAAAAAAATTGCATTTATATCGAATTCCTGTCGAACTCGAACGACGTGTCTATTTGCTCGATGGAAATTGTATGCCTGTCACGAACCACCCTATACAATTTCCGTTGGAAAAAGAAATATTACAATTCCTGTACACACAAAATTCAATTAACGTAAGATCTTCGATAAAATAACAAAAATTAATTTTCTAGGAATTGACGAAGCACGAACGATTCTAATATCCGATGGGTGGACAGAATAAACTTAGATGAAGGGCGCGAGAAGAAACGACGGGCAAACATGACCGGTATCGATCAACGATCTTCCACGACTTTATGGACATGTACCGTTCGTTTTATGAGGGATGCTCTCCTCGCTATGATTCGTCCTTTTCTGTTTCGTCGAGCACGTTCGTTCGAAGCTTTCAGCGCAGTGAACGTCTGGTACAATACGACTGCTGGAAGCAAAGAGGAAGAGAAATAAACAGAAAGAAGGGTGACTTGTTGCTGATGGCGATCCACTTTGCTTTGAAAAACCCAACGTCGGTTATTATCACTTTCCCCCTTTCCTATGAAATTCCAGGAAATGTTTAATTCTTATCGCTACAATTTTTACACGGCAAATAATTTTATTCTTGTGCTTTCCTTTTTTATTTTATCGCATCTTATTTCTTTGAGAAAAGAAGCCATGTTTCCTTTACAGACCTGAACAGATGATTTTGTGTCGTTAATCGTTATTGAATTTTGACTTTAATTAATTCATAGATGCTGCTGAAGTGCGCACGTTACACGTGATATAAATATACGATCTAACGTGGTTAATATGTTTGACCGTAACAGCGGATTATAATCGAGTATATAAATAGGTGCACGTATATTTCCTGAATACAAAGTTGACCACAACCTTCGTAAATTGTTAAAGGTAGCATAGCAACTCTCGATGCGATGCACCGTTCTCGAAGTCGTTACATATATTTGTGTTTGGACTCGTAATCGAAATTTTTCATAAATACATGTTCGGCGAAATATCCTGTTATTCCAATTTCGAAGTTGAACCCGAACTAATTTCAAAATTTTCCAATCCAGAGTCGTACTTACGAAACGATAAGCCACTGTAATATTGAAATATAAAAATCAGCAGTCGTGATTGAATATAATCGAAAGTCCGATTTTTTCATTAAATTTAACGATACGAGAAAGACAAAGCGTAACACAGGTATCGAAGTGTCGATATATTTTTGTTATGTCATAGCTGATAAAAAAACAAATTCATCCATGCATAATGTATTAACCTTCTAACGAGCAGATCTCTTTATCTTACAAAAGATAATCTTACGCAAAAGGAAGGATGTAAGTCTTTGTGAAGACGCTTCTTACACCTTACCATTTCAAAGCTTCTTTAAATAGATGAATAACAAATATAAAACAAGAAAACAACCGGCTTGCGACTACAAAGTAATTTCAAACATCGACCGCGATGTGAAAAACGGATTACCATTCGTAAGTATTAGGTACTCCGTAAAAAATTATTAATAGCGTGATACAAAATGATACAAAAATTGATATGAAAAATTATTTTAAAAAATCATTATTATTAATGAAAATTACCTTAAAAATTATTAATGATTCTGAAACTTCAAAAAAAAAAAAAAAAAAATTTCCCTCGCTATATTTATTTTATTATGATACCAACCCTTCCTAACAACCTTCCACCCTATTGTGTTTTTTCCGCTGAGAGCAAGGGAGAATTTTTATATTCTAACATCAGGTGACTCACCCTTTGTACGTTCACTGGCAGTCGATTTTAATTATCGATAACCGAAAATACTATCGGTAACCCCTCGAATACCGACGAGGGCCAAATATCGGAATATCGTCCAATAAACAATGCAGGTCGATAAAAATAATCGAAAAAAGGGACGTATACCGGAATATGGCTTACAGCGGACGCGTGGCAAGACGCGAATCAATATTATTTACTATTCTATAGTAACGAAACGTTAGCGGGTCGTTATGTTTACTTACGTCGAGCTCAAACCCTCCCCCTGTGTTCCGTGTTCGTTGACCTCTCGAATATCCTGGCAGGCCGTACTTAGACGTACGGCGAGGCGAACGCTCGATATCTAGTCTCGACACTACGGCGGACAAGGTACGCCGTTTACTCATTCATATATTCATTTCGCAAACGATCCGAGCCGTTTAATAACGCACCGCTTTCATTAAACCACAGTCAACAGAGCCTCTTCCGTACTAGATAGTAGATACAATAAGATTATTCTTAGCGTTCACGGCTGGATGATAATATTCAATTTGGGACGTGGGAAGAGCAGTTTGTTGCTCTGAGACGAAGAATAGGAGAATGGTTTAAATATGGTGTGTTGTTTAGATAAAGATCGTTCGTGGAACTCTAAAAACGGTTGTGTATCGGTTACTAGATCGCGGATATTCCTGCGATTTTTCATTTTTAGCAACGTAAATAAAGTAATGAAATGTAAAGAAACAATCGTTTCTCAATCTAGATGCTACACGTAGATTTGCTATAAATGCATAAGAATCTACGGTCTAGCGATTGATGTTTTCTTAAGCACAAATTAGAGATAAAGGAAGAGATAATCGAAGTGGAATGAACGTAATATCGAATGATAAACTATTTTGGAATAGTCAATGCGACTAGAGTATTGAGAAGCCAAAAAACTAATTTAAAAAGTTATTGAGATATGACCAAAAATTTAGCCGAAAACGATGAAAAATAGACTTTTAAAAAGTAAAAAGTAGCAAGAAAATACTTAAACATAAATTACAAGATAATATTTCAATGAAAGTTTATCTTGAAGTTTTCATTAAAGACTATGCTCTGCAAAAGCGGTTAAGGTTTTAAGGTTCATAATCTCAGAAAGAAGCTCAAACGAGATGTTACTGGCCAAAACTCAGGAGAGATTAAGATAGTATCGGAGAAATCAACGAAAAGTGGAAGAGCGAAAAGAGTTTCGCTGATGTCATCCGTTTGAAGTCGGGAAATTAAATCGAACCACTGGAGGGAGATCTCTCGAAGAGTCGCAGACGCGGATATCGCTTATTAGTTTCGACGCTCAGTTTCTCATTTTCATCTTACAAACCTTTCACGTTTGGAACTAGACAATGCCGCTGTGATCTTCTGAAACGATATTATCGTTGCTTAAATAATCGACATAAAACGAGAGCAACGAATCGCGTTTCCTAATTACTTGATTAATCCCTTTGACAATCTACGTTTAAACAATTTTCTCTCCGCTATGAGACACGAATGACAAATCTGACAAAAATTTCAGACCGAAGATTTCGACGGAGTTTCGAAACAGAGATTCGACGATCATCCACATATCGAAAATGTACACATTTTTAAATTAACAATAACCTATTAATAATTAATTAAATTAATAAAAGCCTATTTTTATTTTTTATACCGAATTACTATTTCGCGATAAAATGTACAATCCTAAGCTTAACTGGTACATACACACTTTTCGTATATGTGATATAGATATAGTATATATGACACCGATATACATTGCCATCGGTAAGGGTTTTAAAATACTAAATATTCTAAAGAAATATCTATCGTTCGAAATCGACGGTTTAAAGTTTAAACAGTTGCTATCGATACTCCTGTAATTTACCGTAACGTGTAAATCATTCTCTGCAAATTGCTCGTAATTTTCCGTTCGTTAAATACTTCGCTTACCAGTGTACATAAATGAACGATCGCGGATTAGTTGAACGCTCGAAACCTTATTTGTATTGAACGTCGATTAGCGGCGGACAGACTTAATTGCACAAATAAAGTATAAATAACCCGATATTGGCGAAACGATCGGTAACAACAACGTAACCTTGCCGTAAATGAACATGCGATCAACAAGATAAACTGGCAGTAAGTCAAGAAGTACGATTCACTTTGTATCGTAACAGGTGGTCGAATTTTCCTGGTGCACGATAGAATCGTTGACGGGGCGAGGCGACGTTTAATTTCTATTAAGCGGCCGTTAGTTTCGCTATTCGACTAACGCGGCAAATATCGCTTACACGCTCGAGAAATAGAAAATAAATGATCTCGTTAACGCGTTTTATTTTCGCGCGAAAGACAGCTATATCGTGAAACGGTAGTCTCGACCGCTCAAGACTCGTCCAATTTGTTAGACGGCCAATTCTTCGCAAATGATATCTCTGTCTCTCGAATCGAAAACATCGAAGTAATAACGCAGCCTTCGATCGTTGATTTATTACGTGATCGATAGACAGCCAAAAATTAACTATATAAGACCGGTTACGGGGAAAATTAAGTGTATCGACTTATTAGAGACTGATTATTATCGAAGATCGATTAATGGGACGATAGGTTATCGGATTATCGTCCTCAGCTTCGCTCCCAAGTCTCGCTTAACGCAGATTCGATCATTGTAACGAGCGTCGATTATTATATTTCGTAACGACGAAGCAAGCTTTTTACTCTCACGCGATAGGTAAGATCGTGTAAAAGAACGAAACTGTTTATATGATTTGACGGAATAAATGTAACGCGGTAACTAGAAAATATGATATATCAACGTGTGCCAGAGTTAGCTCAGCTTTCGACGTCGGAGAATTAATGGAAAATTTGGAGATGATCTCGTGTAAGAAAAATTGGAGGACGAGAACAGCGAGACTGAAAGAAACCGTTATATTTTTATATAGAAGATCTTATCCTTTTTTAATATTAGAGTTCAATATTAAAAAAGAAACTACAAGATTCAAAATGAAATGTTCTTGCCTCTGCGTGATGCTAAAGATGAAAATAGAAAAATCATACTGATTTTCAGAGAAACGGTTGGATCGTAGTATGTATGTAGTCGAACCCCAAATCCTTCAAAGAGGGTTAAGGGATTTACGTGTTACAGGGAAGAAAATATTGGACGCCAGAGTGGGATATACTGTCGGACAAAACTGTCTATTAAACCGGCTCAATACCGCGTTTTCATCTAGCTGTTCTATCTATAACAACAAAAATATTTTATCTAATGCAAAATTAAGATCTATTTTGGAATTTTTCCGTCTAATCGATTTGAAAATTGAGATTATTCGATGAGATTCTTGATAATTCCAAATTTGTAACCACTTTTATAGATCAAAAAAGAAAAAAATCAAAGGAAAGCCTGATAAATGGACGAACAAGATTAAAAGGACTAAACCTGATAAGACAGAGTAATAAAAAAAGGCGAGATAAGATAAATGAATAAAGAACGAGGATATCAAACTAAAACACGAAAAGGACATACGCATACCAAGAGAACACGCAAATATTCCATAAATAAAATATATTCGTTTTTCCATAAATCGTCCTATGCATAGAAGCGTAAAAAAATACTGACCTTTCCTGAAATCTTATTTTATACCATTCATACTCAATTTATCGGTTAGCATTAAAATCGGTAGCATTAAAATATCACTACAATAAATTTACCTCGACAAATCAGCGTTACGCATTGAACATCGATCGATTCAATAGCTTAAATGATTCAGCGTCCTTCCGCCGGTCATTTCATTGACGCTAATTGTAAGAGGATTTGGCCAAAGTTAATGGCCCGGTGGTATTACACATCTGGTGGTAACCGTGCCAAGTTGATTAACGAGAAATAACGACGGTTCGTCGTACAACCTGTAAATTCTTGTTTACGGTAGGGACAAACAACCGTGGGCAAATTTCCCGGAAATTAATTTCCCCGCAAAGAACAAATACGAGTAATGACATCATCTCTCTAGAATCGTCGAGTTATACGTTTCTTCGAGGAATTCTACGTAACAAATTGTAATAAGATTTCGCTGTAAAAAGTGATGCAAGCGGTACGATTGTGACTGTAACACGATATACGTACAGTGGCTCACGAAAGCATTCGAATATTTGTCACAGAAAATTTTCACCGGTATGTCGTACGTGTTATGCGAAACTCTGTGAAATTTCGCTAGCACTGTAACGAGATACGACTATCGTGATTGCGAATTATGCATGAGGTACATATAAATATATAGTAATGGTAAAGATCATTCTAGCAACATATATAGAAATTACTGAACGTTTATTGCAAACATGTACTTGGTGGAAAATTGCCGTACAGCATGAACGATAGCATCAAACGTGTAACTTGTAAAGCATAGATATATACTTCCGGTATATACCTTTTCACTTCTACGATTTTCAGAACTTCGTTAATACGATAACGACGGTCGTGCTTAGTTACAGTGATAACATACAGGTAAATAGTTGCTAGGAATTTTGAATACTTTCGTGAACTAATTCTAAGGAATTTCTTCTTGACACTCTTTCTATCGCAATTAGTAATTTGAAGACAGAGGGAAATAAAATGAATCGCATCGATGAAAGAAGGAAATACGCAAACGAGCCACGAACGTGGAGAAATATTGCGGTTTTAATTAACGAATGTGAACTGAAAGCGAGAAGCTAAAAAAAAAGATAACTCTTTCAGTTAGCGTATTCGTTAGTTAATTTGCAACGAAATAAAGTACTGGGCGCAAATGTGCGAAGGACGAGCTGTATAATTTTTTAATTTCCAATTTCGTTATTTCTACGGTTATTGGTAGATTTTTCATTTTTTCTCCACACATCTACCGTTCGCCTTTAAGCAAAGACCGAAGACTCTTTCGTTTAGTTTCTAGTAGGTCGATGGAACAAAAATTCAATAAGTCCTTCTATGTATCGAAAATTGAAAAAGCGCATCAATATTGAAAATCATGGAACAAAGGTATCGAAAACAAAAGAATTTCAATCTATCGTATACTATACTACCTCAGAGAATAAAAAATCATAACGAAAAAAGCTTAGGATGAATTAATATTCTTTTTAGATTTACCAATTTACGTTATTAATCTTTTAACACAAAAAGTTGAAGATATACATATAAGCATATGATACAACAAGATCTTGAAGATAAAGCGATTATTATTATATAAATAATTCATATTGAATTCATTTTATTACATTATCAAAGGACTAATAAAGTCATTAACATTTAATAGATTGTTTGAGCACTGGAACAAGTATTTTTACGCTGCATATAATTTGAAATAAAAATTATGATAAAGTTCACGCGTGTATTACATTATCGCGCTTATCAACGTTTTAATGCCTCTTTACGCGAGAAAGATCCACGAAGTGAGATTTCGCTGACGAAGCAAGTACTGCCAGAAGAAATATTAATTTTACAGCAGGCTGTGCACTCGATAAACCTAGCAAACCGTGGCGATATTCTCGAATCTGATGCGGCGCACGCCTGCAAGGCAAATGTCCTCCCTTCGAACGATCGTCCCCCGGAAATCGTTTAACGAGAAATCGAGAAACGCGATTAGATTAAAGACAGCGGACTCGATTTCCCGCGAGCTACGCTAAACATCCAGTTCGCGATTATTTACTTTTGATCTCTATTTCCAAATGTCTGGAAACGATGCTTTTCTTTTAGGTGACTCTCCTCGTTACAAACAGCGACGTCTAATAACACGTTTCTGGAAATATCGAGGGCGTAGCATGGGATTAAGAGACCCGACTTCTTTGCAGAGGAGAAAGAGATTTTCATCGAATTTTTCAAAGAAATTTTTCAAAGAATTTTTCAAAGAATACAAACTAAAGATTGGTTTCTTTAATTTTCAATTTCGAATTTCCTGTAAGTAAAATTGACGGTGTAAGAACGTAAATTTCAAAAAGATTTAAATGATAGTAGCGTAGAAACTTCTCTATCGATCGTTTTACGTTTTAACTAGAAGAAGAAGCTTTAATCGCAAACTTTCGATCAGTGCTTTCCAGCCAAGACTTTTTCAAATAGAACTTCCAACAAATTCGCTCGAGCTGTAGCTATCGATTCTATAAATTAATATAACAGCTTAACTTTAAACGAACTTCAAGTTTAAACCGTCGTTTAAATACTTAAATAAATACGAAATATTTAATTGTACAAGATTATTAGGTTCTAATTGATTTACTTTGACAGCAGCGTCTTTCAAAGCGGAATCTTCGCAATAAAAATGTAATATTCGAAAGATATTCAACGAATGGCGATAATAATAATTGAAAGGCTAGGAAATGTGTAAAACAATCATTCTCAGTAGAAGTCGAAGATCGATCGTGTGAGAAGGAGAGAAGAGACAGAAGGAGCAACAAATATTCGTGATCACGTGAATCGAATGTTTTCGTAGAGATCTCGGCCACCCGAAGGATAAAATAGCAGAGATGAATATTAGCCTGAAGAATGAATCCGACGTCTCGAAAAATATTCGACATAGGCCTTTCCTTCGCAACGTTATTAATTCATTTCGATAGCTTCAGGCGTCACGAAATATTTTCAGAGCTCGTCGTGGATACCCCAACGGTTTATCGCGCAGAATTCGTCAGACAGATTGAAACTTCCAAATGAAATTTGCAGACGAAACAATTCGAAAGGAAAACAATAGGAGAAACGAAAACAGACAGAATTGATGAAGATACATAAACATAATGGAAACGTAGGCTGAAATATCAATCACAAAGAAGGAAATATAATAGCAATATACATGAATTATACAAGAAATAAATTCTAATATCAGAGATGAACTTTGTCAAAAACTTAATGAGGAAGCTTGTATACGTGTCGTGCAAAAAATGCGATATCTATTAAAAGAAAATGTTTTGTCTATATAAACTGATATGACGTTCCACATAGTTGTAATTTTTCCATTAGTTTTTAAGAAGTATTTAATCGAGAAAAATTAGTATATAGAGACCTAGAACATAAGAGACTGCAACGTAATATTTTAGTCAGAGTTTAATTAACATTAAAATATAGTTCTAAAACGTTCAACCATAGCCTAAAAACATTAGAATATAATGCGTGTCGGTCATTTTAGTACCACAGTTTGCAAACATTTTGTCAGAAGGCCTAACGTTGAGCAAAAGAAACACGTTAGGTTTGGAACGTATGGAACGGTGCAACTTGAAAACCGCCTTTTCCCAAAATATGCTAAATGTGCTTTAAACTTGTATTCGAGGTTTCCATTCGATTATCCCGAAAGATATTGATTAATAGAAATTTAAAGATGCAAAATTGCACAGAATACGAGAAGATATATAGAATATCCAAAGCATGGTGTTTTCTATGATACTTGATATGTAAAACAATTCTCTACTTCGGCTTTTCTTTTTTAATTATATTCTCAAAAACGATCCTATTTCGGGAGAGTATCCAAAAGGAGTGACCAAAGGACCGTGTCCTACTGCCACCCAGCTCACGATTACCATAAAGTACGAATCAAAAAGTATATTCTATAAACTCTCTAAAGCGATCAAAATAATAATACAGCATTGCATTTCGATAAAGTATTTAACAAAAAATGAGTAAAATCTTCCTGTTTTCAAACTCAAACTTTCGTAATTGATTTTTTAACGACCGGTGGTGTTGACGCGCGCGTGCACGCCCGTGAGAGCTTCTCTCGATCCAAGACTGTTATTTTCACATCTACGATTACACGAATCCGAAAATCTAGTTGGAAATCGGGAGCAGGAACGGGGGATTAACGAGTAAACGACTTTCACGCGCGTTCGTTGGCTCTGAAATCTCTCGCGTGGCGAGCAACCGGTTTCGAGGAAGCCGTACGACGTCACAACTATAGATACTCTATTTTCGCTTATCTCGCCTCTCTACTGCCTTCTCTAAGCTCTCGTCCACTCTCCCTCTCTCTCTCTCTTTCTCTCTCTTTCTCTCGCCCCTCTTTCTCTGACTACCGCGAAAACGTGTATTTCTGGCACGAGTTCCTCACTCGACGAGCGCAGGCCACAGCTCCGGACGACGAATTCGAGGCAGAAGCCCAGGCTCCAACTACGAGGTCTCCGATAAACCTGATAGAAATCGCTCGTAGATGATCCCCGGAGAACTAGAGAGGAAAATGATCCTGCCGTGCAACAGAAACGGTTGGTAACCGCGCGAGAAATGGTCAACGGGGGACGAAATCGGAAACGGTTTTTGCGCGTCAAAGAACTGGTCGCTGATATACGCTCATGTTCGTATCGTAGTACAAGCATCGAGTCACGTGTCTTTTTGAATTTATAATCGAGGCTACCGGCGGGTAAGATTTTGATGGTTCGATCAGAATCTCGTGGATTAAGTTGTCACTCTCGGTAAGAAAGAAATTGGCAAAAGTAGAAATTCAGCAATTTCTGGTCTTACAGTTGAAACTACTGGGTGAAAGCTACCAGTTACCATTCGCTAATTTGCTTATTTCTCTTTTTAGGAAGAAAAATTCTAAATTTCTGGATGATGAAGAAAAGTTTCTTTCGCGGATTAATTAATAGACAGAATTGGATTAAAAAGAAGTTATAGGTATCTTATGACATATATATTTATAAAAGTTCTGGTTTTCCTCTCCATATTATTGATTGTAATTCGACTGATTTTCGCGTTTTGTGAAAGAGGAATTGGAATTATTATTCGAAGAAAATGTTTAGTGAAAAAAATAGATGATAAATTACTATCGTCTCGTTTTAAACTGACAATTGTTGACAAGGGGAATTAAACAGGTTTTCTGATCAAATTATAGAAAAGACTTACCCTTGCTGGTGAGACTGAAGCTTCTGAGCCTGTAACTGTCCTCGTCTTCGCCTTCTTCCCTCTGAATCTGAGTCGAGGGGTCAGGAACATCCAAAAATGCATTACTCTTTCTGTGATGACTATGATGCATGCTTTGCCCTCTTCGACTTCCTCTTCTTCTGAGGCCAGGGCTGATATCATTGTCAGTCAGCCTGGGCTCGCTGCTGCAATGAGCAGATTTAACTGTGCCTTCATGATGATGATGATGATGATGGTGTGCAGCTGAAACAAATTAAAACAACCAATATGTGATTGACGGTTCACTCTCGAATCGACTTGAATTTTCTATTAATAATTTATCATAAATCATAAAGATATATACATTTAGCGTCGTATTCCTTTATTTCATTAAATATCCTGAACTTTTAGTTTGCTAAAAATGATTAATTGTACGACTCTTCGCGACGACAGACTTAAAGTATTATCGAGTTAATTTTGTCGTATCGACATAGTATCGACATAGCAAGAGGCAAATTACATTTATTTCTACAAATTGTTGAACTCTCTAAAAGCGACTTTTTACGAAATCGTGGTAATGCAATCGAAGCCAAAGGAGTAGCAAAGACGTCAGGTTACATTCCTAATTTTCTTATCTATCTACTTATCTACCTTCCCTCTTAATGCCGTTTTTCGTTCCTTTTTTTCGTTAGGTCCTGAACTGAACAGACTTTACACTCGATGACTACCTACTATCTCATGCGTGGGCCCTTTGGAAATTTTCCCCTTTTTGCTGCTACTGCTGACCGCCCTCTAAAGCTTTCTAAAGGACGCTCGAAGAAAAGCACCGCGAGCGACACGTGAAAATGTCGTTCAATAAAATGTTTCGAAATACAATGTTGCCTAGGATTTTGATGCCACCGTAAATCATACTTGTTCCTTTTGCAGTTTTTCTTCTTCTTCTTTTTTTTATCTTTATCTTCGCCCAGGCTACCTGAATTGAAAAGAGATGATCGATGGAGATTCATAAATCGAGCTTTCGATCCAATATCCCTCGTCATGCGAAGATAAACAATGTATATGACGTTCGCAAACACGCAGATTTTTCTTCCTATTTGGATACACGAGTACATTCTACACGCTACAAACGTTCGTTATTCCGTATAGAATAATTAATAAAAATTAATAAAATTGCGCTTTAATTTTTATTTCGACGCGTCGTTAATTAGAAACTCGATACGAAACGTGCACGTTAACAAGTTTCTAAAAGAAGATATATCTCGATGAGTAAATCACTGTATACGTGCTATAAAAGAAGGAAAGGAAAAAGCTGCAAATAATCAGTAAATTTGTCAAATCTTAAAGAGAAAAATTACTTCTGAGATATTCAGGAATTATTTGTGTCAAGAATAAATATGTTGAAACCGTTTTATCTTTTTTAAACGGAATTACATTCATCCGCTTAGTTCTTGTAAAAGGGTAATAAATCTCATAGGTTTAAAGCATAGTCTCGCTTCTTCATGCTAAGAGAAAGCTTTCGTTTTATCCAGGATTATCTTCTTGTTCGGGGAATATCGAAGCATATGGAGTTCCAGTGAAACCTCGAGTAGTAAACGACACGAAAGTGACATCGATCCCGAACAGCCAACTGAAAAATATTTCAATCCTAAAGGTTTCTAGGCTCTGCCTTTACACGATCAAGCTCGTCGCTTCTTTATTTCACGCTCGACGATTTTCATTGAGAATCCCTTGTGAAATAAGCTCGAAAACGAATCTACCCTTTCACGGTGTGACGGATCTTCGTCGAGGTAATGAATATCGGAAAGACGAAGAAAAACTGAAAAGATCGTTTGCCAGGCTACTCAATTTTCGACTACTTTCCTTCACACTAAGGATTACTAATGTTCAATATAATACTGTGGGATAATCAGTGTCACTGGCTTTTAAAATTATGCAACGCGAAAAGAAGAAACTTCTACTCGTATTTTCCAAGAAAGATTTATCAAAATTCGCTGTCCCAGCTTTATCAAAATTCACCGTCACGGATTAACCAGTTTACTTTCGTTATTAAATTGTAAATAGCGGTTTGTAACTAATTTTATTATTACGTAATGTTCTTCTAATTTAATAACCATCTAATCCAACTCTTACTCATAGTTTTGCGGAAGATGTAGAAGAATAGAAATTATGGTATCACCATAAATTGAAAGAATCTTTTACTTTATCTCCAGCGTAAAATACGAATTTTCCACGTTTACAGAAAATTGCTGAAAAATTTCGACACAACTCATCGCAAATTTGATAAATACCGATATCAAGTACCAAATACCGTTTGATTTGGCCGTATTCTTTCTCCTATCAGATAGTAGACACGATCTAAGGGCCGAAAGATCAATTTCAACGGCCCAATAAACCAAGTCGGACGTCAAGTCGTGTCGTGAAAGCGGCGTGTAAGAGACACGATTACATATTGCGTCGACGACACGCTTCACGCGTCGAGATCACGCTTCAGCTTCTATTCTGGCAGCGTTCGTTTGGGTAGTAGGTCACTGACAGACGAAACGGGCTTCCACGATGCCAGTGCACCTCACTCGAGGAACCGTCCGATCCATTTAACTCAAAAATACGATGCCGCGAAGGGTTTCGTGGGCTAAAACAAGCTTATTTAAAGACACTCGACATCCGTTTGCTCTGGCCAGCTCCGGTTAAATGTCCAACAACGGCGGATGGTTTCTCGCGGACGGTTAACCTGCGTGTTCTCGATCATTTCTGACCGAACTCTATTTCTCTGTGGTTAGAAAATTTCTTAAGCTTTAGGAAACTAACGTAGGATCGTCATTGATATGTATGACTGGTCTTGGTACAACTTGGTGCTAGAAATATTGTGACGAAAGCCGTGATTAATAGTGAGATTAAATACGTACAAGAAATTGAAATATCGCGGCAGAGTTAAGAGGAGCAACGTGACAAAACTATAATTTACAATTTGCAATTTACAATCGCATTCAGTGACAAAGGCGATAACTTTTGTATCGTGGTCTTGGCGGATTTCGATCGATCAGATTGCAAATTTTCGAAGTATTTAAAACGTTTTGGAAAGGGCTCAGGTATAAATTGGTGAATCGGAGTTAAAGAGTGCTCTTGAAGTAACAAGAAGGTATACCATATAATTACTAAATAAAGTTCTTTCGATTTAACAAATATTTAATCATTTTTCACGGATAGAGACTCAGATATCAACAATTTATAGGAAAATATGAATTAATTGTTCTGTAAAAAGAGTTGACTTTTTCAGGGCGGAAACATCGATCGAAAATCTGTTATAGATACAATGTGATTGTCTAGCTTCTAGCGTTAACACTCAAATGGCAATACTGCAATGATACATATATATGTAGAAATCACGTAAATGTAGCACGTGACTATGACCACATATGTACATATATTCATTAAATGTGTAACAAGCTAATTTAGACGATGACTACAGTCGCCACTAGCACGCATAGTCGCTGTTAGAGACTTTTTAATATCGATTGCAAATCAAGTAAATTCCAACAGATCGTTATAGGAACAACGATCGAAGTCGATCTTGGCCATGCAAAAGTTAAAGTTCTTCTATTCGCTTATTAGAAATTTACATATAACGAGTGCGATAACAGGAAATAACAATTTGTGGAAGAACTATTTTCAAAGAGTTTCTCTGATAGAATATTCGAATTAAATCGAAATAAATTATTTTTATTAAATAAAAGATCAAAAAACAGCACCATTTGTTCGCTGTATCGTAATTGTTCAATCTTTTTTTTTTTAAATAATTGGAAAATACTTAGTTACCTATTACGATTGTATTAATTCTACGGTAATTGTTTTAATTCTACGTTGCTGCGCGGCTTGTTGGTATAATTATCGATGCTGCGATTATTGATAAGAGCATTTACTGAAAATAAATCAGCAAATGAAATCCAGAGAAAATTTTGATGCGCGTCCAATCATAGAATACCAAAGTATGATACGTATATCTGTTGCATTCCTTTCTCATTTTTGTTTTGGCTATGTGTTTCTGAGAAACGGAACTCTTTGTTATTTATACTTTCGTCTTGCACAGTGAAATTAATATTCATTATTCATAATATTTATTAATTCATTAGTGGCAGCCTATTGTCCAACAAGGTCCTGACATCGTCATCTTTAGACACGTAAAGGTCAAGGCTTATTCAGCAGGTCTGAATTCGTTAAAAAATTGTTTCTAAGTCATTTAAACACTATTTCTACGTTCATCAATTAGAATATACATGTCGGAGATGAAAGGACATCGGTGCCTTTTCTTTGAAACGTTTGCGAAAAACCTAATACCCTAATTCAGACTTTACAACTAAACAATAAACTAAGAAATAGTTATATGGGTATCTAAGGTTTACGACGATGGGCTTGGGCCCGAGGTGACATAATGAGTCGCCGAACGTAGCCGCGGTCACGGGAGGGACGTGTAATAACAGAGGTACGAAGTAATTGTGCAGCCCTCCTTAGAAACAATGATCGACCCGAGAGGTGGGAAAAGGACTATATAAGGGCAGTTCCGTTCGGACTAGGGGTCAGTGAGCTAGTCGTCGAACGAATCGCCGATCGAGTTGCGTGTACGGATCGTGTATGATATCGGATTTGTCTCCCGCGGCCGTGGATTCGTTATCGAACCTAGATTCGTCGTCATCGACATCTCTTTTGTCCAATTGCCGTCTTTACCGGTAACCTCTTGCATTCATCACACCGGTACCAATAACGATCAGTTAGAGTACATAATCACGATGGTCAGTTCGAGTGAAGATTCGTCAAACGCCCCAAAATTCCAAATCTCTTATAATTCCGACATACATATAGTCTTCCAGTATCGCGTTAATTGGATTGCGTGTATAGTGTAACATAGAGAGATTTATATTTTATGGAAGAATTCCATCTCGTAACTGTATTCTGCGATACAATCGAACTCTATTTATCTGGATTCATCGGGGACAACCAGTTCGTACAATGGAAATATACCGATTTTGCTTACTGCCTACGATATCTCGTGCCAATAATAAAAGTTTACATTAAGATAAGTTGTTGATAAGATAAGATTCAATTGTACGGAGTTCATTTAATTTAGGCCACAAAAATAAAAAATATATAATAATTTCAAATTCATTCTCATGAGCAGAAAGAAAAGCTTAAGAAAAATACCAGAAAGAAAGAAAGAAAGTTTTTTCTCTGGTATTTCTAGCATCAATGAAGCCCTAACTATGATTTTCTTCCAATAAACAGAATTCAAATAAATGTATCATTTCGTACCATTTTACCAAATTAAAGAAAACCAAAGTTTTGCCATTCTTTCTTTTCTTGTTGTATCTTTGTTTTTGTTCATTCAATCTACAATATCTAGCCATTGTTTCACAGATTTGTAATATAACTTTGCTTCAAAAATAAGAAAACGCGAGAAACTTGAAATATCTCAACGTGCGAGTGTCTTGAAAAATGAAGAAACGCCGAATAAGAAATTTTATTTAAAAAGGGTAGTGCATTTTTTTCGCCATCAATTTACCGTCGAGACAATCAGAATTTGTTACAATTTATTACGATCGTAGAACCAACTGCGTAAGATTAAAAATTTACCAAGGACATTTTCATCCCTTCGTGACATCGACATAATAATTCGCGATAATATCAGCGGAAGTAAAAAGGAAACGAAGATGTGACGTGGATTACGCGTTGGCATTTTAAGCTATCAGCTTCGAAAGTTACAAAATATCCTACGTCACGGGGCTTTTCTCTATACGCTGCTTCAGGACGTTAAACGAACAACGGTGACGTCGAAGCAACGTCGCTTCACCCTTCAAAGAGTTAATTTAGAAGTGAATGGGTTACATTGGGTTCCGAAGCATCGGACCGCGGAATACGATGTTATCTGCGTGTTCTTTCACGTTTCATCGACAGATGATATCACCCACGCTCGATGGGAACTGATCACGCGAAAATTCTAACGCGTTCAGAGACCTCTTAATGGAAATTAATTATCAAAGGACGCTGATCTAAATGTACGAAGGCGTCGTTATTCTTGAACGTCGCGTCGGCAAACGAGTCAATGTGTTAACGTATGTGTACATAAAGGTGAGTGGAATAACTTGTTATTACTTAAACTACTAAAGGTTAACGCAACATTACGTTTCTCAATCGATTTATATCGTTAAATTCTACTTCTTAACGTCGTAGTTACGATAAAGAGGTCCAACTATTTGTTTAACGTTTTTTTTTTCTTACTATTGCTTCTTTCACTTAGATTCTACGATGTTTACGAAGTTTCCAAAAATTGAAACGAGTCACTCTGATTTGTCACAATATATTTTATATGTTGTTTATTGAAATTATGCAAAATATTTTTGCGTCTCTAATTTCTGAGCGATATTTCAGCGGAGACTAACCGAATTAAAGGAATAAATTAATTTTGCAATTTGGAAGAGAAGGGAACCGCCGTGTGCAATGCACTGATTAAAACTAAACTAGTTGTTGAACACGTTAATACTTGATGTTTCGAAACGCAAACAAAAGTGGCTACGGCAAACGTCGAGCAATTCAACAATGAGATGGTAGGAAACGTTCTGAGTCAGCTCTACGCTTATTTAATGTTATGTAATTATTGTTACTCGTTTGTCTAATTCAAATAGATTTTTATATCGAATGCCAAACATCAAGTTTAAAAAGTAAAATTGTGATCCTTATGCTTAAAAAATAATTATGAAAATCGAAGTTAAACAAATTAACGAAATGAGCAATTAACGTTAAATCTTGACGTTACGAGATTAAAAGATCTATACCGCTATCGTCTAATAGATTCGAACAATCTTAAATGCATCTCTCTTTCAGAAAATTTAATCAATTTTTCATTCCATTTATATATTACCTAAACCTAGGTTTACATTCCAGCCCGGCGATCCAATCCAGCACTGGATCGTAACTGGAATAATTTAAACAGCGTTTTCATTTGAATACAGTACCGTCGCTCCAGTAAGTAATCCATTCAAACGACCGGATCGAAAGTCCATTCTTTCCAGTCCAACGTTTACCACTACCATCGAGAATACAACATTGCAGCGTCGCTAGAATCGTCTTGACGGTTCGTTGGAGCAAGTTTCACGCATTGTTTTTGCCATCTTTCGCTTAATCCAGCGACTAGACTAATCCGACTTGATATTCTATTCGCATATGTATATAACAGGACATAAAAGAACGTTTAATTACTCTCGTTTTATAAACATTTTTTCATCCCATCGCTGTACATCTACCGTCCCTACGTAGATTCTTCGACCGATCCATTTGAAAATATTGCATAGAAATATTTTGCAGTGTGAAAGAAACACCGACAAGCTACATCATCGACTGAGAATTACCTTGAGCGGCGGCTCGACGACGAATGCTTTTATTCGCGCTAGAGACGCGAGCACTCTGAGACCTCGTCGCGGGTCTACGTCTTCTCGTTGGTGTACTGCTGTCAGGAGTTCCGCTTCCACTATCCTTCTCTCTGTCGATTTTATCCCTCTCTCTGGCACCCGAGGGAGGCATCGCCTCCAACATTTGTTCCATGCTGGAGAAACCAGGTGCACAGATCGAGGCCGATCTGGTCTTCCGGCGTAGCGAAGTCTCCGACATCTTTGCTTCTCTTCGTTCGCCGATCCTTCTACTATTACACTATTCTCCGATAATTTCCGATTTTTCAATAGAAAAAGAAGAAAACCGTATTCCCGAAGTACGATTACGGGTAAACTTCCTCGAATTTCTGTTATTTTCCCCGTGTGCTCACCGTAAAACAACGGTATACCCAAGAGTCTATTTTCCCTCTTTGAAAACACGTTTCCGACTGAAACTTCGAGCTTTCTGTTTTTATCAATTCCCAGGGTTCGTTATCTCTAGCGAGATTTTTTCTCTGGAACACGTTGCACTCGACTCCCTTTGCACTTTTGCCCTTTGAAACGATCGAGATTCTCGGAAAACACGGCCGGGACGAAGTTTCCAGGTCCCGGAAGAGCGCTACTTCTCGAAAACCACCGGCTGACTTCAAACGAGACGAGTTTGATTATTCTCGAAATAGGCGCTCTCCCCGTTGAAGGATGGTCTGTTCGTCGAGCGTTTTACGCTTGGCGCGACCTTTCGCCAGGTACGTTTCCGCGAGCACAGATCCAACGTTCGATCAAAAGTTTCACAGAGACGAGACGGAGCCTTAGCTGTCACGCTGGCAAGTCCATGAGAACACGGCTGGCTGGGCCTCCGGCGACTTTCAGAAACTCGCTCACCGACGAAACTTGTGAATTCTGAAGCAACATGTGGTAACACAGTCGTTAATTGTGGACGATACGCTCGCGACGTTCTTGCTTGGCTTTCGCGATTTTCGTCTACAGAAATCTCGATACGATCGCAACTCGTCGTTTAAATTTCCTTTTTCAATAGTAACTTTGATTTTTGACAGATTGTAACATTATAATTTGACGTTTCTTTAATTTTTGTAATCTTTAGAGTATACTTTTCTTTGAGAATCGTAATTTCTTCTAACTTTTTCTTTCTGTCTCTTTTTCTGATCAGAAATTTGGATCTATGGTGTCGGAGAACCTAATCCCCCAAGGTATGTAAAATGTACTATAATTGAGAGAATTCCAATATTATACAAGTTCCCTCTGTAAAAAGTAATACCCCGGTTTTTGTACATGAAAAATACGAAGCAAATCCTTTTCACCAGACTGGTTGTCACAATTTTTCGGATACCTTCGATGGCTCGTTGAAAAAATTTGGTTCGTTGGGACGCGTACGACTATTTCGATAACTTCAGAGAGACATATTTTTCTACTGTAAACAAATTGGAACTGTTTTGCTCGTTTCAAATCGAACTACGTGCTATTTTAACACTGAGTTTCGCGGAAAACCGAATCGAAAATAATAGCGAAAATTCTGCTTCCTTTGAAAGTAATAAATTGTATTTTTAGATTACAATCACGATCACATTAAAAGGATCTCTACTTTTCATAACATGAAAGTAATTTGGAATTTTCAAAAGGCAGTTTACTCTTTAACAGGATTGGCATTTAAAATTACACCAACCGCCATAACGAACAGTCTATGCGATTGAATATCAAACGTTAAAAAACGTAATGAAACAATATTTTGCAAAATTCCCGTGCAAAGTACCAATTTGCGAGTTGTAAGTAAATTTATTCTTCGATCAAAGTGGCATGTCAGTTACCCGATTCAGTGGTTCTCGTCAATTAACATTGTAATTACCTGGTCTAATTACGAGGCTTCGAAGTTACTTTGCTATTAGAAATTTGTTTGTCCCGGTACACCAGCATGGTGGTTACTTTATTTACATAAGAATGAGCCACCGACGATAGAACGTTCTATTTCCTTCTGTAATTAACCGCAACACATCGTTACGAGCTCCAATACAATCACTGTTTTTTTACCAAAACAGAAAAAAAGATTCGCGTCAGACAGAAAACACATATTTCCCTTGCCATTTATCTTATACTCGTAGAACTCTTCTACAAGTCAAAGAGATTTTCTAGTGTTTTCGACACACGAATACCATTCAAATAAGCATACCGTCGGAGTCTTCAAAGATCCCAGGAAATCTGTTCGTAACAGATAATATACAGAGTGTTCTAGATTTTAACGTCGAAGCTTCGTCGATATATTCTATGGGTTTAAATAAAAGAAAAATATTACATAAGCGTAGGTCGTTCGAGATCTTAATAAAAATGTTACGACAAAAGACGAAATACGAAACGGACAGCAAGGAACTCGCGATTATTGCGATTTCCGTCGCAGAAGACGTAAACGAAGCGCGTATTTGAATTGCCTAGATTCGTAAATAATCGCGGTATTTCGATACGAAGTCGAACAACTTGCTAATAGTATTGGCAGATATTCGCTTCAAAATCATTGACGATCTCGAATAGTAAACACAGCTCGCATAAATAGACTAAACGTAAATATTTCCGGTCTACTTCTACATTGTATCGCGATAAACGCTAGCTCTTTATTGTTCTCTTCGTATTTCGTTTTAATGTCATAACTTTTTTTATTAGGTCTTGAACGACTTGGATTTCTTTAACATTTTTTTTCTTCTTTAGAGAAGAAACATAGGATGTGCCGAGAAAGCTTCGCCGTTAAAATCTGTGACACCTTGTACGCGATAAGATGAGATATAGGTACGACGAAATATTTTAAAGGGGAATTCATCTCCGTCGAGCTGCTCGAAGAAATATAAAACAGGTACTCGCTGGATTATCCGATGATTCGATATTCGAGTATATCCGTGATATTTTCCCATTTACGTAATGTAAAATTGGAACGGCAAACATTGATGGGAAGTTAAATGAGAAACAGGAAAATGTAAAATTCCATTGCACGGAAGAAAACGAATAGGAATTCGCCCGAAAAACACGAACGAAACAAAATAGTTAGAAATTGCGATAAATTATGTCGTTATTTGACGAACGATAGATCCGGAAACGAACGAAGAATATACGTAGAGAATAGAGACGAAATTGTAGTTGTCTATATTTAGCGGGAGAATTAAAGGGGCTATTAACGTTATAGCCAGTCCATCAACAGTTTCACCAATAGTCTATAAGACTTTTATTAGAGAAAACTATCTATCGATCATCCTCCTTTTCTCTCTTTCTCTTGCAGTTTCTCTCTTTCTTTCTCACCGCAGAGGAACGACACGTTTATTGCGCTTGAAGTGCAACGTTAAGTGGAAGAGATCAGCCTTTGTGCGTTCTCCGCTATGTTTACGAGCTTCGAGGCGCATGATAAATTTTATGAATTGCAAGCTTGACACTACAGGTACTCGAACGAGCTCCGACATTTATAAAATTAAAGTACCTTTTGAAATTACAGTAGCTCGCGAAAGTAGCTCGAACACTCGTGGAAACCTTTCGCGAATAAATTATCTGTGCTGTTTGGAATATTTTGAAATTTCATTGGCGATATGAGACCCGACCGTCGTGATCGTATATCGATAAAGTTTAAAACAAATCTGAAAATATGTACGGATGATACACACGACTCGTACGATATGTTTCGCAGCTATCGCGATTAATTATTTTTCTCAACCGTGTATTTAATTTTTATTAAAATGTATATTTGCGGTATATGTCTGGTAATTTCTACGTACGTTTTTAGATTGATTTCAAATTTGATAAAAATAATCCTGACAGTCGTGTCTCGCTACAGTGCTGATGAAATTTGTAAACGTTTCATATAACACAAACGATATAGTTGCATTTTCAGCTTGGTTTCGAATTTTATTAATATAGCCATATCAGATCGTATCGAAGCTAATAAAAATATTCTGCGTAACACAAACAATACACGTATCAAAATTTTCTATGGTAAGTGTTCAAATACTTTCGTCAGCCCCGATCTATCGCGAGTAGAGAAAAAGTTGTTTCAATGTTCGTATAAATTTGAAAAATTCACCACGCTTACGACTATTTTATACGTTTCTCGTTCGAATCTGCAAATGATATTATATGACATATTATATATAGCGTTTATGACATTTTAATGTTTGAGGATTGGAAAATTCGACCGATCTCTCTAGATTCCTTCGAAGAAACAAAAACTAGAGTCAATCAACGAGTCTTCTGTATCCTCTTCGCTTTATATTCGACCTTGTTAAGGGATAAACTCACGTAATTCATTATCCCGTATATCAAATGTCTGGCAACCTCATTACACACCGCATCCACGCCCGAGGATCGTGCGCGAAACAGGTGCACGATTGAAATTCCATCTTCCCTTGGGAATTGTAACGATGCAAATTGAATATTACACAGTCGGATCGTTTTCGACGTCGTAAATGTTACTGCCTTAAATAGTCGATTGGGACGCAAATCGACCCGACCTTCTGGATGTCGTTAGAAAAGTACGATCGCGCCTCTTTCCCTACTATTCAAATTGAAAAATATTCTTTGTGATAAATTAAAAATTGAATTGAATTTGAATTTGGATTGAAATAAATTTAGGGCAAATACGTTCATAAAGAAATGAAAAGCTCTCCCTATTGTATCATCTATTATCTAGCTCTGATTTCACATACTTGTATGAAAGTTTATCGATACAGCAATTATTTTTTAATCTTTCAATCACGATTTTATAAGTAAAATATGCTTCATGGCAGGAAACGTTCTACTCGACCTTAGTAACGTATCGGAGCAACGATCGAAACACGTAAACTCTGCTCATTTCGTGCGAGCTTCCAACGTCAAAACTATACCTCGGAAGCTGCATTATCTAAGCGATAGCTATCAACCCGAATTTCACCAAAATAATTAAATGTTAAATAAAATTATCAAGAAACGAACAAAAGAAACAAAAGCAGACGTCGAAGCCCCGTTACTTTCCAGCATGGGATATAATATTCCGTTTTCAAATATAAAAGAAGGAGAGAAACGAATAAAAAGAAGATGAAAGAACCTTTCCTCTTTTTTAAACAAAGTCCGATCGATCGAGGTCTCTTCGACGATTAACGCGGCCGTTTATGAAATCTGTATGATTACCACAGTCCTAAAAAAAAACACTGGCTCGCGTTTACCACTTCCGGTGGCCGGTGATCGCATCGAATGATCTACTCGTCATTTTCCAAGCTTGCTGTTCGTCGTCACATGTCTCGATCGCGTGCGCGCCGAGGACTAAGCAACCGATCGACACCAGAAGAAATGGAAGAACAGAACGAACGAAAGTATACGCGAGGAGATGCGACACGCAGATGCACGTTCGACGATACGCGGCACACTGAGCTTCCTCTGAGCAGCGACGTCGCGACGCCAGGCGTCGTGGCAGCTCGGAATGTCTCGCGGCGACGCTCGGCGAACCTCGTGTCGACGGCTGGCCAACGTCCAAATTCTCTGATGTAGAGAATCGCCTCTCTCACCCTCTCCCCGTCTCTTTTTCTCTCTTTTTGGCGGGTTGAAAATCACAGCGATGTAAGTCAAGATTTTGAGAATTTTGATTCAACCAGATGTCGCAATCCTTTAAAGTGTCATCCTACTAGTTTGAACAATCAATTACGTTATAATTTCATTTCCCGCTATGAAACGCTTCTCGCGGTTTCAAAAGATAAAATTAACTTTCTGTAACGATAAACATGGAGCCCATTTTATGGAAAATGACGACAGATCGATTTTCCATCCTCGACATATTATTTTGTATCGAATATATTATACTTTGTTGAAATTTAATCCTTCGCAGATAAACCGAGTCGTCTTCGCCCTGAACGAAATTTCACTCGTGAACTTCTTCGAAGCAAATTTTTATGCTTCCTGGAAAACCTTTTAAACATCCGACTTAAAAACTGCTGATATAGTACCGTAGAGACTTCAAGAGGTAGCCCAAAAATTATTTACGTTCTCTTAAAGCCTAGAACAGTAAAAAAATTAAACGTAGACACGATCGACTTACGTTCTTTACGGACAGTGCGAAAATATACTAGTAATACAAAGGTATTGAATTCTGTATACTATTGCGCCTACTATTTACATCGCCTTGATTCTCCGTCTTAAAAAGTCTCTCTCTCTCTCTCTTTAAACCTGGCTATCTGCACGGATTCGCAGGAAAACGTCCCGCTACGAATTATTTACGAGCCACGGAACGATTCGCGCGACCGATACCTTTGCCTCCCGTTTTACATCGTTTTACGAGCTACTCGGAATCTTGAAAGAACGCTGAGACGAGGAGGATTAGAGACACTAGAGGGGAAAGTTCCTTTGTTCCACTGGAGAGCTTGCTGCTCGTGAAGAGAGCTTGTTTATGAGATTCGACGCTCTAGAACCTGACCTAGTGCGACGGAAGGATGGATTTGTTTGATTCGACGGATGATCCTGGATATTTGAAGTCCGTTGTGTGGCTTCTTTTACGATTTAGGTGAAAGTACCGGTTGAAAGTTGGTTCGAAGGGCTATTGGAATGTAAAAGGCAATGGAAACACGTAGTTTGAAATATAAGCATGACGAAGGTTGTAACTGAGATTAGGGTTGAAGGGAAACGTTTGGGATTTTTGCAGATGCGCGTGATAGTTGGAGGGAGATATGGGTAATTTAGGAAGAAAAACGGTGAGAATATCCTGAATCGAAAGGGGGACCATATCGATAATGATAGGCTCAGCCCCTACGAACAGTGATGAATGTAACGTTCGACGAATATAACTTTCAAATAATTCAAACAACGTTAAAAGCAGCGATACGATACGATCCAACGTAATTTTTCAATAAAAGATATCTAAGAAATTCTTCGAAGCTTGAAGTGTATTAAATAAATTAAAATTCAAGTACGTGCTAAATCGTCGCAAGTCTTGTAAAAAGATGACGAAATATTTTTCTTTTCAGCCCTTTCCCCGAAAAAGAGGATTCCCAAAAGTATTACTAACGCGAATGGTTTCTACACTTCGATATTTCGTAACCACTGTTACCCGAATTCTTCGATCTTCTTTAGTTTCTTCAATTTCGGAAACCCCATTCTATCAACGAACATTTTCTAAGACGTTCGCATCGTCGTAGAACATCGTTGAAACGCGTGCTGAAACGGTAAAACGTTTTCACAAGGGTTAAGGTAACTAGATATTTGGAATTTTTAATCAGAAATCAAGACAACGCGTCGTGTTTGGTATTCCGATGGCAGTGACATCTTTAAACGGTAACAAATGTTCCCATAAAGCCAACAGTGGCATCGCTACGCTCACAGATATCCGATTAAATTCATAAGAAAGTTGGCGATGTTCAATCTCAAATTCGAAATAAATAATACGCGAAAGAAGATGTTATTCTTGGCGTGAAACGTTGTTTCTGTAAAAAAAATAACGAACGCATCGTTAGGTGGTTAGTGACTGCTGTCGAGCCAGATTTTCAGAAGTCAGAACAACTTTCGATGAAAGAAAATTCCAAGGAAAACGTTCGTAAGAGCAAAATGCTGCTTACGCGGTTTCATCAGAAGACTATTGTGAGAATTGAACTCGTACGTTCTAAATGATTTCTGAGAAACTAGGCGGAAACTTTTCCTTCGTAACTAATCACGTTGCCGACAAAGAATCGATGTTTCTGAGACGATAGGAAAGTCGATACGAATGATATCTCGTTGAGAGAATAAATTTCGAGGACGATGAAGCAATATCTGCCGTGGCATGGCTCGCGAAAGTATTCGAAACAAATAGACGCACTTTATGAATATATCACGTGTATTACGTATGTTACACGAAACATTTGGAATTTCATTAACATCGTAACCACTATAATATGGTTATATTGGTAAAGTTTGAAACAAATCTGAGAATATGTGCAGAAATTGGAAAATATTCAATACAAATATATATTTGTAGTACATATATTTCGTAGAGATCACAAAAATATTTAAACGGTCGATTATCCATTATATTAATATACCTCGATATTCGATACTTCGGACCATCTTTGACACTTATGCGCTTAAAATATCTATTCTTGCTGTATACTAATTTTTTAATAAATATGTTTCTTGCGATACCTCGTCTTCCAACCGATGTACACGTTCATCTCCGGATTAATTTTAAGTTTTACCGATACAATCGTGCCAGTCGTGTCTCGTTACAGTGCCAATAAAATTTCGAAATCTTTTACGCGTATAAAAGTTTTTATATAACTCACACAATGTACATACGTTCAAAAGTTCGAATAGTATGCCGAGCCACTGTATATCGAATATTTTTTTATCGAAACGTGCAAGAGAATTATTGCAAGCATATTTCGTTAAATAGCGTAATAGCGTTTTGCCAATGGTGATAATCAAGTATCGATGTTTTTCGGAAAAAAGAAAAATTGCATTCCGACATTAATAGAATATCATGGAGGAACATACGTTTACTTCGTAAGCAACGAAATACACGAAGTTAATAGGTAACGTTTCTCCCAGCTTTAATATCTTTTACTCGGAAAGTATATAGAATATGGAAAACTGCTTTGTGTCAGAGTAAAATACTTCTTATAAATCGCAGTCTACCTTGATGTAGTCCACAAAGGAAAATAATGACCATGATATTTTGACTTGTTCGAGGGAAGCAACCATAAATCCACAAACGTTTTTCTCCTCAACGTAAGATCGCCGGATCTTTGAAAAGGAAACGTGTATAATACATTTCCACGAACTGAACACTATCGACCAATTATATCGGATTCAATTTTTAGAATAAAATGCCTGATTTTTGTTAAATAAATCCCGTTCTTATTGGATCGTGGATGTTTATGAATTTGCGGGAAATTGAAATTGAAAAAATGCACGGAATATATAAAATGCAAAGATATTCAATAGATGAAATAAATCTCTATTTAAATCCCATATCTATAGTTAATGTTACGTAGTATAATATATAAAATTACGATCCAATTGTTTAATTCGTTTTTAATTTTTTTATTTAATAGATACCTCGCTTTCATAGACGTTTTATACGTATTTTTTCGTATCGGACACAATTCGAAATTCCTCTAAAAACGGAACACTGTACTCGCCCGATATTTTAACTTGCAAAGAAAGTTGCGTCGTAGCTTGGTAAAAAATACTCGATAGATTACATTAACGACTCTATGATGCTTCGACAAAGGTGGAACGCTTTTTGCAAAAAAAAAAAGCAAACTATACGCTTCGTAAAGCACGCAATGAATGTCGAGGGCATCCAAAGTAAACCGTACACCTGTTTATACTTTCCAATTGCTCGTCCTCCTCTTTCTTAAAAAAGATGAAGAAGAAAACACCGTATTAGAAACAATATATAAGCCGTCTTTTGTACGAAGCTTCGTGTCCTTCAGGGAATATCCATGCAAAAATTAAGCGAAGAAAAATAGCACGCCAAAGTTAACACACAGCACGCTAATTACCAACTGGATTAATACTCGAATTATTGATACGGTTAACACAGTCGATTACACTGGTAGGAAAACGTATTTCTACCGAATACTTGGCGATCTACACTCGCAAGTCGTGTAAAACGAAGCATAAATGACGAAGCATTCCAGATATAGACTCGCGTATCTACTCAATTTTTACGATTATTTTATCCGATGAAATGTAAGGTATATATTTGTTTACAAATCAAAATCGATCTTTAAAAGCAAACGATTGTGAGCAAAATATTATGAATATTCGCAACCAATATTCTCTCTTCGGATTCGATAATTATCCATATCCTTTTACATACCGCAGCAGTTTAACCTTATCTACACAATCGTCTGTGAAAAATATCTGAAGTTTTATACACGGTTAGGTATGTCTAACGAGAGATTTTTGAGTACCTTCGATTATAAAGATTGTCGATTTGTCGTAACAAACAACACATAAATATCAGACTGCCGTTTCGTTACATTTATCGAAGAACTCTGACAAATTGTATTTTGTTTAATATTTTATAGAAATTATAAATAACTAGAAAGTGAAAGCAGTGAAAAATATTCGGCTTATCTGCCAAATATCTACAGGTGTCCTGGTATTTATGACCGACAGTGCCCATAAATAAAGCAGTTATATAGAATAAAGTAACGACAAATAAAAAATGGTTACGTTGAGTTAATCTTTATAGGATAGAGAATAATTAAATAAAATTAGCAAATAATCCGAGAGACTGTACATTTTGTAAATGACAAGAATACGATGACGTGCGTATAGTTAAGGGTCAAAAATGTTAAATACAGACGGTGGAATTATTTCGATATTCTAACGCAACGAATATCAAGCGCCGATCGAGACACTCTCTTTCGCGTAATCCGGTTTTGAATGGATACACGAGAGATCGTAAGTACGTTGTTTTCTAGCTTCTCTACCCTCTAGACGGGGCTTTCTTCTCCTCGCCCTATGCTCCAGGGCTTTAAGAGGGAATAGCACGACTATTTTCGACTCGTGGTGGTTTAAAGGCTATTTCAGTACCAAAACGTCAACCTCTTCCACCATGGAGCTCCTCGTCTCCGCCCTCTATCGTTTGCCCGACCGCTTTGTTTCATTCCTCTGGTTTCCCTTCTCCGTCCATTCGCGAGAAATATCCCCCTTTTGATACTTAAAAGTGCTAACGCTCGTGCTAACTACCTTCATCGCGCTTGTCATTGACCCTCGACTAATTCGAGTCTGCGAAAATAAATCTGCGAACGCCAACCGGGGACAAAGAGAACCGAACGAAGCAACGAACTCGCGCCAGCCATTTTGCAAATAGGACGCGCGATTTAGGCGACGCAGAACTAAGATTCCGTGGAAATTGGCCGCGATGGAAAACGTTGACTCATCCTGATACTCTGCTCGACTTTTTGGAATTCCCGAACTTCGTAGAAAATTGTCGTGGTTTATTATTAATGGTCCGACGAAGAAAGGGGATAATTCGTTGGAATTGGAATCGAGAATCTATTCGAAGTGTGGTTATCGACACTCTGAAACCACTCGACCTTGAACGATCGAACTAACACCGTTTGGTGAAATTTTGCGACTCGTAGGTTACGATTTATTGCCATTAATAAATTCAATGGTATGAAATTATATATGTAAATTTTCCGAATCATAAGTCGACTAATTATCCGATTTGACAATTTATCGATATATTGTTAGTCGATAAATTATCGTGCAAGAGCGCATCTTCTGGCTTCGTTTGAATATTTCAGTTTCGAAGACGTTACAATTTGTGAAGGGTAATAGGTGCAGTAATTCGAATATGGGTCGCGTATAATCCTGTCAGGATTATCAGGAAGCTCTTAAATACCTCGAAACAAACAAATGTGAATTAACGTTGTTTATAAAAAGAAAAAGAACATGGGATATTTAGAACGATTCTTTATGGATAAAATATTTGAGCAAGTAAAACGATTACGTGGAAAGGAAGAAAACAGAAAATAAATAGGCGAGATAAAGAGAACAAAGTGGTAAAATTGGCACAAGGAAAGAGGAAATTAAATGGTTCGCCGGCAAATGTGGGCCATTGCAATTCGAATTTGAAGAGAAATGCTGCGCGAAGAGCGGACGTCGATGTGGAAATTTAATATACATCGAACGGAACTTAACACGGTCATAGAGAATCGAAGGCATGCCCGTTATTCAAGTTCCAACAATAATCTCTCGCGGGTTAACGGGGCAAGTTCTCCGTGCGACGACTCAATACTAATGTACGTAACACAACCGATCGCGGCAGGCCGCGAAATTAGTCGGTGCTAATTGCGAATGCCACGTCTGAACTACATCGGGCGATTGCACGAATATTAATTTACTCTTGTCGATGAACGCGAGCACAGACGATTATCGATTCACAGTTTGCAGAGAATGGTGTATCGAATCGTTGAAAAACTCGTTGATGATTTCGGTAATTATCTGAGAACGTTATTAACTACGTACGAAACGTGTTTTCTAAAACAGACTGTATTAATATAATAATAATAATAACAATATGTTAATGGCGACGCGTATTAGTGGGAAGAAATTCTAACGGAGATGACCAGTGTAAAGCTGCTAGGTTGCACGTTGCTAGGTACTTGATGAAATTTTCTTATTTTAGACCCTCTGTTATTGAAACATTAACGAGTTTAAGTACGCTCTGTTCGGTATTCCGTTCATTGCTATCTTTTGTGTTCGATCGTCCAATATAGCTATTCGATACTGATCGATATTTTCAATTATTCATCTTATTCGATACGTTATTTCTTATAGATTATATAAATGCATAAATATCTTCTCGATTTTAACGATCTTCAAATTATTAAGATTGATAACGATTGAAATGATCGGAATATCGTAAAAGAAGATCCGACGAAAAAAAAAATCGACTATACTGTTTTATAGGAATAAGATGTGAAGAGATTCAGAATTAAAAATGATGTAATTTCATGCTATAAACGGAAGCGTTACGAGGATGATATACATAAAGACACTGGCCAAGTCTAATTACACAGGAATATCGAATATACTATTATCGCTGGCCTTTGACAAGCAAGTGACATGTCACTTTAGATATCGGTTGTATGAACAGTCTTAAGTGCATACGCGGTGGCACTGTGTGATCAAAGGTAAAATTAATACGTGGATGGGTACACCGATGAATTAGTCATACGCCAATTTATGTACATGATAGAACGATAAATATACCAACTTCAAAACCTTCAAAATAATAATAGTTATTATTATTAAATAGTATCAGTGGTCAAATTTGGAATAATCAACGCGAATAAATAAAAATAAATTTAACGCTAGGATGTATTGACCAAAGCTATGACAAAATACACAATGTACGTATGTAAAAATTCATAGAAGCGGATATGAAAGGGATCCAAAATGAAAAGAAAAGTTTCATGTTTTTTTCTTTAGTTCAAATATAGTTAATTGCAGTCGCTAGTACCAAAAGATAAAGACGATATTCTTTCTGTTAGGAATTTTAATTCATCTTCCATACGAATACCAAGCAACGAACGAATCACGTTCGTCGATCTATCGAATCTGTAATTGACTCTTAAAGGAGCGTTCAAACGATCAATATTATTGTAAATGTTATTGTCAATATTTAAGGTTTCCAAACATTGTACATTGATAGTACATATTGATATATTGATATATATATTGATAGTCTAGAATTTAGAGTAGTACTCCTTACGTGCGAGAACCTTAAATATTGATCGTCTGAACGTCAATCCTTGACTGTGCTAAAAGACACAAAAATCATAACAAGATCGTAGACGAGTCATACGTTAAAGAAAAACAGAGGCATGCTTGTCTATATAAGAGTTAAAGATCACCACTAATGTGTACAGATTTAGATCAGAGCGATCGTATTTCTCTGGAGATCACCATAAAATACATTTCACCGTAACTCCCATAAAGGACAATGTTCTCGATTACAATCAACGTTGCGTTCATGGCAAGTTTCACGGCGGTCAAATGACCAGCCATCCTACCAATAACCTTGGTAACGTCAGACGGTAATCCATCTGTGATCATACAAGGATACTATCTGCAAGGTATTACATGTGCAACGGATTATCATGTAACTTACATGTTTGTCAGTCGAACGTTTTCTTTTCTAAGTAAGTTTTTTCTGGAGAATAGAATTCATTGGTGTATAGATAGCAGTTCCACGATGAGTAGCTTCTAAAGTTATACCATAAAGGATACTGAATCTCATTGAAAAAGATAAAAATTTGTCGAAATTGACCTGTTCTTCGTCTAAAATTGTTGTTAATATTAGTTTTAGAACTTTACCAATATAAGACACGTATCGTAGTTCCATTCAACTACGATATCTCTTCTACTTTGAACATCCGATACCGTTCTTCCGGAGTACACGTAATTAGTGTACGCGATATTGTACACTGTGATGGTACATAATACTTTGGAAATATTTGTTTCTCCTGTGTTAATTAGTTACGTTGGTCGTTATGCAGTACGTTATCGATTACAGTACTGTCGTAGTTATTAATTCGGTTCTATCTTTCGATGTACATACTTCGTCGGTTATTAAAATAACATTTTGTGGATTTCCAATGATCGCGCTATATTATTTAAAGCTTTCTTCGGCATCGAAGTATCGTATTTTTGAAATCGTTCTCGAAAACTAGCGGTGATAAAGTTAAATTCAACCGATTAAAAATTGCGATAATCTTCATGATCACTTTACTTACAACCCTGATCAAAAGTATGACGTTTTAGTAGACCAGGGACGCCATAAATGATTTAAAATGGTAAATATGCATGTGGGACAAAAAGATTTGTGAGTAAACGGAGCATAATTAAACCTGATAATTGCCATATATTCTTAGGACGCTCACAGTAATGGCGGGAAAAGATTTGTATAACCATCTTACCTCGTTTGATCGTTGTATTGCTTCCAATTTTATTTATCGCGACACTTTATCGTTCAACAACACGAAAACAATCACTACAGACACAAACTATGAATTGACGTCTTTATTATTCACGATTTAAACAAATATGTTACAAAAATATTAAATTTTATTCGCTAGAAATCTCTCGACGAACCAATGCAAAAAGACACTGACCGATAATGCGTGTTACATGCCTTTCCAAGATTTTGGGGAATTTGGCGCGGTTGCAGCCCATGGAATGCTAAAGCACTCTGCTCGCTTAACAACGTCAAACGATTCAACAAAACAACTCGACTTTTAAATGAAGAAATACACGACGAGAAGTATTCACTTGAACAATAATTTATATTTAAAACTGAATTATAATAGAACGAGTACTTTAACAAAGATTTGCGTTTTAATGAAATTTACTTAGACTCTGAGCTCAGCGTGATGATTCTATGAATCAACGATTCTAACCTTTCGGGTCGCAGAGTAACCCATTTATCTGCTCGGATTTTACATGACAATGTACGACTTATTTGTTACCCAATAACACAAATTGTTATCAATAAACATTAATTTTATTGGAGTTTATAATATTAGAAAGCGAGCGATTTATGCCTTGGCAATGTTCTTTCCCATGGTAACGAAAGTAAATACAAAATTTGAAATAAATAACTTTTGTTTGTTGCCTTGGCTACGCTCCTGTACAGTTAAATTCGCCGCGCTACAATTTACTTTATTATCGTACAAGATATTCAAAAGAAAACCACAGGCCCATACCAATTCACATCGCTCGTTCAGTATAATGACCGTTATGTTTACAGCACTGACAATGAATCTAGGAAAGTACTTTTATTATGTTGGTAATGATATGTTTACGGCTTACATTGAATAAAATAGTGATTTGTTTGCGGCATTTTTGTGAGCTGAGAAAAGAAATAAATGGGCGTGTAGAAAAGAAATTTCTAATTTCTATATTATTGTGAAATGGAAACGAGTACCGAGCAATCTCCCGCAACTACGGAAACCGCTTCTAATAATGAGCAGGAACACAATGAAGAGGGCATGGAAGAAACTGAAGATTACAGTTTCGATGGTGAAGATTATAGGCATTTCGTACCACGGGGTCGAGGAGGGTTTAGGTGCGTTATAGTTTCTCTTAACATTTCATACGTCCCTCTGATTAATTGCCGAAAATACCAAATAGAAAAGTAAGGTTAGGTTGTCCCCCTCACCTATATTTCTACCTTACCCCTTATATATGTTTGACCGAAACGATCAAACTTCATATTGCCATGAGTTCCTTGCACTTTTAATGCTATGGAAACGCGACTATTGTTTCTACTTACGCTCCTGTACGATGAAATGATTTACCCACTATTATTCGATACATTGTTTCATTGATTTGTTTTATGAACTTACTGTTGTAATGAAGTTTTCATTTGTAAATGTAAATCGCTTTTTTGTCAGTTATTGTAACATGAAAAAAGGTAAATAATACCTTGTAGAATATTCATAATGTTTCTTATAAGAATTATATAAATGATTTGTATGTCATACATAGATGATTTTTACGTGTCATTGCTCTGTCCAAATTTCCTTGTTAAATGTAAAATTAGTATGAAAAGAAACGAAGATGCTGAAGATGTCTACGCTTGGGTAAATGATTCAGACGTATGGTACGTAAAGTACATAGTCACGACATATAACAATAATTTAAGGGGTCGTGGCAGAGGTGGGTTTGATTTTCCCATGAGAGGTGGACCTCCAAGATTTAGAGGAAGAGGATTTGGACCTAGAGGACCAATGTTTCGTGGAGCCAATAATGGATTTCCATTTGAGGGACCTCCTAGGCCAAATTGTCCACCGGGTCCAGCAGGACCACGTTTCCGAGGGCCTCCGCCGTTCGATCCTAGTTGGGGACCTATGGGGCCACCAAATCTGATGGGACCGCCAAATCTTATGGGACCTCCAGGAATGGTAATTATCATTTAATTTCAATATGTGTCATTTTTTCAGTAAAATGATTACATATAATTTAACTTTATATGTAATTAGCCACCACCACACATGATGAATGGCCCAATTGGGACAGGTCCTGGACCTTATGGACCACCTCCTGGAATGGGACCACCCAATATGAATAACGTAAATTTTGATTTACAGAAACATAGAGAGACATACAAATATCTTGTTCTAACACTTGGAACTTTGTTATAGATTCCAGGTCAACAGCAGCCCCCGCAACAACAGGCACAACAAGCAAACATTCCAGGCTTAGATCTCAATGGTGAGGTATGGGTAGAAACAAAAACACCAGATGGCAAATCATATTATTATAACATTCGTACAAGGGAAACTACATGGACAAAACCAGAGGGACCAAATGTTAAGGTCATGGTGCAAGATCAGGTCGGTTAAATTCCATTATAGATTTCTATTATTAAGAGCTACGTTATTATATATAAATAGTATATTTTTGTATTATACGATGTTAATTCTTTTTACAGTTAGAACAGCTGGTGCATGGAGCATCTAAACAAACAGCCCCAACTGGCACTCCTGCTTCTACGGCTTCTACTCCTAATCAAATTAATGAAAATAGGGTGTCTCAAAGTAGCGAACAATCTTCAACAAATAATGCAGATGCTATCAGTCAACTTAGTACTGCCCCACCTGGTACAGGGCCACCTCCTACACTTGGTGAAACACCAGACATGAATGCACAACCAACTGACACGACACAAGCAAACGGTATAATATGTTAATTTTGGTTCGAAAAATTAAAATTAACACGTATAATAATTTAATAAAAATATCATAATATTATACTGTCTATACAGGTACAGCACCTACAACTGTAACTAATACCCCAACTATGAATACCCCAGCAGTAAATACAAATATGATGCAACCCCCTCCTAATATGATACCTATGCAACACAGGATGCCAAATCAATTTGGTAGTCCAATTGCAACACAATTTGGAGCAGCACCTTTTGGTATGCCACCACCAGGGTTCCAGCCTTTTGGAGGTTATGGTCCGCCACAAGCAAATTGGGGTAATATAATGTATATATAGATATTTAGATATAAAGAATAGTTATATATTTTTTATGACAAAAAAATATTCATATTAGGTATGCCACAAATGCCACATGGAGTCATGGCTCCACAAGCTCCAGCAGAAGATCCTGCTATATTAGCTCAGCTGGATCAGGAACTAGTAGCATCTGCTATGGTATGGACGGAACATCGTGCTCCGGATGGAAGATTATATTATTATAATAGTAAAGCTGGAGAATCTGTTTGGGAAAAGCCACAAGCTCTAAAGGATCTCGAAAGTATGTCTTCGATATAATATATAACATAAATTTAGAAACAAGATGAACAATATGAAAAATTATTTATCATTATCGCTAGATGCAAAATTAGCGCTACGACAAAAAGCAGAAGAAGCAGCTGCCATGTCTACGAATAACGCCGTGACTACTTCCACCGTTACCAATAACAATGTAACCACAGAAGCTACAAAACAAGAAAAACCTCAAGAAAGTAATCACGAAACCAAAGATAGTGTAAAGGAAACAGACGCTAATAAACCGAAAAAAGAGGAAACAACGCCTAAAGAAGCTGCGAAACCTCAAGACAAATCTAGACCAATCTCTAGTACACCAGTACCTGGAACTCCTTGGTACAAAATTAATTTACTACTTTTTACGATGCTCAGGCAAAATTTAAATTTAAATTTTGTTTACTAGGTGTGTTGTTTGGACGGGCGATGGACGCGTATTCTTTTATAATCCCTCATCGCGTATTTCTGTCTGGGAAAGACCAGACGATCTCATTGGTCGTCAAGATGTCGATAAAATGGTGTCTACTCCGCCAGATGCAGTGGTAGCTACGAAACCGACGCGTCAATCGGATACAAGTGAAAGCAGTGATGATGAACCAATACCAGCAAAAAAGATGAAACAGGATGATACAAAAAGTAAATTATACTAGATTCATAACCGTGTATTATATTAAAAAAAATGTACGTATTAGTAAAATTACCATATTCCCTGTTTCAGCCACAGCGCCAAAAGAAGAGGAGGAGAAAGAGAATAAAAAAACTATCGATATCGGAAAGGAGGCTGCAATAGAGGCAGAAGTACGAGCTGCTAGAGAAAGGGCAATTGTTCCTTTGGAAACGAGAATTAAATCGTTTAGGGATATGCTTGCAGAGAAAGATGTAAATAAGTATAAATTGATAAGTAACATTAATAAGAAATCAAATTTATTTAATTTAAATAATTGTTCTTGGTAGGTATCCGCGTTTAGTACTTGGGAAAAGGAGCTTCACAAAATTGTATTTGACCCCCGATATTTACTTTTAACATCAAAGGAGAGAAAACAAGTTTTCGAGAAGTACGTAAAGGAGAGGGCGGAAGAAGAGAGGCGGGAAAAGAGGAACAAAATGAAGGAACGAAAAGAACAATTTCAAAAATTATTAGAAGAAGCTGGTCTTCATGGAAAGTACGTAATGGCTTTAAAAGATTCTTTAAAGTTTTCGAAAAAATAAAATGTTTCTAATTTATTTTTTTACAATCTAGATCTTCATTTAGTGATTTTGCTCAAAAACATGGGCGTGATGAACGGTTTAAGAATGTAGAAAAGATGCGTGAACGGGAGAGCCTATTCAACGAATATCTGCTGGAAGTGCGAAAGAAGGAAAAAGAGGAAAAAACAGCAAAACGAGAACAGGTATTTTCATTTTATTAACATCATTGATCTTGTTGCAATGAAAATATTACTTTTCAGGATTCGTGCTACAATATCAAAATCTTAATTGAAACAATGTAAATTCACCTTCAGACATTCACTACCTCAATCAATACCATAAATAAGAAAAAATCCTATAAATATTATTTCATTCACGCGATAAATGAACATAACGAATTTTTTAAATATGTGAGAATTAAGGTACTTGTACTAAATTTTTTTCTTTTTTTTTTTTTAGCCATATAATATGCAATATCGATGCTTTGATATGTTTTGGAATATTTAAGGATATCTTGTATGTTTCTGTGTACCTCGATTCTCCAGATATATCAAAGTATCATAAAAGAAAAGTTCTTTTGGAATAAATCCATTAAACCTTTCCCTCTTCCACACCAAATCTCATTTTCATATATACATCCTCCATTTCGTTCTGGGAAATCATAATATCAACGAAGAGAATATCAAATGAAAACATATAATATATAATATATTCGCGATAAGTTATATAAAACCTGAATAAGTCTTTATTCAGCACCAAAATTTCTATTGTTTTACTGTTTGAAAAAGATACAATATGTGATGATACGTAAATGAATAATAAATAAAATCTTAAATTAGACAGGATATAATGCATAATAAATTTATATTTTCAGCAATAATTAATCATTCTTTCAGGTTCTATAGGTATGTTACTATTTTGTTCCACTTGTAAGATTTATCTAATATGAATTCCTAAATTAATGGCTGAAGAACACATACCAGGAGAAGTTTCTCTAATAATTCTCTACTCCAGTAGATTTTCTCGATAGACAAAAGTTTTGTAGCTGTAAGATGGGAGATGTAGAGAATAAAATCTTAGTATGTGACGGTTCCTTATATACTTATGTGTTCTGAACTCTCCACTTCAGTCAGGAGGCAGGCAGGACAGGTTCCGTATGTGGAGTGGCTTGGTTCTGAAGCTGGTTGGTGGCATGGATGATGTCATCTACCATCCCCACCTACACTGCGTGGCACAGTTGGCACACCCTCGCGCGCCGCATTCTTTACTCCAAAGCAGAGTCATGAGAATGAACGAACTCGGTATTTGTATATTACTCGTAATCCTCGTTACTTCAAAAGATTAACTTTTCCCCAAAAATCAAAACCAATTTCAAAGAAATTGAATCTATTATCAGCAAAAGTAAGGTGTCAACACCCCAATGGTAGCATCAATTCCAAAATCATATCTGTAGATTTTGTTCTGTTTTCTGGAGATAAAGAACCGTTATTTATTTTGAGAAACAAAAGCTACCAATCTATTTCATAATCGATGTATCAACATAAGAACAAATTCATTTTTTCCTTGCACTTTATTTTACATCTAGTAAAGTTTCATCGAGTTTGTTTATACGAAGGGTCTCAATAAATAAAAAAGGGAAAAGTTCGAACGAAATATCAATCTTTTTGGCAATTGTTCTTATGTCAATACATAATATACACTAAAGTTTAAATATAAAGAAAAAACCAGAACCTACGTCAGAAATTAATGAAATATGCATTGTAATTGGTGTCAAAGTATTTCTTCTTTTATTGCTATCTTTTTAAATTATTACAAAAAATATTTTTTTTCTCACTAAATGCGATATAAGTATTTTTGTTAAAAATTTAATATATTTGAAGCAACATGAGATGAGTATATTGAAATGATAGAATGAGTGTGCTTTCATGAAATTTGGTTTGTATTCTTCAGAGAACCTTGACTGCTTTTGTCGTAAAAATATTAGAAGTGGACATTGCAACTCTATCGTGTTGAAATAAAAATTAGACAATTGTGGCACAAATTTTTTACTACCTTAAAATTATATAGGATCGGGATCCGAGTAATAACTATAATAAAAAATTCAAGACCAAAATGTGCCAGCAACTCTGAACTCTAACTCAACTTTTCATTGTGAAATAGATGTGTATAAGTTTAGATAAATAAAATAACAGATTATTGTCATTATATTGAAACCATAGGTCGTTCACAAATTACGTAATGGGAATTTGAAATAAACAAGTTGAATATTGCCATTACTTTTTATTTTGATAATATATATATATATATATATCTATATACTTATATATATATTATATATATATATATATATATATATATATATATAGAAGTAAAGGAACCAGAGACATATAAAATCTTTAAATGAACTAATTCATCAGCTATAGAGTGTTTTATAGTAATAAAAACCAAACATTTTTTAAATAGTTTAGAATTTTATTCATGAAAAACATGAAAGATTAAGTTTCATTAAAAACTGTTCTATTCTTTATATTAAAAATTGTATTACTACTCCATTGTTTTATAGTTACTACTCCATTCACGAAACATCATATAATTCTTGAATAAGACCAATAAGAAATAGAGATTTATATATTTTGGGCAAATACTGTGGAATAGTTAATAAAAGTAAAACCTCGTTTCGTAATTTGAACGGCTAAGAACTTTTAATCTTTTCAAAATCTCATGACAATATACTAACGCATCTTTTCTTTTCAGCAAGGGCAGCAGATAAAAATTTATTCGTTTTATATCCCGTCTCATCATTAAATAATGACATACTTTTTTCTTTCTATTTTTACATTTCAATGTCATATTTTATTATATTTCGTATCGCAATATGCAAAAAGTATTTAATGATGATTCGGTTAAGCAAATAATTATTTTTACAGCTATAATGATTATAATTTTTTTCAGCAAAACTGACCAGCTTATTTCATTAAAAATTCCAACAAGTAGAGCCCTTAACGTTGTGATACCTCCTGACACGAACGAATGACATGAATGACTATTTCTTCTACCCCTAACGAAATGTAGTTTGAAAACCAATAAAAAGGTTTGCAAGTTGACATAGTTTGATCCACATTACAAGCCATAAATTTTTATAGACACCTATATATTATACATACATATTTATATATATAATAATAATATAAACTGATTGTAATGTGGCTGAACGTGTATTCATTGGTTGGAAATTCTTAAGCGTGCATGATAAAACTGAAACAAGCAAAAAAAAAAGATAAATAATTCAATAAATAAATAAGAAAATCAATTTCAAGCCAGAATTGTATAAATAGAGTGTAAGCAAGGGCTGATTATTCTTCAATGATGAAAACTGTTATGGTAAATGCGTTTCAGGTGAAAAAGGAATTCATAGCGATGCTACGTGAACACAAAGACATCGACAGACATTCGCATTGGAGCGATTGTAAGAAAAAGTTGGAATCAGATTGGAGGTACAGGGTCGTAGAGTCAGCAAGCACGAGGGAAGATTGGTTTAGGGATTACATTCGTATGCTAAAGGAGGAGAGGAAAAAGGAAAAGGAGAAAGACAAAGACCACCGGCACAGAGATAAAGATCATCACAAGTCCGAGAAGAAAGATAAGGACCGAAAGGATGTTGATAAGTACAAGGATAAATCGTCAAAGGATCGGGTTGATAAGGACAGTTCGAAGGATAAAAAACGCAGGAGCGAAGCAGCTTCGGAGGAAAACGGCAAGGAAAAAAAGGAGGCAGTGGCAGAGAAGGAAAGCGGTGAGATCGAAGATAACGATGAAAAACCATCAAAAAAGGAGAATGATGTAAGTGGTCCAACTTTTTCAGCTAATTAAAATTACATTTTTTGGAAATTTACGTATCCCTTCCTTGTTCAGAAGGAGAACACGGAAGAGCAATCTGATTCGGAAGAAGACCGTGAGAAACAGAAACGAGAACGCGAAAGAAGAGCAGAAGCCAGTCTTCGTGAGAGAGAAAGAGAAGTTCAGAGGACTCTTGCTACGCATCTTCGCGATAGAGATAAGGAAAGGCAGCACCATCGTCATACAGAGGCAGTACAGCACTTTAGCGCACTTCTTGCAGACTTGGTACGTATCCTTTCTACGTAATTTATGATGAATTTTAATGAATCCAGTGCGTTTAATAAGCCACCTACATTTGCAGGTAAGGAATGGTGACTTAGCATGGCGGGAAGCGAAACGACAATTGAGGAAAGATCATAGATGGGAATTAGCCGAAAGTTTAGATCGCGAGGAAAAAGAAAGACTATTTAATGAACACATAGAACAGCTTAGTCGTAAGAAACGTGATAAGTTTCGCGAGCTTCTTGACGAAGTAGGCGCTTCTACTGAACTTACCGCTTCATGGAGGGACATAAAAAAATCATTAAAAGACGATCCTAGATATCTCAAATTTTCATCGAGTGATCGGGTACGTAATTTATTTAAAACTATATAGGAATCTGAATTATAAATCACTTTCTTCCATTACTGTATGTACTATAATTATTTCTTTTCTTTGCAGAAATGCGAAAAGGAGTTCAAAGAGTACATTAAAGATAAACTTGTTGCAGCCAAGGCCGATTTTAGGGAGCTCCTTCAAGTATGTTAAGGATATATTATCACTCCTGTTTTTACTATTATGCAACGTGTTTTAAAAGTTGATCGCTTAATAAATATGAGTAAATGTCAATTTTAGGAGACAAAACTTATTACTGATAAAACGTATAAAAAAGTACAAGAAAATAGTGCACATTTAGCCGAAATTGAAGAAATTTTAAGAAAAGATCGAAGATTTCTCGTATTGGAAGCGGCCGCTGCTGAACGAACGCGGCTGTTAATGGGATATTTAGAAGAATTGGCACGTAGGGGTCCACCTCCACCACCTACTGCCTCAGAACCTTCAAGAAGACCAACCACAAAGTAAATATCGTCTCTAATGAAGCAAGAGAGATGTCTGTATGTGTTTGAATTTGCGGAATCTATTTTTGTTCTAGCTAACGCAGCCCGCATCAAAGCATGGTATATATATATATGGTGTCCAAATAACAAATCAATGATTGAATTTATAGCTGTAGTTGAATTGAAGTACTTTACACACGAGATGATTATCGCCTGTAATTATAGGAATCAATAAAACTAACGCCAATTCCACACAGCTAAAAATGTGTGTCATACTGTAAAGATGCCATAGTGTAAGCATATCATATCATTATTTGTTGGATTACGTTAAAGTAAACGCTAGTTAATGAAAGAATTAGCGATATTACATAATAATATCATAAAGTGCGAATTTTATACATATTTTATCTAGGTTTGTTAGATAAGCACCCCATTTCGAATATTTTGTATGAAAATTACATGAGAATTATAATAACCAGTGTTTATTGCATTCACGACTAGTTTAAAATCATGCGCAGTGAATTTCTATAAACCGATGTTAAAATATAATAACTTAACAAAATGTTGATTATTATATCTAAAACAAAACAAACCAAAAAAAAAAAAAATGTGTAACATACGACAATCATACATAGTAATTTTTTGACGGAATATAATTCGGAAATCATATTTTCAATGTTCGAATTATTTTTCTTATACAGCTCTATTGCATCATGTGAAACGTAAGTATCTTACAAAATATTCTCAATATTTAAAAACATTTATTTTAAAGAAATCATAACGAATCTTATAAATACAAAAAAATTTTAGATGTTGTTTACAACCACAATTATTTACCATTTATTTATGTGGCATTTTTACGGTACGGAATTCCTAATCTCATGAAAAAGATATTAGGAAAATATATTTTCTTCAATAAACCATTCATAAAAATTGCGATGAGAAGCATTTACATCTCCCAACGATCTATTGAATTATTTACGTTTTATTTCTAATATTTTATAATATTTCATTACAGACTTGTATACGCAAACAAAAAAAAGAACAATAATAATTGAAGATGAAAAAGCCACCATGGTTAATGTGTACGTTTTATTTTTTATCGAACAATTGTTTAGTTATTTATCTTTATCTCAAAAGTTAGTAATTTACACGATTATGTAATAATATAATGTTACAATATAAATATGATGTACATAGAATAAATACAATAAAATTTTTGCGTATTGTAACATTATAACACGGGAGCGATTTTACTTTTTCAACTACATGACTCTTTCAAATATCACGAAATATAATAAAATTTATTTAATTTCTTCTTATTACATTTTTAATTTATCAGACATAATTATCTATATCACTTGTAACTAATCATGTACATACAGTTTCAATACCGCAAGTTATGTCAGATAGATTAGAGGTGATTTGAATGCCAGTATAGGACAATGACTTCAATGCCTGCATCTATTGCGAAAGGTACGCTCTCATGCCATTCGTCTTTTACGTAAATTATTTTCTATCTTTCAGATATAAAACTTAAGTCAACGAAAATAATCTCTGGATATGATCTTTGTGATCTTTAATTTTATAAACAAAGCTTTATTGATCAAAGAAAATTTCTCAAGAGTTTTAGTTACGTGTACGATCGAAATTTCCTCAATTTCTCAAATGACTAAGAAATTCCAAGACACAAGTACGTTATTCCGTAAATTCGTACCATTGTCACGAAATAAAATACCGTACATGATTATATACGGTATATGTTTTGTCGTTACCGTTACAATCGGGACCAAGTTGCACTTCCTGCTAACTCCACAGGAATACAAATTGGCAACTTGACACGATGGCTAGTTTGTAACCGAATCTTCTCTCGTATTTTCACTGCAAATAATAGTTGAAAATCCTAGTACTGATATATATCGCAGGATAGTGTACATGTTACTTGAACAGCATTTTATTACACAGAATCCGTGATATAAGAATCCTGCTGATCCTTTTACCGTTCTTTCAATTTTTAACTACAAAACAGGTGGTTAGCCTTTTGGCAAAAAGATATCTGTATATAAAATTCTTAAAAATAATTATTCCAGAAATGTGAACGTTTAAACGATTAATTTGGAAATTCAAAAAGTCACGAAACTTCGTGCGCGAGTGGTATAGATCGTTCATAATACAAACTAACTTTTCATCGCTACGATAATGCAAATTGTAGAGATTGAGCCACCTCTTGAAGAAAATACAGAGCTTTCTTGTGAACTATCGAGAGAATAGCGAGAGATATCAAAAGTTATTATATTTAAATTATTATTCGTATAAACTTCATACGACTTTCGATTATTTGAGCAAAACAACACGCACTTACAATTGCATCGAGGATACAATTCTTTGAATCGCATTAATACCAATAACCTTGTACTACTCGGTACAAATTCGCACAATTATTTAGATAGCGCTATCATATATATGAATTTTATATATACATGTATGCGGTAATTTTATTCGATATATATAAACATGCTATATGCTCAAAAGAGACGGAGAGAGAGAGAGAGAAATAGAAGAATTTTTCTCGTTTAAATAATCGCACGAAGTCGATCACAAGAAACTAAAAGATAATACAAAAATCAACCATACGTGACGTAAAGCACGTGAAGGCATACTAATCCCCTGTGCCGTTGAAGTAGTAATTTAGAAGCTATTATAGAACATCATCTCGAATCTCGTTGCGTCATGATAATACTTTCCCCGGCTGTGCCGACCTTGCTCGTCTTTTTCCTCTCGTGCCCGTTTGGTTTCTGGCCGGATGTGAATCAGTTCGGAATCGACGATACGTCGATTCGCAAAGGTCGCCTGTACCCGGTAAGGGTTAACGAACGTATCCCGATAGGATAAAATCGACGTCGAAAAAATGCTTACGAAGGTCCTACCGAAGGACGCGGCCGTGTTATGGCATTCTTCGGCTGCATTCTTTCCAGCCTCTAAAAAAACGATAGATGGAACCGAAATAAGGATACTAAACACACGCTATATATAGCTTGCATGCAAAGTTGGGCTTTATGAGACGCATAATGGGCGGACATCAATGTGTATCACACGCAATACGTTAAAATGTTTCTGGAATTAGATACAGATAAATGTAGGACTTTTTAATTCTTCAACGATGAATTAAAATGGTAGGATAAAACATAATACCAATATGTTTTTAGAGTTAGCAGCGATTGGTACGATAAACCGACTGTGTAATATTCCACATTGTAGAACAGAATTACTACCATCTATGATCGGAATTTTAGAAAGAACATTGTATATCGATTGCAGCTTTCTACTTAATCTAGATAGATAAAATTATCGAAATACGCACATATAGATATGTAACTTTGAAGTTACACAACATTAATGAACTTAGAGGATCCTTATGTAACATACTTGTGTAAAATATAAAACATAGAATTCGGATATTGAGATGAAAGTATGGAAAAATTATAAAATATATATATAATAACAATAATAAAGACAAAAATATCATGTATCATTTCACTAATTTCGTTATATCCGTGAAAGAAAAGAGATCAAGATTATCTACAGAACAAAATAATTCGTTTTATAAGGATCTCTTTTATTCGTAGGATGCAAAAGAGACTCGACTTGAGGGGCTCGGCTCGGCGTCGAAAACACTGCCTGCCGGTTCTAAAATCGTTGCGAAAGATCGTTGATCCTCACTAGCGACCTTCACGAAGATACAAGAAAGGTCGTACCCGGACGTTCTCAAATTTTTCCTAAAACCCGTCCCCGCGGTTTTTCTAAGTATCGGCTCCCTCTCGTTGATCGTCACAAAGACGTGTACACGAGAAAAGAGGCAGAGGAGAAGTGACAGAACAGAAAGGAGAGGGAAAGATCGCGATGGCCTCGACGTGCCAGCTCCGCCTCGCGAGGCTCGCAGCCACCAAGTGAAAGTAGGATTTTGCTTTCTACCCGTGGCCAGTGACAAACGCGCCGTGCTCGCGAACTCGTCTCTTTTCTTCTGCGAGGATGCGTCCGCTCGTCGCTGCTCGATAAATCAACGGGCACAGGCGCAACGTGACGAAAAAGGTTCGCGAATTTCAGCGTCGTTACGATGACAGTGTTGTACTGACAGCCGGGCGAACTGCCTCGAGATCGTGCCGATACGAAAAAGTGCGCGGTGTGAACAAGTGGCCAGGAGAGGATGTCGAGACACAAAACGAACGATAACCGTTTCGTCGACATGATTCTGACGTTTCTAATTCTCGGCTACGCCTTCGTGCCAACGAACTGTCAACAAGGTATGTTTTTTCCGAAAATACCCGCGCAAGAAGTACCCCTTTGAAGCGACGAATTCGAGTGTACGATCCTATTTCGCGTTCCGACCGAGAGGGCGCGCTGCCGAGATCCGCGCAATCCTTTCACGGCTAAAGCACACAGAGTAAATGCGAACGTCCTCGTAGACATATGCGTCGTGGGAGATTTATGGGATTCCAGGTTGTCCGGTTGAATTTTTACTGCACTGCAAAGGGCTTCTTCGGATTCTTCGAAGTATATTGTTACCGGGTGATTTATGGGCTGCCATGGACTTCGAAGTTTGTTCAAGAAACCACTGAGAGGTCCCGTTTGATTTTGACAACGTAATACCAGTGGAACGTGTAGGTGGTATTTATGTAATCCACAGAGTCGACGATGTATGACTGTCACGATTCACTGGACACGGTAGTCTTTCTCGCTTAATTCGTATTCTTTGTCGTTTCTACGACCGGCAAAATTTTCAGTTGGTCGTCCCTGTCAAATATCAATGAATTGGTGAAAATTTGATGAAAAAATCACATAAATTAGGACTTGAATTTTATCGTAACAAATATTGCAATAGCATGGGCGATGTTTCGTAGGTTACTATCTTCTGGTAATTGTCGTGACTTTATTTAATAAACAAAGCATAACAATTTCGTAACGAAGCCTTACTCGTTGCGTAATAGTAAGACGAATAGATTGAAGATATAGCGATGTTCGCATGAATGGTACGCGCAAATTTTCTTGAATCATAACTAGGAATAACGCAATACACTTCACGCACTCCGGCCTTAAACCTGCGCACAGGATAAACGGTGGATGACCGCTGTGCAATACTAGATAGCTTGAATTCGTGACCTGGTACATTGCGATACAATACGCAATACGATAGAACTGCAATTCTATACGAGTGTTACGTACAATCGCGTACCACGATAACGCAATCGAAACTCCATTGTTGCCTGTAATAACAAGTTCGGCTCGAACGATTATCGTGATTCCCTAAAACGGATATATCTAATTTAAAATTATGGCAAATGATAAAATCGACGTGATTCCACGCATATAATATTTCAATTATCGTTTATTGTGTAACAGCCATAAGGAGGAGTATCGAAGTAACAATCAACGCGAAATCTATAGACGCACAGTTTTATTCATGCTCGATGCTAAAATGAAAAAAAAAATAAAAAAAAAATTAAATTTCAACGCTTCGTTAAAATAAATTTCATTTGATTCGTTCTATATCTCTACGGCTTAATTGCTTGATATTAGTAGGATCACGAATTAAAATAATCGGATTGAAAAGTAAGAGATTTCATTAATTTGTAATGCAGAGTATGTTCAATGACAGTAAAGTTGTTTGCGTTTCTTTCGTTTGCTTATTCCCGCCTTTTTAATGATAGAAAAAATGAAAAGAAACGATTATCAATTTGTTATTCAAATTGGAATTCTAAAAATAATGATTCGAATCACCGGTAAGATGCGTTCTGTTTGCAGCGAACGGGTTTTCCCGCGCCTCCTTCTTCATTTCAAATCCTGGAATACACCGTACAGACAGAAATCAATGAACCTAGAAACGTAAACACCAACCGAATAACCATTTCACAGAAAACAATTTAGTTTTCATGCATCATTGTTCTAGCTTTGAAGACTAGTTAAAAATATTGATCGATCAGACACGAATTAATAGTAAATTTAGATCTCAAATGTATCGGTATCCGCGTTGTAAATGATTTCCATGAAATACGACACGGTTTCATCGTGCATCTCGTGACCTCGCTCTTTTCACCGAGTTTAAATAATACTCGTCTCACAGATCTCGTAATAGATGAGATTTTTTTGAAATCACGCAACTAGATTTATCGTGTTAATCATCAGATCGGAATGGGTAACCCCACGATGATCAAGACACGAACGAAACCTGGTGCTCGAATATCTCAGTTTCCCAGAAAAGATCAATGACACAATACCATTGACGAGCAACGTATAAAATACATTATTAAAGCGCGATTTCTACCATACTATAAATATAAATAGTGTTACGAGATTAGTAAGGCAACTGATTTACCTTCTTTCCCAGTTGAGTCATTAACCTTGAAAAAGAAACTTCTTTAGAGAAAGTTTCTGGCAATATGCATAGCAATATCGATCGTGCATTTTCTTGCATCTTGCTTCTGAACTGTTCATCGTGGTCATCCTAAATCTTAGAAGCAGGCTGCAGATATTTATGCATACATTCTTACAAATGTTACAATTTCACAGATGTAGATAAATACAAGATATAGAGAATGTCTAAAAATGTATAAAATACCTAAAGCGTGGTACTGGTTATAATATTTAGTAACCGAAATAGATCTATGATTCGTGACCGGTCAGGCGAATTTTCAGCTGCCATCCCTGTGGCAGTTGCATTGTTTATCTCAGCGTGGTTCTGGTAATTCGGAATTCATCTGAAACTGTAAGTACATACACACATACATACCTATACGCGTAGATAATACCTCAACCGTTCACAAAATTTATTGTTATTCATTCTGCGTGTAATCTCTATGGTAAGTATCGAGATAATTGCAGTATCTACCAGTGTCTTTGAGTCGATAGCAGAAGTCACTGGACCTTAGAGTACTAGAGCCTTTAGCAGAAAACATGTGCATTGTTTTAACCAAAAAGTAATCGCTAACAACACTAATAGTTGAATGCGACTTTAAATGAAAACAAAAATCTACATCCAAAAATTTGTTAACGTTGAATTCGAAGTTTTTTAAATATCGATCGCGAAGAAAGTACTTACCGTATGTATTTCCGCAAACAAACAAACAGGTTAATAAGAGAGAATTAATAGCAACCTGGCTATGAAGTTCGCCATTAATCATGTCTACGCTCGGTTGGTAGAACTGGAACATCGCGTATCGGGAATCTGCATTAATTGCGTGGCGCTATAATAACGGTGTGTTCGCTTAAGGAAAGTGCGTATCGAGCGCCGAATCTTTGACGAGGCGCGTTTCTCGTTTAGGCTTCGTTTTCACTAGGATTGTAGGCCAGAAAATGACACGGTCGTGTGACCGTTTCGTTGCGTGCAGACGCGAATCTTTCGCCTTTTACATTCGCGTTGGATAAGGAAAGTCACGGTACAATAAGCATGGAACGTGTTATTTCAAAATATCGTCATGATATACAGATAGACGCAGTTCTGTGACCTGCGCCTGTATGTAGATGCATTATCTGATGGGAGAGAGGGCGCAAGGCGGTTTTAATCGGTTTGAAATCGTGCGAGGTCAGACCACTCGTTTATACGTTTATCCGAGACGAACGGATAAAGGCGTGGCAAAATGTCGCTAAGGTATGCATTTATAATATTTGCGATGAAAGAAATATTAATAAAGTTGCATGGTTACTCTCAGTCACAATCGCATACTGTGAATAGTACTACTAGTTATTGGTTAATAAAGAAATGAAAAATACGATCGAGAACATCGATCCATATCTATATATATCTTGCAGTAAAAGTATTTTTTGATAAGATCGTTAAGGTTTTGACTCGTGTATCGTGCAATTACGATGAAAGTTGATGATTTTACGATGCTGCAACTGTGGGAGAAATTGCATGCGACATATCGAACTGTGAAGAAAGTCGAATCATGAAAATGCTCGAACGAGCTTGGAGAATTTCATAAATCTTGTAACGCTGAAATTTCACCTGACACGTAAAAAGCGTCGAAAATAAAATACGAGCTGTAATAAATTTATTTTACCAAGAAAGGTAACGCTATATTATTAAACGACATACTGCTTGAATAATAGCAAATTTGGGAAAAGTAACGATGGTAGCAATAAGGTAGCAATAAATTTTGTAGCACGAAGGAAAAGACGCGATCGATACTTTGGCCAGTACCTCAAGTTAAGAATTCGTGCGAACGTATGAACAGAGAGTAGACGCGATCAAGTCGAAGGACGATCGAAAGGAGAACGGCTGCACTCGGCCTATTATTTATACATATACAACTTCGTTGCCTAAGCTTGGCACGCGCGACTTCTCGCTCCTTTCGTGCACGTACACCCGTTAGAATTCAAGCAAACGCTTCCTGCTGTCTCGATCGTGAAAGTATCAAACAACTTCCACTGAAAATACGAACCGGTATTGGCCATATAAGCGATTTCGAATTACGTCAATAGTTCGATGAATTTGCCAACAACCGGTCGAGACAGCTGAGAATATCGACTCCGGTTCAGCATCAGTGGCGGAAACCGTATGACACACGAGCGAGTTCCGGTAAAAGAACACAAATACGGAAAAACATCGATCACGTAAGTCACGATAACTTAGAATTGCGTTAAATGCGAATGACGAATCTACAATGAATTGTACTATGATTACAGGCGCGTTTTATAGAAAATTTGAATTAGCGGTATATAATGTCGGATAGCGTCGAATGTCGACAAATGAATAGTTGAGCGTCGATTTGTATTTTTAAACAGATAAGTTTTCAATTTCGATGAGGATAATTTTACATCGGTTCTGCAATTTGCAACAGTACGCGGTCCAAAAAAGGCCGCGTTATCATGAAATTAGATACACGATGCGAAGTAACGTATTTCCATTGACAGTTAATCACGTAGCACTTAGCGTAGCAAGCTTTCGCGCGTTATGCTTTTAATAGCTCAATAATTTATAACGCGAGGCGGAAAACGCGATCACAAAACTGTGTCGTTCGATCTTGATCGATATTTACGTAAAATTCTTATTGATCGTGGTAATAGATAGATCGGTGTATCTTACGATTCTTGCATTCATTATTAAAGATCGATGATACAAAATAAAAGTATACACGTGTCTGATTAAAACACTTCAAGTAGATAGTATCGTACAGTATTTAATTATTTATTTTGGCGAATTATTATTTAATTCGTACAAAATAAATGAAACAAAAGTATAGGGATTGGATGTTTAGAAATTGTTCAATGTCTTTTTAAATGATTCGAATTATTTCGACAGACCCCATTCACGGCGAACAATTAAATTACATAAACAACAACGCAGGGTAAAACGCATTCTCAGATAATTTGTGCATTTCCAGAGTTTCTCTCCTAAAACGAAACACGAGACTACAGATAGGACCTGAGCCCGAAAAGCGCAAATGAACTTTGTTAACCAGCAATTAAAACGGCACGCGTGTTTGCGAATTTAGCGGTGAGAAATGAAATTACACGGCAACAAACGAATCGTAAGAAAACCAGTGCAATTAACGCATTCGAGTAGCGTAACCACGCCTTAATTTATGTTCCCGCTCGGATTTCGAAGGCCTAGAGCCTCGTCGACTCCGTCACGGACACACCCACGGAACTATCCCACTTGCGACATTTACCACCGATACAGCCCTTTTCAAGAGTATCCCGCGTTGCTGGAGCTCGGAATATTTCAGCCACTCTCTCTATTCGCCTCTGGAAATATTATTCGCCTCTGCTTGGCAAAACCATCGTAAACCGAGTTTATGCACTCGTAATATATATTTTGCGATACGAACAGAGTGTTAAGTAGAGGTTTAAAGACACAGTGAGCATACTATAATGGGTGTATTATTTGACGAAGCAGAAGATGTTTGACATTCAAGTTGGAGGTACAGTGTAAAAGACGGTAAAAAATATGAAAATATATGAAGGAATGTTAATAGGAGGATAATTTTAATTTTAGATGGTTTTTATTTTATTATTATTTATTCTATAGTATGAAAGGATTTGTGAATGAAAAACAACGGTAGGATCATTGAATAGCGTAAGTATTAATTTCGGAGTATCCTGTTCAAAAAAGGGAATGGTACTTTGGAATTCAGCGGTACCTACTACGAGAACAAATAGCGGAACTAACGTTGCTAATAAAACGAGGAGAAACTAGACCAGAGTAGAGCTCCTTCTTTGCACGAAGGCTGTACAAAATTACAGGATATGCAAATACATTTAACACGTTGCGTTTCTTTCAACTCAGAAAGTTGAATTGCTTTGCAAAGTTGTTCGTGAATTCAAATGGAGGAAATCGTTTCCTTATTATTCGCTTACAATGGCATGTCATGGTTTATTGCATAAGATGCAACGAATCTTTAGCGATCGAAGTATCAGTAATAGATCGAAGATCCTGCAATCGTCTAATTTACTTAATTTCATAGTTTACTTGTCTGATGTATTTTTATTCGTAACTTATTTCGGATAAAAGAAAGTTTCGTCATCGTGGGATACGAAAGTAGAGCGTACTTTTTCCAATCGAAAGCTAGAAAAAGGAGAACATCGATGTAGCTAAGGTCTCGTGCGAGAGAATCGTGCGGATTATTGCTCCGTTTTGAATAAAAATTAACTTCGATCCCCTTTGAGATAAAAGCGGAAAACATTTCTACCAATCGAAAGTCGGGAGAAGTCGAACGTAAATATACAGGGGTGGTTGGTAACTGGTGGTACAAGCGGAAAGGGGGTGATTCTACGCGAAAAAAGAAGTCGAAAATATAGAATAAAAATTTTTCGTTTTTTTTTCAGCAATTTTTGTAATAATAAACTTTATCATTACTTCATATTATTTCATTGCGCATTCCTAATTTTCCGTTACGGCAAAAACAAACTTAAACTGCGATGATATCCACTTTATAACGAGAACAAAGCCTCAAACGAAAAATTTTTATTCTATATTTTCGACTTCTTTTTTCGCGTAGAATCACCCCCTTTCCGCTTGTACCGCCAGTTACCAACCACCCAGTATATCGTCGTATCAACTACAATGCGATGATAATTGATGCTAATAGATTCGTTGATTCTCAAAGAACTTGGATTAAGCTTTTGTACGAATTTTTTTTATTGTACGAATATTAATTACGCGCATTTACAATTGCGTACGTTAAAAATTAATTAATCGTACTTCGTTGTATCGTGCCTCGATATATTGAATCCTCTTCGATCTTCGATCTTTACTCATTAAAAAGAAAAAAAATTGAAAGCTCACGATCTTTATATCATGCATAAGCATACATTAAGTAAGAAGAATTGTGTTAATCCGTGGTCTTCGAAGCAGAATAATTACGGTAGAAGTCAAATTACGTAAGATATTGTAACAGCATATATCTTACATATTCAAGAATTGTAACATGAAACTTTAAATGGTTATTTAATAACGCAGTGCGGCAGGAAGTTTGGAGTCGAGTTTTCCGCGACTAGTCGAGAAAATGAAATGGACTGTTTCTCGATGCGAAGGACATTACAAAACGCGAAGAAACAATGCTGGAAAGCGTGTTCGCTTTCTTTCGGAAACGATCCGGACAGTTTCTCACGGAACGTGCTAGTTAAGTCCGTGAAAGAGCAACTATGATCTATACATGATCGTGCGAATCGAGCACACCCACTTTTCATTTTCGCTGTTCCGGTTTTCATTCGTTCGATTCGTTTAGCTTGTTTTCTAAATCATAACTTTAATTTTCCTATCGTATGCACCACACTAGATTTTATATCTAAACGTTGTCACTTATCTTTAAGTTATTAGGTATATTTACTCCAAAATTACTCTCTTCGTTATTGAAATTTGTCTTCCTTAGTATCTTTTATCTATCGAATGCCGATGTATTTTACTTTTATGATGAAATTCGTCCTTGTAGAAAGTAATTGAATATTTCTGTCTTTCGCAAGTATTTATGCAGAAAATTCGAATGAAATTCATGACATCTCATATCGAATCAACGAATTTCCTTTCAAGGATCGGCCGAATCGTGGGACAAATTATCGCGTCTGATACCGACGAATTCGGTGTACGAACAACAGGACAAGAATGCATCTCCTGTCAATAATCCAGCGGAAACGCTATTACGCTCCTTGGACGAAAACAATGTCATGGAGACATCAAAAACGATTGGAAAGAAAAACAATCACGAAGAGGAAGTAGACGAGGAAGTTTACGAAGACGAGTACGAAATTGAAACCGATCCAAAAACGGAACATGAAACTTTGAAATTTCCTAAAATCACCGATTCCACTAATGCAAAATACGAAAGAGCTCCGTCGGAGTTAACCGCTCAGACAGAAGACATGTCCAGAGACGAAGATTACGTGGAAGACCCTTCGACGAGTCAATACGACGCGTACAATTACTACAACGATGATTACTCAAGTCCTAATCGGTCACGATACCGGGCCGCAGGTAAGATAATTTGAAAATTACTCGAATTTCGAAGCTCAAACTTAAAAGCTATTAACACATATGATTCTCAAATTTTAATAACTATTAAGAGCTTGAAAACGATTCGAATTTCTTTCTTTGCGTTCGTTCTTACGTAATAAGCAGCATGCTTTGTTTCATATACTTTCCTTAATTCCAATCCTTTTAAAGTTCTTGCAAAGAAGTCTTGCAAGTCTACTTGCAAAGAAATGCCGCGAAAGAGCGTTGACGGATATTTCTCATCGAACAAAGTTAAATTCTCGACTACTCGAGATCTACTTTACTTTTCGCGTAGATCGTATAACTGTGTAAAATGCGATACGAACGGAATTCCAAAAATTAATAATTTCCTAACGCGAACCTTTACGCGACACAATCCTCGATTTAACGTGGAAAGGCTCTGGCTGGAACAAGATTATGTATAGAGTTTAATAGAAATCGACTTGATTAAATTATATAACTTTCAAATAGCGATTCGAAAGACCATAGGAAATCGATTATCTGCCATCGTAACGCAAAATCAAGGCGCAGCCACCTTTTAAACTGCCTTCTCTCGTGATATAACGCCACAGTATCAAATAATTATGATCTTTGTAGACGGGTTCTACGTTACGCAAGCTCCTTTCGTCACCTGGCAAAGAAAGTCCCGTGCGTAGACAGAAAGAAACGAGACCATCGACCATGTTGTCTGTAAAAACAAGATCTTTGAAATTTTCCAGAGGACGAACACGCTCGCGACTATCCGGATGCAGAGGAAGAAGAAGCGGAGCCGGAGGAACGTGGAGAGCAAAAAGGAGGAGAAGAAGAAGAAGAAGATGGAAAGAAACCGGAGGACAACGACTATGATACGTCGGAGGAAGAGGAAGAATATTTCGATTCTCACCACGTTGCGAACGTAAACGATTCTTCGTCCGACCTGTTCGATGAAAAGGATCTAGACACGCCAATTTCAACGACCAACAACGAGGAGGGTTCCTCGATGGAAGGTAGCGACAAAACTTTTGCTTTTCTCGGACCACCAGAGTCGAGAATAAATTCCTCCGTTGATAGTTCCATCTTGATCGGAGGAGCCATAGTGTCGGTAGTAACGACGAAAAGCGTCGTCAATGGCACGATTTCCGTTCCAACCACATCCTCCCCGACTACTACCGAACAAGTCGCCGCACCACCCTCCTCCACCTCTATGGTAATCACGGAACAACCTGTGACAGCGATAACAACCGAGGATACGTCTCGAATATTAGCTTCGGTTCAAACGAGTCGTAGCATATCTGGCGCTCGATTCTTGCCGTTTCCTGTAATAGATCGTATCGAACCGATCGGCCATAACAGCGAGAAGAAAACTTCGCCACCTCCAGAGTCCACGGAAAGCATTATCGATAAATTGGACAGGGTACAGTCGGAATTGTCCAGCGGTTTTCTCGCCGGCGGCTTCCGAACTGCCGGCAATTCCCTTCAGTTGGACGTTTTGAACGAAAGAGACAGAAATAATCGCAGAAGGTATACCACTACCGCTAAGACGCCGGTCATTAGCAAGTTTGTACCGCGAAGATACAACGATAAGAGAAACGATCATGCTACGCCGAAACCGAAGATCGAAACGACGCTTGATAGTTTGGAAGGGTTGTTACCCCGTGATTACGTTACGAGGAGTTCGTCGACGGTGTCGACGCTTCCGAAAACTGGATTTAGGTTGGTCATAGTTCACGATATTCCTTTCAATTTGTTTAGGAATTTAATGTAGTTTCGTAAATGAATATGAAGTTTTTATAAATACGCGAGTAATTTCTTCGCTTCGTTTTAAATTAATATTTTTATAGCGTTTTTTTAAACCTATAAAGATTTATATATATATATATGTATATTTGTATGACTATAAATGTCGCAGTTAGTTCTCATTGGCAATTTGATAGAGATAAATATATAATGTAGAGTAACACAGAGTATGATTAATGATCTTTAGATGGCCGACAAAGAGCACAACTAGCACGACAGCAGAACCAACCACGACTCAACTCGCATCAACTGCCTCGATTGCCATGGCGAAAAAACCCAAAACCAACGTGATTGTTCAAGACATAAGTGCCTTCTTACCACCCGGATACAAATTGAAGAAAGAGGACTCGACTGTTACAGAAAGCTCCCTGTTAAAGGATATTCTGGCGAAATCTAAGGTCGATATATCGTCGTTGTTGCCAGCGGATTATAACAAGAAGAGAAACGAGGATGACACGACAACAATGACGACAACAGCGAAAAGTATAGGCGTTTCGTCAGAGAAATCACCAGCTGAGAAAACGATTCAGGATTTGTTCGCTAAATCCAAAGTTGACATTTCTTCCTTGTTGCCACGCGATTACGAACAGAAGAGGAAGAATCTAATTTCAGAGCCGGCAGACGTTCATACCGAGAATTTTACCGAATCCAATGTTTCTGTGACGACGGAATCTACTTCGTCCACAACGAAGAAATCCGCCGGTTTGAAACTCGTGTTTCCTAGCAGGCCTGGCGGACGGAAAGCGATTAATAAAATCACCACGCCACCCAGTCCTCGAGGTGAAGGACCTGGCACGGTTACGCCGAAAATACACAGAGGATGGCCGATCAGGTGACTCCCGTAAACCGAATTATTATTTCAACGCAAAGTCGCAGATCAAATTTAAAGTCTCTTTTAAGGAATCGAATTTGAAAGCCACAAATATAAATTGAAATTTAGATCAAATCGTGTTGATATTAAATTTTCTTTCGTAACTTTTCCAGAGTTACCACAGAATTTACCGGCTGGCCTAGTTCCTCCACTACCCCGATCTCGATAGAAAAGATACTGGAAGCTGCTCGAACCGCAACGATTTCGTCCGCGTCGCTAATCCCGATAACCGAAGCAACGTCGAGCACTACGACAACGTCGACTACGACGACAACGCCTCGACCAACCACACCAGGAATTTGTGAGCAAGATTGCGAAGTCGCTGGAACTATAAAGATAATTGGTAATACAAGCTGGGTACCGGAATTGCTTGATCGAAATACTCAAGAATGGCAGAAACTCGCCAATGAAATTGAGCGAGAGGTATTCATATACATATACATATGTACTAAATTGGAAAGTGTTTATTTTACATTTGTACATAATGTTCAATAACATTTCTTTTTATTTTTTAACAGATGAACTTCATATTCTCAAAATCTGCTGTCCTAGCAAAATGGTATAAAAAGATAAGAATCGATTCATTCAGGTAATAATACAGATAAAATTTGTTAAATTTGATGAAAAGCTGATTCATTTATTTCACGAGGAAATTTATAAATTTTAGCGAGGGTAGTATTTTGGTAGATTATTTTGTCGAATTGGCCAACTTGGAGCAAAATGTTAATACGCAGGAATTGAAAGTTATTTTCCACGATTCGTTACGGACTTATAACGCGAACAGGTGGAACGAAACTAAAACGAAGAGTTCGATAAAGCTTGGATCGTTCACGATCGATCCGAAATATACGGATTTTGTAGGTATGTTATGTTATTGATCAAGTATTTATTTTATAAAATTAGCATCTTGAATTTTCGTTTAAAGATAATTCCCTTCCAGTGATACCTAAAGTAACAACTCCCCAATACACTGAGGAAGACGATAGATTAGTTCCGCAATGGGCAATTGCTGTAATCGTAATTGGTGTTGGTGGATTAGTCTTTATCATTATATTTGGTGTCTCTGTTGTAAGTATTAAATCAGAAGAAGAAACACTAACGTTAATGTTAACGTAAAATTAATATTCATTCATTACGATATAATTAATCTTTAGTTAATAAATCGTCATAATGCTTCGAAATTGAAACCATCTATATCTACAATTTACGAAGAAGAAGTAGCAAAGAATATTACAGCTCATAGATCTAGTGATTACTCAAAACCGGTACATACGATTTGGACTGACCCAGACGTTTCTTGGAACGACAAGTCTTTCGAATCGACTTCCAACAAGGTAGAATTTTAAAATACTTAGATCCCTTTTGAAATCATTTCTAACAAATAATTCTGTAAGTATTTATTAAATATAATTATATAAATATTTTGTTAAATTTCTAGATTCTCGTCGAGAAATCTTTTCAAGACAATAAGAAATATAACATGTACGATAGTTGGAGATCGCAATGGAACGGTTATTATTACAACGGGTCTCATACTAGCAGTAAATATGGCGGTTACGATAGTACAACAAATTTATCAAGTCGTCATCATCCTGATTACGATACTAATTTCTAAATTTTACGGTAATAAAGTAAAATTTCTATCAACTCTGCTTTCATTTAATTTATTCAGTGCCTTATATTGGATTTGAAAATGTTTTGTTCGTACGTTTAAAATTTACCGCAGTTCTATGTATAACAAACTATAATGTTACCTTATATCGGTCAATTAACATCTCGCGCTCGACTTCAGGAAATTGTTATAAAACAATTCAATAATTTTTTATCATTAGTTTATTGATTTTATTACAAAAAATTTTATTGTTCATTCTAGTCAAAGAAATAAATAATCAGTGATGTTAAATAAGTATTTGAGAAAATACTTGATATTTTTTATGATTAAAAAAAGAGAAAGACGAATTTGTTATCCTTATTTGTTTCCTTTTCTTCTAGCGTAATTAATATTGATTCGTATATGCAAAAATAAAGTTTTTGATAGTAATAGAATATATCTGTACCGTTTGTTCATAAACTTTATATAAACATAGAAATGTATATAGATTTATAATAATTTATTTGGCAATGCTAGCAATTCCGCAATTGGAGAGACAGTTGTTTTCTCGTGAGTTACGTGACATTTCAAAACGCTCAAAAGTTTTTGATATAAGAAGGAATGTCTATAAAATAAATAATATATAATTAAAATTTCCTAGCTTCCTAAAATTAAAATTTTAACAGATACGAAATAAAAAATCTGAATTACTACCTGCTAGCTGGTTTACATATAGACAAATGATCTTGAGCAATTTCATAGAATTCACCTACTCCAGGATCTACATATAAGCATTAGAATTTTTGTTAAAAGTTCAATAATATTATATAGAATAATTTTCATTGTATACGTACCTGCTGAATTAGAAGTAACAAACTGAAATGGAACATTTAACGGTGTTACATGGGTAGATTTAGTTTCACTAAAACTAGTAATCTCTATGGGATAATCTTTCAGCATATCGAGGAATTCGTTATGTAATTTTAATAATTGCGGCGACTCTAAACATAAATCATATTGTTTATCTAAATATATCTAAAATATTTTTAAACTGATATCATAATACAATTTTAATATACCCTCACGAAGTTCCTGTACTTCGATCGATGGCCATAGTACCATTTGTGTTGCTTGCTTTAATGCCGCCACGCGGGAACCACGATGTGGAGTACTATAAAATACTATACCACGTGTATTTTTACATATATTATTTTGATCGCCATTCCTCCATTCTATAAAAAGAATAGTTGCATATATAAATATATAAATTTATATGAAAACGATATTAATATTTTACACTGAAATATGAAAACGATCCTGACCATCCACAAGCATTTTTTTCACTAATAAACCACCCATTGAGTGACAAACCCAAACTGTTGGTCGTTTCCCAACACCGGCAATTAATAGTTTTTTTATATATTCTTTACTTCTTTTGCCCATAGTGCTTCGAATGAACAAACAATACAAATAAATTACAAATTTTGAATAATTGGATGAAATAGCGACATTGATAATATTATTTACTTTTTGTCCTCTATTGGGCACGAAGACGTCCATAGTGACAAATTAGTGTCATAATTTACCCCAATAACTCGAACAAATGGAATATCCTGTGGTAACCAATCTTTAGGCCAACACTGCGTTTTATGCTGTCTATCGTGATAAATTTTCTTCATACATGTATCATTTCTAAAATTGGAAATTCCTAAATATGGAATCATTTCTCAGCAAAACACATAACATAAAATAATATTATACCCTTGGCAGAAAAATGGTCCATTCCCTCTAGAATTCGTACTTTGAGGGCAATCGTCTAGAATTACTTCAAAATCATGCCCCACTTTATCCCATTCGCGTTTCCTCAAATCATAAGTTAAATCTCTCAAAAAATCTTGTGACTGATCATCTACCAAATTTGAAAAATTGATTCCATCTTGTATAATGCAGGGATCTACAATTTATGTAATTAATGTGAATAATTATGTTTAGTAGAGATACGAGGTCTGTCTAGGAAAAATATAATCTAATATAATACGATATAATCATCCTTCTACCTGATTATGCTGTTGTAAAATTATTAGTTAGCAACGATCGGTTATTTTGTACGAGTCAAAGTTCGTGAGAACCACATTTCGAGATGACTAAAAACTGGGCGTTTCTCTCGGATCATAGATCCATGATTTATCCCAGGTGATGACCTTCTTTAACATCTCAAATTTGTTTCTGACCGATCATGGTCAGATTCACACTGTTTTCTTGATATGTTTGATCATATCGTTCAGGGTTTATAGGATTACTCATTAGGGTCTTTCGTAAATATTGAAAGTCTGGTGTTTACAATAGCACACCCAGGTAGAAAGGTATATTCGTAAGTCGGATTGTTTACGAACGAATCTCGTATACGTTGCAACTAGAATATAATCGTAATTAATCTCATGTTCTATGTTTGTTACGCTAAATTATTATTTATAATACAAACAAACCTACAACCCCAACTTCAGATGTATCTGGATCTCTTTGCCTCCACGTTATAAATACTCCACCAAGTAGTCCGTGTAAGAAAATGACATCTAACTTTGTGTTTGCTACAGTTTTGTGCAAAGGATGAAGAAGATAAATACGTCTTGGATATTTATTATTCTCGTCCATGTCTAAATTTGCCAATGCACGACTGGCTGCTGCTGCCAATCTTATATCACTATTTTGAGTCCATTCCACCAATGTACCAATCCAACCTTTAAACGAAACCATGAATGATATACAATATTTTAAGAAACCAAATAAGGAGGCAAAATTGGAATCTACATAATATATACCTGACTGAAAAATATCTTGCAAATACATTGAATGAAGCGAAATATTGGAAATTATCTTCGCAAGTAATATACATATGTTAATATTATCATTGAAAATTTTCTTTATTATCATTAATAATGGGAGACCACCAGCATCAATAATATCTGAAAACAAGGAAAGATTAGATAAAAATGTTTTAAACTGTTAGATTTTTACTTTACCTTTACTATATAGCTCAAGGCAAGAATGATGGCATAGCGCTTGAACACAATTCTGTAATAATTCTTGATCCCATACTATGGCTGGTGCTACAGCCAGCCCTAAGTTTGTTAAATCGTGATCAAGTATCAAACTATCCTGTTTTCATACTTTGTAAATAATTAAAATGCGCACAAAATAGTTTATATAGTAGAAATTTAAAAAATTTCAATGTGTATATACTTACAGAATGTATATCCTTAAAGTTTTTATTGAGAAATTGAAGAAGGCAGGGATGTGTATTTTCACATAATGTATTTAAGTGAAGGAGTAATTGGTATACTTTTTCTATTATATCCTGAAAATAATACAATCTCTCATCAAATATATCCGTTAAATAAACATAATTACAATAAATATATTATTATACATGCCTGTAAATTATATTGTACATGATGATATGGTGTCTGTAAAAAAAATCTTGAATCAACATTTGGCATTCTTGCAAGAGACACTGCAGTTTTAGCATCCAACATTTGTGCAATATGCCGATAATGCCAGTCTATAATTTTTAATTAAAAGCATTTAAATAAAAACTGTTTATATGAAGATTAATAATAGCTAAAAAGAATACCTTTCAAATGCTTTAAAGAATTAAGAGTATTGAGAGCTTTTAAACGTTCTCTGTCATTGCCACTTTGTGCAATATGTAATAGTCTATATGCCACATTACGGGTTAATGACTTCCACCATTTCATTATGATATGAGCAAATGAAAATGATTCTGCTGGTACTGACGATTGTAAATTTTCAACTTTCCTTAACATGAGAACATCTGAAATCATAAGAACGGAGCTGATAAATATTTGGAGCTTAATAAATCATTACAAGCTAATGATAAATACCTTTGAATCGAGGGTCATCAATATAAATATATCGAGTATGTGGTTGGTCCTTGCTCAGAACATTGGTAGGTACAGAGGATTGTAAGATGTGTGATACTTGCCTTAATTGATACAAAAACCAACAACCCCTACATAAAAAATATAAATCACTCGAATATTAATATATAATATAATATTAATATATCATTAAATTAATGATTTTCGAAAGAATCCAATAAATAAAACTAACCCAACCACAACAATGCAGACTCCAGTTGATTTTACATACTCTATATATTTATGGTAAGTTCGTAATCTCATTGTAAAAAAATATTTTATCGTATCAAGAACGTGAGTATATTTGTATAACATTGATGTTTCAAAGGGTATTTAAAAATATATGTACATATATACATATATATACCAAATATAGGTGTGTATATATATATATATATACCAAAGATAGTCAAGATCGGCAATGTTTAATTATTTTACGACCGTACTTTTATTTTCCAATAATTATTGATATGAATATTCATTAAGTATTATTTTCTTGTAAACATTGCAACAGATATTAAGTCCTACAATAAAATTATTATTATTTACAAATATTATTTACAAGGCTAAGTAAGATTTGATAAATTAGCTATTTATTGTTCATGGCCAATAGAATGGCAACTAAAATCATCTATAACCGAAAATGTTGGTAAACACTATGAATATTTTCAAATCATAATGTTCATAGATAATAATGGGCGAAATATATCCATACATGTTGACGTCAATATCAAAATATAAAATAAACGAAATTTTCAATATTTCATGCACATCGAAGACTTAAATTAATCAAAATGCTTTTCCCAAGCTGAACTTCTATTTACATAATGTATTTACAATTTCATGTTGGAATCTTTTCTATGCACCATTTCCTATGATTCGCATCGAAGTATATAGATTGATAACTGTTAAATTAGTTATTATACATTTTATCGTGAAAATTGCAAAATAAATAGAAAAGAACGATGAGACCAGGAGTAAATTTGTCACTGCGGACGAAGCATTAAACGATATAGTATGTATCGGCAGAGAAGCGATGCAAATGCGGCTGCGCCTGAATACGACAAGCGGCCTCGAGGCGCTGCTCGCGCACCAACTCTTCAGTCTTTTTGCTTCCCATTTTGTACCGTACAGTACGTCCACCGAAGTACTGACGTTTCGCTGTGCCATCGCATGGCCGACGTGTGCATTCCGAGGTTCACTTTCGCGTGGTACCCGCTCCGTCACAAGTATCGCTTTTAAAACGTTAACACTTGTGGCAAAACATCAACATACCGATCTCAAAGTGAGTGAAAAGTGTGGTAAACGATAGTTTGCCGTTTTCACCGATAGAACAGTAATTCTTTGTCGAACACGTTCTTTCTGACATAATCCGGTATAAACTGGATCGAAGCAGATTCATCGATAAACGGATTGATCATTCATTTCAGAGAAAAATTACTAGATCCGGCTTTCACGTCGACGTGGACCACCTTTCCAGGCTTCGTCCCGTTGGTGATAAACGATTAATTTAGTTTGAACCCGTAAGCCGCGACCACGCGACACAACGCGCAGTAATGTCCAACGAAGAAACTTCCGCCGACCGCAATGTCGAAATCTGGAAAATCAAGAAACTTATAAAAAGTCTCGAAATGGCCAGGGGGTAAGTAGGTCGAAATTAATATTGCCGCGCCTTTTCTTATCAGCTGTTCGATTTTCTATTTGCACATATGCTTTAAAGAGCATGTGGTAAGTAGGAAGTAACGGTCTTTTCGTTCTTACTGGGAAAATGAGTTTCACGTGATTTTACAGGAAAAATTTTTGAGGTACTCGAAATTTCGAGAAATATATATCGTACATATTCGATGTTTTATCACGGAATTTTTTATTACATTTAAAAAAATATGAGTTTTATTAATATAACGCTAATACAACCTCACATAGAAACAGATTGTTTTACAATATAGCATTGTTTATGATATATACTTGTCATGCATGGAATATCTTCTTTTGCAGGAACGGGACTAGTATGATTTCGTTAATTATCCCCCCAAAAGATCAGATATCGAGAGTAAGCAAAATGTTAGCAGATGAGTTTGGGACAGCATCGAATATTAAATCTCGTGTAAATAGACTATCTGTTTTGGGTGCTATCACATCCGTACAACATAGGCTAAAATTATATACGAAAGGTAATTTGAATAGATTATTGAAATTTTTTGTAATTTTGTTATTTATATCATATAAGTGTGTTTATTAATTTATCCTGTTACATTTAAAGACAACTATTTCTGAATGAGTTCTTATTATGAATATTATGTAAAGTATAGCGTTATACCAAGTGCATATATTCATGCATGTTATATACTTCAATAATATAAATTACAAATTATTATTTTTTTAGTGCCTCCAAATGGCCTGGTAATATATTGCGGTACCATTGTAACAGAAGAAGGAAAAGAAAAGAAGGTTAACATTGATTTTGAACCCTTTAAACCTATTAATACTTCACTTTATCTTTGTGATAACAAGGTAGTTTACATTTTTGTAATTTAGTAAGAAAATATTTGTTAATTCAGTCAAAGAAAATAAATTTCAACATATCTTGGGGTATTTTAGTTTCACACTGAAGCACTTACAGCATTGCTTGCTGACGATAATAAATTTGGTTTTATCGTCATGGATGGTAATGGAGCATTGTTTGGTACGCTGCAAGGAAATACCCGTGAGGTTTTACATAAATTTACAGTAGATCTTCCAAAAAAGCACGGTATGTAAATAATTAGTATGATATTTAATAAACAAAAAAAAAAGAAACAGTATACTTTATTTACTGAAAATCTAATTCCAGGCAGAGGAGGACAGTCAGCACTTCGTTTTGCTCGGTTGCGTATGGAAAAGCGGCATAATTACGTTCGAAAAGTTGCAGAAGTAGCTACCCAATTATATATTACTAATGATAAACCTAATATTGCTGGTTTAATTTTAGCAGGCAGTGCCGACTTTAAAACAGAACTTAGTCAATCAGACATGTTTGATCCAGTAAGTTCATGTGAATTGATATTATAAACATACGTATATATAATTAAATCTGTAAAAGTATCTTTGCATATTTTTATTATTTTAGAGATTGCAAGCAAAGGTTATAAAGTTAGTAGATGTTTCGTACGGTGGAGAGAATGGTTTTAATCAAGCTATTGAATTGGCTGCTGAATCTTTACAAAATGTAAAGTTTATTCAGGAAAAGAAATTAATTGGTTAGTATACATACTCTAAAGATACTTTTTAAATACAAACACGTAGAAGACAAAATTATTAACTCATTTTAAAACTGAGGACTGTATTATATTACTTTAGGCCGTTATTTCGACGAAATCTCACAAGATACAGGGAAATATTGTTTCGGCGTAGAAGATACATTAAGAGCATTAGAGTTAGGCAGTGTAGAGACTCTCATTTGTTGGGAGAATTTAGATATTCAGCGGTACGTTTTAAAGAACCATACAAATGCAGAAGAGAAGGTTTTACACCTAACACCGGAACAGGAAAAAGACAAAACTCATTTTACTGACAAAGAGGTAAATTAAACAATTTTAACCATTTGATTAATAAAATTAATTAAATAAACGCAATTAATTAATATAGAATACATTTTTGTTGTGTTTAGAGTGGAGTAGAATTGGAACTTGTAGAATGTCAGCCTTTACTTGAGTGGTTAGCAAACAATTACAAGAGTTTCGGTGCCACTTTGGAAATTATTACAGATAAATCTCAAGAAGGCTCTCAGTTTGTAAGAGGTTTTGGTGGCATTGGAGGTAAGTTTCCTCCTTTCATTTGTTTTTGTGGCTATTAACTTTGACTCGACTGAAAGTAATATACTTATGAAGTAATAATTTGTATTCATCCACTCGAAGTATACTAACAGAAAAGCGGCTGATTCCACTTTGATTAGCTAATCAGTAAGAGCAAAGGATATAAGTTTAATGTCTGTGTATATATAACAAACCTTTCAATACATTCCTAAAATGTGATCGAGTCTCGAGAGTTCCCTCATTGTTGTTCCTCTATTAATGAAACGTTCATTGCATATCTTTATTACAAACAAACGAAAGTGGTACAAAATTTTAAAACATGGTCTTTGTCAAGATATAAATTCATATGTATGAAAAGTAAATGGTATTTAAAAAAAAGTTAAAAATATGAGTTTTAATTATGGAGTATATCTTGATGCATAGGAATCCTCCGCTACAAAGTTGATTTCCAGTCACTGCAGGCTGATGAGCCTCTTGATGATGTTGACCTCGATGATTACTAATTTCATCTGTGAAATACTCAAAGTTGACCAGGTAGCTCTTTCTCTGTCTTGAGTGCATTCGTTTACATTTCGTGTATTATAGAACATATTACTTTCAGAACTGGACAAATTTATCAAACTATTTATGAATCTTGTGTTAACTTATGCTTAAAAAGAAAAAAAAAAGAAATAAATAATATAATTATAGGACATAATTATTATATTAGTTAATGACAATTAGTATAACATTGAACCTTCGTATATAATAGCATTCATCAATAATCTAATTGTTTAATTAATGTACATCGAATTCTATCGTTATATTTGTTTGCATTTTAAATGTAGTCTGTATAGATATATAATAAATCACTTTATAATATAAATCCTGTACTCATCATGAAGAGATCAATTTCTATTACTATTGATAAAATGTGTTATTAATGTGACATTGTTGTTTTGAACAGTGATGGAGTTTTTTCGTTATATGCCATGAATTTATATTGTTATTAATAATTAAAATATATCCATTTAGTAAGTAATTGACGATAAATTTGTCCAAAAAAATTTGAAGTTTCTTCTGTTGGATTTTTCACTGAATAGTATAGTTCAATACTTCTGTGCAAATCTGTAGCATATGTATGTCTCTTCTGATGAGTTTGAATGTGAATATAGATATTTTTAGTTGTGAATTTCGAGGTATAATATTTACTTTTACGAATAAAAAGCCTGAAAACTTTGCTGTCTCCTTTTTTTCTTGGTGGTACAAAAATTAAGAGAAAATCTTGTATATATATGAAATGTGGATAATTGTAATTGAAGAGGGTGAGTTGAAGTATTCCAGTGTGTAACTTTTCTGCCTTGAGCATTATTAGATACTGTCTTTTTTTTTTTAGTGATTGTACATTATAATGTTAGTAATTAAAATTAAACTGTAGGTACAATACACACACTCAATTTAATGGATATATAATATTGCTTATTTCCACAAACACAATTATTTTTATTATTTCACGATACATTTTACATTAAATTTTCGTTGCATACTTATATGTACAAAATCATTTACAACACAGACGATTCACATATAATACAGTTTCATTCAGTTTTGGATACAATAGATATTTTTGGAACGTTGTCATGGCAATACTCCATCTATTACACACACAAAGATATTTTTTTATTGTTTCTAAACTGTTGTGGATATACTGTGTGTTAGCAATATGTTAATGAATAACACAAATACTTATAAGAAAAATAATTTTATAAAAATATCTAACTACTCAGATAGCACTATTATATGTATTTTTAAATGTTGTGACAATAATTTATCAAAGAAATGTGTATATATATGCGCGCGCGCGTGTGTGTGTATGTATACATATTATATATATATATACACACACACACACACACAGATATATATATATATATGTGATTTTCGAAATAATATCGAAACCACTATTTCTTATTTTATTCTGCAATAGATGTATATAGGAAATTTTCTTTATGTGCATGTAAAGCTTTTTAGCCCTTTTATATTTTTATAGCCCTAATAATATTTTAGATATTATGTTTGGAATCATTGTTCTTTTTCTCTTATTAAAGTTTATATACTTTCTCTACGCATATTTGTTATAATTTTATTCGGTGTTTTTAAAAAGTTATTTAACACATACTCAAAGATTTATTGTATATTTAATATAAATAGATACTAACCACTTAAATATCCATTATATTAAAAGTATCATAACATGCAATTAGTTTAACAATTTTGTTACAATTATATTTAAATTAAAAAGCTTTAAGTTAGAATCTTAGTTGAAATGGGATTAAACGTATATTTTAGTGACAATATTATTATAAAATATTTTTTTAAGATTATCTAATGTTTATATTAATATACAAACATACCTTGTGTTACTGCCTGTATAAGGAAATAATCACAAATACTGCTTGCTGCATGTTATGCAATAGGCAAATGTTCATTTCACTACCAAAGATAAATTATGGTTTTATATTTTTAAAAAATACTTAAATGCTGTTATTAATGTTAAATAATATCAAGTATATATAGTCTTTGGTGGTGAACATAAAACATAATAAATAATTATTTATGTAATAAATGGCTAGGCTTTGTTAAATAGTCAAAGTATTTGATCAAGCATAAGTACTAATTGATGGTTTGTTTCCATTAGCTTGCATATTGGGAAAGGTATAGTAATTGCTTTTTACCATTTTAGTGAAAGAAAAAGCTGTGAAATTGACTGTACTTTATTAACCCTTATCATTGCACTTCTTAACATTAAGTGTATTTTGCTATAGAATGTTATACATTGTATAAGAAATCATTCTATTTATTACAATGGTATTTTTCTCCTTTATTATTATTAGCAATACTATCAAGATTTAGCTATTAATATTACATTATTAAATCTATTCTATTTTATCTTTTGTTATTAGTGAAGTTGCTAACTTAGAGAAATATTATTTAACATAAAAGGATGTAATACATTTAATATATAATAACATGAATAACTGTTCATTTACATAATATTTTATTAGAATGTATTTTTTGTTACCTAATAATTTTGCTATTATAGCAATTATTTTTATATCCGTTTTAGAATTAATTGCTTGCTATTCATTTTTGATAAAATTATGAATTAGAACTTATGTTTTAGATTATAATTTTAAAAATGTGATATTCATTATATGTATAACATTCACTTACTTTACAGTCATATTATTAATATATATTTCCATATATCATGTTTATATAGTGATAGCAATCTTTTATTTTTTCAAATTGTATTGAATAGTTATAAAAATAACAGTGTTTTTGTAAAGTATTACTTTCTAACACTTTATTAAAGAATTGGAAGGCACTGTGAACAATACATTATGCATGATTAATAATTATTATATTAAACTAATTCATCATAATATTTCTACAGATTATTGATTGCAAATTCTATTTTATTAATTTGATCATGTGACTTCTTTTTTTTTTTTTTATAGAACATCATTCGTATTGTATTATTAAAATACTTTTCATTTATTTCTATAAATTTTCCATAGCAAAACGTTTTGGATAAATCTTTGGTAAATACTAACATAGTATTTTGTTAATATGTGTTTTACAGGTATATTGCGGTACAAAGTGGACTTTCAGAGTATGCAACTTGAAGATGTTGAGGTTGATACCTTTGATCTGGATGACTACTAAATCCGTGACTCGACAGACAGTTCTTTTAGCTTCACAGAAAAACATGAGTATGTTCTCCCTTGCATCATATTTTAAGGGAGGCACATAAGAGGACATAGGACATGTTTATAAAATTTATTATATGATGCAACACACATCATAAAATTATTCATTAGAATTCATTCGAGCAATTCACAATCAATACACAAAGGTGAAAAGCACAACACGTGGCGCGCCGATAATCCATGTCCATGAAGAAACAAAGGCAACTCGAAGACTGTAACACTTAATTAAGCCAGCTTGATACCTGCCTATCTCACAGAACATTACCTTATATTACAGTTACATTCTTTAATTATTCACATGGATTTATTTAAATAATTACACGCGTTACAGTGCTGAATATGTTTGTACAGTACACGGTTGGAGATATGATAATTTTGTACCAAATTAATGTTTTGCCATCTTGTCATGAATTTTACGATTGAAAAATGAAAAGGGGAAAAGATACTCAGATAACATGAGGACGAATGTAGAGTTATTTTTGTTCAGATACAACCATGGATAAGCTGTAATAAACTGATTATCATAAACATAAAGTTGCGTATCGTGTATTCTATACCGATTACTAAATTCATATGAATAATGAAGAGTTCTGTACATAGACTTAAATTTTTAATGGCACTGTTGCCTTAGACATAAGTTAAGATCGCGTAATATCCCAGGAAAATAAAATCTTTCCGTCTCATCGAGTGATACACATATAAACATATAAGAGATAATTTTTCGTATCTACATTAACTTTGCTGGCTCTCGACTCTTATATTTTGTACACTCACAATTGTATATAACAAATGCTCCGCAAGTGTATCGAGATATATCTTTTCGATTGTTACAACGGTGCACTCCGTTAGTAAAGAAATATCTTCTGCAATATTTAAGTAGCAATTATCGAAAATATTACAAAATTTATTTTAACATTGTTAATTTAAATTGCTTATCCATATGATGCCTTTGTAATAAACAATAATATGTATGTATAAATGTGAGAAGAATGAAACGTGCAATTTTGGTGAAGTATCTTTTATGAAATGTCGCTGTATAGTAAAGGAAGATTTGCAAATATCGTGAATCTTATGGTGAAAATAATGTATTGTTAATTAATAGTATAACTAGATTATTTATACTATTATGCCATATGTGATGCAAGGATAAAGCTTTATGAAAACTTCATCAAAATAGAACGTTCAACAAAAAATGACCTGGCTTATGGTATGTGCACAACGAATTCCAAAACATGATGGTTTAAAAGTATTGTATCTGTGTATTGTCTTCAAGGCAGCGAAATGTTGAATGTCAGCTTAATGTTTCTTTAAATTTTTATATGTAAACATTCTTTCGATAGGAATCTAGATAATTATTTATTACTACATCGGTGCGATTATTTCTTCTGCTTAACAGAAGATTATTTTAAGTATACAAGTTCTAGTTCTAAGAACTCGGTAAACGTCTGAAAGAGATTAGGAAAAAGTCGTGTAATCTTGAATAATTTTCGGTTTTTTTTTTTTGTTTTTAATTTTTTTATAAGGTAAGGGAATGTGAATTTGCAGAAGAACGCATGAAAGAAAGGAATTAATAGACGTCGTTCGTACATCTCGTTTAAACAAATCAATGACGTACTTAGATTATGGCTTGCCTATGATCTCTTCCATAAGCATAGTTGTATAATCTGCTAACAGATTTATAATTTTTGGCAATCTTATTCTCCTGTATTGCTCTAACAAAATATTTTTGTTCTCTCAAGTGTTACTTTTTATCTAACAAGGCAATACAAAGATGTAATCGTTATAAGTTTTTGCTTAATGAAATTTTTCAAAATGTGGATTTAATACCTCATATTTTACATGTACTGTACGTGTAAAGTACATTCATGCTATACCCTGAAAATTTTAATTCGTTTTTACTGAAATGAATACGAGGATACGGTAAAAATATGAATTTCGAGTTTACGTGATAAAATGTTGGCCGTACCATGATACATGTTCTATTAAAAATGTTTTGTGAAGTGATAAAGAGGGATATTGAAATAATGGCTCATAATAATGAAATGATAGTTTATGATACTTAAATGTAGTCTATGTGACAAAACATTCTGATTATGATGATAGAAGTTACCTCGATAGAAATTCATAGTGTTAACTTATAATTATCTTTAACTCTATCAAGTAGTTAGCTCATATATCTATGTTTTGTATGTTTTGGTATATGTGGTAGTTTTATTAATAACTAAAATTGTACTATTATTTTACTGTTAATAATACGAAATCGAGAAGAATATAAATTTTGTAAAACTAACAATGAAATACTTTAATCGCTTTTGCTTCTCTTCGAAAATATTTTCAATTTATTTATAATTAAACATTATTTCCAATCTCCCTTTTTTCACATACGCATTACACAAAATTTATACGCAAAGAAAATTAACGTATCGTTAATATCAAAATTTAATAAGAATCTGAATAGAATAGAATATGAAAAAGTGAATAAGAAGTGAAAAATACAGTCTATGTTTCTCATGCAAACAAGTTGCTATTAGAACCCGAAAATGTCACAATAATACTTGTTTTCACAGGGCACATCCAAGATAACTATTTAAAAATATTTTAGAATTGTAAAAAGTAAGATAAATAATAGCGGAGATAGAGTGGAAAAATAGATTTTAACGTTTTTGCTCTGTGATGGATCCGATCACAATGGGAGATATTTCCGGGTTCCAATTATAACGTCTTCTTACATTTTTGTTAATGCTCTCCCTTTTATATACGTGAATTTTACTTACATGAAGCAACAGAAAAAATTCTTTATATTATTGGTAAGACATACATATTCGCCTATGGAACGAGGTGCTATTGAATAGAAATTTGAATAGAAAGATGAAGAGAAATTGAAAGAATATAATAAAAGAGAAAATACTCTATGAAATATATCTTATATTTTACACCTGGATGTACCCAGATATCTTTGCTTAGTACGTATATTTGAACGGATATAGTTAAATGTATTTATTTCTTTAATTTCTTTTGAAGTAACATTAGTCTTGTAAAAATATTACGATTATATTTATATATACATATAGCTACATTACATTAGAGTTTCTTTATACTTGTGTATTTCACATAGTAAAAGAGTATTGATGTTAAGGACAATAAATGCAAACAATTATCTATGCTTATAAGATACAGTATAAAAGTTAAATAGATGTAAACTTATAGCAAAGATGTCATTCTTGTATATAATATTTTATAAATTTTTATTTATAATGATACTACTTGTCATCCTTATCTGGTACCAAGAGATTAAGATTGGCATCTTTAGTCGTTGATCCTATAAAAGTTTCCTCATCTCCGCGAATGGATAATGCGGTGACGGAAACGTTTGTTCTTCTTTCATCCATCATTGCAGCCCTTGTCCAATTTGAACTGCTGCATTTTATACAACTATGCGAAGGCATTCTGTCTAAACTCACTGTTCTATTTCCGCAATCTCCACATTTGAAGAATCTTTTCACCGCATCAGCAACACGCAATGGATGATTCTGCTCTTTGCAAATTTCAGAAGCAGAGAAAGATGTATATTTACAGATTAAACATCTAACGGCTTTACAAGGAACCTTATAAGTAGTCAACATTTTCTCTTCCATTCTTTCTTTCATTTCTAACTTATTGAAATATTTGTCTTGCTCCTGTTCATAAGATTTTTCAATGAGATCAGTATGAGCAGATTTAGTTTGCATCATTTCTTTAAATTTATCTGATAGTACATTTGATTTCTTTGCTTCTTGCCTTTCATCATTTTCTGATTCTCTTGGACGTTTTTTCCCCTTTTCTAGCTTCTCTTCTTTACTCAAACGTACTTTGTTAGGATCTTTAGGTTTAATTTTTCCATTTTCTTTGATCCATTTTACAGCATTATTTTTAGCTATGTTAATTTGTCTTTTAGTTATAGGCTCTGACAAATCTATCGTTCCTCCAAGACAACCAATACCTAAGCGAGGATTTGAAGATAGAGAAGACAAATTTTTGTTTCCTATATTATTATTTTTGCAGGAATTTAACTCTATTAACGTGGATGAAGAGGATGCCTTGTGGATTGAAGATGTTTGTGATAATACAGCAGCTTTCCAACCTCTCGACTTATTCATCTGTTCAAAGTCTTTTTTTATTTGTTGTCCTGGTATATCTGTTTTCACATTTCGACTTTTTATATTATCCAAACTATTAATAGTTGAATCATTAATCTTTTGGCTTCCTGAAAGTAATGCCAATCGTTTGGCATCCTTTTCTTCTAATTTTTTATTTTTTACAGCAACAACAGCATTAAATTCAGGCATATTGTTGAAAAATGATTTTTGTTTTTGTTGTGGTTTTTGTTTTAACATATCTATTGAAAATTTCTGAGTATTACTAAATGCCTGTAATTCTGCTCTGCGAGAGCATTTCTTGTATTCTCGCTTGATGTGATATAAACAAAATTCACAACGACTAAGATTTATAATAGAACTACATGGTTCTCCATTCTTTTTCCTGGACTTGCATTTCCCCATATCTTTAGATTTACCAAGTATCATGACCCTTTGAGGATTATCAACTGATAATGTTGCTAAATCAGAATTGTCTTTAGATTCCAAGACATTTGGATTAAGAATACCTATCACAGTCCCAATAGTAGTTTTCCATAGCGTTTTATATGCATTACTAAACATAAAAAGGCACACAGTATTCATATTATCAGATAAATCGCTTATTTTCCATATAGCATATGTACTTCCTTTTTGAGAAGTTTTTGGTGTAGATTTATTTATTAATACTCCTGCAATTACCCAGTCTTTCTCCATTTTTTCTGGACTAAGATGATATTTTATTTTTGATACTGTAACAGGTACTTTATCACTCATACGTGCTTTCAGCTCTGCTGAAGAGATTATTGGATTAACGATTCTTAATCCAAAAAATGGGTCACTATAAACATCTTTTGCTGTAACAATAGCGTTATTTGTTATTGTATTTAAATTTTTATTGGTTTTTGTTGCACTAAAATCAAATGTTCTACTGCTTTCACGTGGAAATGGTCTATTCTCATCTTTTTTAATAGTTTCTTTTTTTAATAAAGTTTTTATATCACGTCCATAATTGGAATATTTTTGTTCCTCGAAGTAACGCCTGTCTTCGTCATCCGAAGAGTCAAGGGTATCATCATAAACTTCACTTTTTTCCTGGGGATTAATAGATTTACTTCCATCAATTGTTTTAGGTGTACTGTCTAAGAAATTAAAGTCTAGTTCTTTAAGAGTTTCTTTTTGAGATAATTCCTGATTTTCTTCTGTATCACCATTAGCTAAGAGATCATTTAAAATATCATTTACGTCAGAATCACTATCATTGTCCATTTTAAATATCTAAAATAAAATTATTTACTATAATAATTATACGAATATAACTAATATTTTAGCAGTTTCAAATGTATTTGATTAGCCTTTATTACTTACGAATTACACACAGAAATTGTTTACTTTTAATACAGAAGAAGTTAAAACTTAATCGTTAAAAAAAATTATATTTTTAAGACCACTTATTAGTCAGCTCAACGCGTTCATTGTACAGATAAGCAACAAGCCACGAGTGATTATCAAAACAGTCTGCCATCTTTCCCGCCACTTCTTAATGACAGGCTATGTTTTCATCGGTACGACCAAAAATTTGCTTCTCGAATCTGCTTCTTATTTGTAAAATTATCACCAGTAGATATAAAATTTCTTTTAGTCCAATTACTTAATATTGGAAACAATTAAGTATTATGCCTTTCTAAATAAATCGTATTAATGGCTCGAAAACTGGACAAAATAAAACTAACCAATAAAATTAAGTATTCGGTATTAGAAATAGACAAATTAATGTGTGCAATTCGAGGTACTGTTATATTATACGAGTATACTACAAGACATCGTACTCTAAGAAATATAGTACTTCTAAAAACCCTAAATATATTACTAAATACAATTGTACGTATATATAAATCTTTATAATTTCTGATGTTGTTTGAAACAAATTATATCTTTTAAGTTCAACATAAATAATTGATGAAAAACAGGCAGTATTAATACACCGAAATTGTTAAAATATTTGATTTGAAATGCAATATAATTACTTAATAAAAGATAGAAATATTTAAAATCAATATAGGTTAATGGAGAGCATTAAAGTTTATTTATATGTATCTATTAATGATTTTTTTAGCGTGAAGGTTGTCTTTTCATCGATCCGTAGCATGAAAATCGATCGGTCATATGAAAGATTTATTTTTGATATTGCAGTCTGTCTAAGGGATACAGAAATGAGTTTTGTGGAAGGCAAAGTAGCACCGAAATATCCGTGTAGATGGCTTTGAAACGCATTTCTTATTTCTCCTCTGATTTTACAAGATGATGCGTGACAGCCTTTATTTTTGAAATCAGTCTACCTACGAATTTGAAAAATGTTATAATCTTTTATCATAATACTGTTATCGTAAAGAAGCTATTAAAAACTAAAAGAATTCATCCGAATTTATAAATTTGTAAAAGAGTACTCAATACGTTTGTGAAACCTTTCTTTACCTCATTCAGTAGCAGAATCACGATAACAACGAAGTAGAATACACTTTTAGAATTTTTCTAAAAACAGCACGAAATTTTATTTTAAACATTGTGTTTTTGTATGCATAAACGATCATCGAACGAAATAAATAGCACGGCATGGACGTTCGTTTTAAGTTTGCGCTGCAGTAATCATAGCGTGCAAGTCATTTCATATTGTTTACGTAAGCTACCATCGGTAAGAGTAGTTGTATCTAATTGCCATTACGCTTGGTGTTTATTTCATAAATAACAGGAATAAGAAGAATCACGTCATCGATAATGTAATAAAATTGAAACAAATATATTTGGTGATCGACAGTGGAGAAATTAGTACAAGTTTCGAAAAAAATTCTTAATATATATCTACAAACAGTAGCGAATGATAATGCTATAATTTTCAGTGACTAAGAAGCATATGTATACTGTTACTCTATTTGCTACCGTGGAACCGTCGATCGATTCGAGCAATAAGTCATCAATAAAACATATTCTCCTCTACACTTTACTGTCTATCGATCCTGCAGCTATATTACTTTCTTATTTGCGACGATAACTTTTCTCAAAGCAAGAATTTCTTTCTCTGGTGCCGTTGGAAAATCGTTTCTCTTTAATATATAATTTGCAAGAAGTGTCCACTGCTATATCTTCGTGTTGTAACGAACAGCGTCGGTTGGCTTATCTATAATTAAACCTCAATGCGATTTGTCTGAAAGAGAATCGTAGAAACGACATTGCATCTACATTCTCCGTCATGAAAATTCATCTTAAAAAGAAATAAAAGTTTTTGTTGGAAAGTTTCGTTTAATATTATTTTAATTTGGTCGTTATTTTTTTTTTTTTTTTTTTTTTGCGCTATTAATGTCGAAAAGTCAAACGATCCCTACTGAAGCGCGGTTTAACGTCGCGCTAAGTCGTCCGTATGCTTTCTACAAGGGAAGGTGATTTCTCCAGATCTGGTTCGAAATAATCCGCGGCACGAGGCACCAATAGTATCCTCCACCTGCTAATCTCGAGGAAAGCTGCACGTTTCAAACGCCTTCCACCTGTTAGTCATGGGGAAAGCGTGTATGGTTACGAAGTTTTTCGAGTAGAACGGTGCAACACGCAGTGGTTCTCTCTTTCGTCCGAGGACTGCGTACCATCTGCGTCCTATGGAAAATACAGATGTCTGTTACAAAAGAATAAATATAAGTAATAAAAATAAGAAATATATTTCAGTTTCAGAAAGCAGTCGCGTGACTGAATGTTTCGTGCGGTTGAATACCTTTGGGAATTTCTTTATCGAATAACAAAACGAGATACAGTACAATATATACATTAGTTTTCTAATACTTAAAATTAAAACAGTGGCGTCATAATAGCTGCTAAAATGAATATTCTTCCGAGAATAAATATTTTACACTCCGTTATTGAGGGTTCGTATCACCGAATAGATTATTCAGGAAGGTAATATATATACGTAGAATAAAAGTCGCGCGTGCACGATGAAATTCATGTATAAAAAAGGAAATTTACGAGCAGCAGTAGTAAGTATCAATTTACAAACGATCGATTAGCCTTAGCGTATATCGTTGAACGCGTTGGTTCGCGTCACGGCAAAACGCGCGCTCCGCCGTACAACTGCAATATACACAACTGTCCATAGCAACGTTGTTGTCAACATAATTTCTACAAAGTAGCGTGTTTTCTGGAATCGAAAGAGCCGCGTAGCGAAGCTGGAGAATCACTCATTTTTTCCCCTTTATTAACGAACTCGGTCGTGCCTCCGTTTGATAGAGGCAGAGCTCGCAATTTCCTCGGTCGGAGTCACCTAGAGCATCGTCGGAGGAAAAGGTAAAACATGGGAGGGCGAGTCCCCTCCAGGCGCGTGCCTTGCCCCTTGACCCCCTCGTCGTACCTCGTGCGTGACCCCCACCCCTGTTTGCCACCCACTCACCTACCCCGACCCAGTGGCCCGCGGGCCACCCCACCGCGCCCCACCCCTGCGCCGACAGCGATTCGACCCCGCGCGCGCACCCGTCTCGAGCGTCGTGCTCGTTCGCAGTCCGTCAGTCTATCGGCAACCTGCGTACCAGTCGTGTCGCAGTGCTTACGTAACAATATATTATTATTATTCTTACTTGCCTGACCGGTGTGTTGTTCATTTATAAATCGCGGTCTACGTTTTTTCGTTCGTCCCTCGCCGAGTTACTCGTCTTTGCCGCTCGGTTTCTACTCTAATTGGTTTAATCGACACGCAATTGTATACATACAAAAGGGTCAATCGTCAACGTTAATACATATACATATCTTTTCTCGATCAACTACGTAAAAACACGCGAAGAAATACATATAAAATACAAGCACACGTAAAACACGACGAACGCACGCGCCGCGCTCGCGATAAACGCGCTCTACGTCTCCCGCGAATCGCCGTTACCTGCCTGTCTCGTCTGTACACGTCGTCGTGCGAGTACATCCGGATCCGGATCGTCGCTGTTCAACATCGCCGTGCTGGTTCATCCCCGTGGTCGCGTGATCGATTGATACGCGATTATTGATCAATATCGTCTACGATTATATATACGTGTTATAAGATACGCGAAGAAGAGATAACAGGAGAGGAATCAGGATAGGATCACGTCGCTGCTGCATGGGTTACTACCTGCGGCCGGTAAATGAACAAGTGTCGTCGACGAACCACCACTATAAAGCACGTTCTCTGGGTTCGGCCCTCCTCCACGGGCACGGTGTATCGATTGCTCTAAAATAGACGCGTGGGAACACCTGCAGGCTACATACACATTCTACCTACAGCTCAGACTGTCTGGTTCTCGCTGTGGCCCTCTCTCTCTCTTACTTTCCCACTGCATCGGTCTTTCCTGACGCCCTTGCACAGCTCGTGACAGGTGCAACGAGAGTAACGGTAGCAGCAGCAGCAGCAGCAGCGGCAGCAGCAGCACCAGCAGCAGCAGCAGCAGCAGCACCGCGCTGTCGTAGGGCTGGAGGTGGTGGAGGTGGTGGCGGTGGTGGCGGAGGTGCAAGCGATCAAGAGGAAACGTAACAGGAAGCGAAAGAAGCGAAACGAAGGCGAGAAGAAAGAGAGAGAGAGAGGGTAGAAGGACAGAACGGAAGAAAGTACAAGAGACATAGATCGTACATACGTGGATATACGTGCGCGCGCGCGCTCGCCAACGGCAAGGAAAGGAGGGAAAGGTGGAGAAGGAGGAAGGAGGCGATACGCCTGGGTTTCTCGCGAGAAAAGGGTTATTTCCAGTGATACGTCCTGGAGGCGCCTGTCGTCTTCGCCGGTACAACCATAACGCCGCCCGCTTTAAAACGCCCGAGACGGGATACGGTGGACTCATCGCCGCCACCCGCTCGAACCGCAGCCCCCGGAAACCCCGGACCATCCAGCAAACTCGCTTGCATCATGGACGCACCGCTCTCACAGAGTATGGACTCCGTCAACACGGTAGCCACCGGTGAAGACGAGGTACGTGCACTAACTACAACACCGTACATTGTATCGTTAACGACGCGCCTGTGCATTACGCACGATCCTCTCTCCCCTTCTCTCTCTCTCTCTCTCTCTCTCTCTCTTTCTCTCTCTCTCGCTCTCTCTCCCTCTCTCTACATGTATATAAATATGTACATATATAAATATATGTATGCGCTATGTATGTATTATACGTGTATGTATACCAGAGCCGCCGATTGCTTCCTCGTTTTCACCCTTCTCCCTTTCTCTCGCCGTTCGTTGCGCCGTGCCGCGCCGCGCGAGGCCGCGCGCGTACACACATTTGCACAGGGCATCCGACATACCTACTTCCTTCCTTCCTTCCCATCAACTTACCTCAGTTACCCTCCGTCCCACTCCTACGCTCGCCATATTGCTCGTTTCTCTTCCTTCCTCGCTTTCTTCCCTCTTCTTCTATATATTACTCTACCTTGCTCGCTCTTCCCATCGCTTTCCTTTTCTCGTGTACATCGTATTCTTCCCTCCTCGTTTCTCTTTCCAGGGCTTACACGTCACGAGAACGCGCAGGCGCGTTGCACGCGCAAACTTTGCGTGCTGTGCTGTGTCGTGGCTGCCGGTGCACATAGTACTTACACGTATATACATACACGCGGTTCAGTCCTGTGCAAGCATGTGTATAGAGAGCGTTAACGCTACGAGCGTGTATATGGGCAGAGAGAAGGCGGGAATTCGATCGTGCACCGCAATACACAGTGTGTGCCGCAGGTGACTCGTTTCCATCGTCCGCCCGATCGGTCGGTTGGCTGGATAGGCTGGTTTAGCAGGCCGGCTTCCTTCCTCGCAGCCGAGCACCTGAGAGAGTGACGCGCCACGCCAGACCACGCTTGTTATTGATTTTTCCGCAACGCGAGACCCGCGGAGGGCTCGCTATACGCTCTCTGTCACATCATATGCCGCTGGATTACGCTTCGTCACACGACACACGCATTATCAGACGTTACATAGGTAGCGCCAACTGTTTTATTACCGGAGTCCTACGAAAAACAAGTACATACGTTTTGTTCGTTATAGAGAACCTTAAGCCTCTTATATATAATCTCGGATCATGCTTGCTCGTGATATATATATTGGACGATCGTTCAAGTCGGCGGTCATTAGCTGCAGGCACCTGTTTCGCGAATTCTCGATTAATTTTCACGAAACTGTCGGTCTTGTATACCAACTTGCGTGGCGCTTACTAGTTATGTACCCGCTTTTGGACGAAACGTGCAGCTTCCAGTGCAACGCACCGATCGTTATCGATATTTGATCAACACGATGACGCGCGAAACTTGAATAACACATCGGAATAGAATTAATATATACGTCGGTAAATTTTTCATCGTTCGCCAACGTAATCCCTTTCAAGGAGTACCCTCTACGTTCTATCGTATTTTAACACGTATTACATCGTTCTAACGTCCCTTTTACGCGACTTCTTCACCTTCTAGGGACAAAATGGAGTCGTTGGCCGTAATAGAATCAAAGAATAGAATCAAAGACGATTTATTATTCACGCTGTAGAACTTCCCTTACTAACGTCACCGAGGAACCGAGGGAACTTCTCGCGACGCGTTCGAACGCTTTACACACGATCGATTAAAATCGAAGGAAAACTAAAGCGTTTTGAAACTCGTGCCTGCGAATCGGATCGTAAATTGTTAATACAGCAGGGGCGTTGCACAACCGTGTGAAATATCGCGATACTTATTTTCGAAGCGCAACATACGCCGAATTATTTCTGGCAGTTTGTTTCCTCATGGTTAGTGGTGGGATCAAGTTCAACATGTACCTACGTACTTATAAATCCGAATCAATACTCAAGGTTCGTACCGTTCGAATATTACTCGTAACATATAAATAGTTGATTCATCGTACTTCGCGAAGTATTCGACCTTCGCAAGCTGTTTGCGAACCTCGAAACGAGTACTTGCGAGTTTCAAAAATCTACTTGCGAGTACTTTGATATCAGAACTGATCGATACTCCTTCGACTACCGATCGAGTCATGAAATTCAGAAATACGTATGTCCTTTTTATGCCTTTACAGGCTGCATGTGATCGATCATTATCAGCGTGGAATTGCATCGTGCATGAAAATTACGATAGCATATTTCAATGACAATAGGAAAACATGCTTTTGAGAGAACGGAGAATTTTTGCTAAGACGTTCGTAAAGTTTCGAACCGACTCGACGATTATTCTACTTGACGGAACTTACTTCGTTTCTCAAAGTACTCACATGGGGTTTGAATCTGTCGCGTTTAACCTTGCCGTCCTACTTGCTCCTATATTACCCGAAACGAACATTACATCTCAATAGATATTATTAACCTTCCAAAGGTCGTGGTTGGTCTGACAGATACGTGTAAAATTTGTTTCTAAATATCCTTAAACTCGTAATTGTTCACTCTTTATATTTATATACATCTTCCATATACTGTAAATGTACGTATATATATTACGTTCCGTATTCATTCTTAATTCATACATATTTGTACAGTTTTATTTTTCGCAGAAATAAGCACTGCAACATAGATTTTGAATTATCGCATCTCTCGGAATTTTACGACCTCGGCAGGGATAAAATATACACAGTTTTCAAATATTTGGTTTTACTATTCGATGCGATTTTCGCGTATCTTGTGCGCGTTTCACGGTTTTTATGAATAAAATAGTTGAAAAAAGAAGGAAATGTCGGAAGAGATACAACCGTGAAGAGGAAGCGAGGAGGATAGCCAGGATTAGGTCTGGTTCTACTGGAAAGCATCGCTTCGCTTTTACATACTTGCAACGTATTTGAGTCCGTGTATCGTTACTCGTGGTTCCAACGCGTTGTCCTTGACGAACCGAACGATAGTTTGGCCGACGTGTACTTTGCGATCGTCGTTCGTTTCGGTCACGTTTGGTGCGATCGTTCGATCGTACGGATCGAGATTTTAGCGCGGAGAAAATCACGATTTTCTCGCACGACCGGCTTTGTCGGACGGTCTGTCACGTGGATCAGGAAGAGTGGATGTATCGAACGGGAACGACGACACGAGAGCAGGAAACTTGGCCATCGTTTTGCTCGGTTTCCTTTTACGATTCCTTTCCGTGCGTGTTCTTCCGCATTGCTCGCAAGCAGGAACATCAACGCTCGATTAGGAGGTTATCGACGGAGATCGACATTGCTATTGACGGATCGTTTACAATTTACGTTCTGAAGCGTGAACGTTGTTAACTAGCGAAAGACCTACAAGAGTGAACATACAACGTGTAAAAGTTGCGCGGATCGTGGAAAGAGCTACACGAAATGAAATTTTGGAAATTCGAAGTTAACGTAAATAGGTAAGCTCTTGGAGAATTGAACTGATGGAAAGATCGATAGAATCGAGATTCGAACTAAACTACATTTACCTTTGTCTCTGCTCGCGCGGAAACATTGACAATTTTTATATTAAATGACAAAGGGCGTCAGAGTCAAAAGTATTTTATTATTCTAAATCGCACGTACGATGTTATGGTTAGGGGTTTGATGCAAACGACGACGATGAGAAACGAATCACAAATAGTCACAATGTCGATGACGATCTACAAATCGTGAACAACCCAGCAGAAAAATCTCTTTGTTTCGCACATCAGCTGCGCACATCAACGCGGTGAAATCCGAGTTCTTCGACTCTGGTTTCCGCCCTTCACCGCAACCAGCGAAATAAGCCACGTAATAAAAGTTATACACTCTGTAGCTCGGGTCGTAATTAAAATTTAGCCGGTGATCTTGAGATAAAAAGCATGCACAGGTTTTTTTCAGAAGGGGCAAAGGGTAGAGTTGCGCGATTTTTCCCACTGTTCGCCAGTGCACCGTTGCTGGCTCCTCTTCGCTGTTTGTCCCTTCTACATTCCCCGCTAGCCTATTCAAGGAAAGTACGACGGGGGGGAAAATTTAATTCTCGCCACGTCACGGATAAAAACGTATTTGTTGCGTGATGGGTCCATGCGTGAATGTAACGAGGAAACGCTTTTACATTTCCCACGACTATTTCGCCGACGAAATTCGCGAAATAGCCTCACGTTTCGCCCTCTGTTTCGCCCATCAGTTTGCTACGAGAACGAAATAATATTCCACGTTCGTTTTTCAATTAATTTGGTCGAGCGCAGACGAACGAAATTCTAAGAAGGAGAAGACGGATAGATTATGCTTTGTCGGAATATGAACCGATCGAAGTTGTCACGGATGAGGCTGTACGCGCGTTAGCGACAAAACTGTCGCTCTAACATTTATGTATATCGTAAATTACAAGAAGAATCACAAAAGCCTTTTATTATCGCAAGGCGTCGTTACAAGAAGAAGGAATTGAATTTTTGATTGCTGCGAGCTAAGTAGCTAAGAAACGTCGTTCTGCGTCGGCCAAATGCCCTTTTCCTAAGCGACAAAACCGTCGTTAGCGCGCGACAGGTTCTTTGGTTGCCGACGAACAACAGACTGCGGGCTTTTACGCGTTTGTGCGAAGTTCGAAAGGAACGTGTAGGAAACGTACGATAGAATACATAGGATAGGTAAAGTGTAATTTTTAATAGACGAACCTCACCTTACCTCACCTCCCTGATAGTTTTACCTCTCCTCGTTGAGTTTCTCTTCGTCATAGATACAGAAGATATCAAATTTTATGTACTTTGGAACTTGCTATTAGCTTTTTTTCTCATAGTCTTGTGTATGTCATTATAGGGAACTTACGGTCTTAATTCAATTAGGCGAGGCTTGTTTGATTCTAATGGGATAAAAGTGTTGGACTTGTTTGCTTATGATGTTACGACTCCTATTCTTGTTGATACTATTCTTGAAACGTCCATACCGTAGATCATCGAATTTCAGTGATTATCGAGGAAAGGTAGCGTTCGTTTATAATTGATTGTTTCTCTTACCCTTCATCTCCAATTAGAATGCCAATAGTATCTACTCTAGGAACGTCGATGAAATCGTTTAGTCGTTAAAAAGATGGGAATATATCGCGATCGAAGCTCCGACTGTATCAAAGAAGAAAGGGAACGTGCAGCTTAATTCCTTGACGTTTCATGAATCGATTTTCCATCGATACGCAAATTTTCGTATACCAAACCCAGCCTATCCCAGTCCATCACGAACGAAACGATGCATTAGTTTTATTAACTATTCGCCGGGCGTTTACACGATCGAAGCAAAACTGTAATCCACAGTCTCTAAATTAATCGCAAGAACGTATTTGACGCTTGGAATTATGCAGTGGAATAATAGCCCAAACACGTTTATCCGGCGTTGTATACTAAATCGGGCTGCTGGATTTCGAGAAGCGAGATAAACGACGATCGATACGAGCATCGATGAGCATCGAATTCGCGTATGATAACTGGAAGCCGTGAAACGACGATCTCTAGATATCAATTCGACGATTTATCCTTACTGCGTTCTTTCCGTCATTCTCGACCGAATGTACGATTTCTTACGTTAAAAAATATGTCGAGTTTAGAGAAAATATCGGAGGAATCGCCATTGTTACGCGTGATTTCTCGTTTCAATTTCACGTTAGATGTCTCCTGGAATCGTTAAGAGTCCTTGTTGGTCGATAAAATCAGAGCGAGACTGAGATATAGAAATTCGCAGTATCGTTTAACGAACTCGCGGTTGGACGCGCAGTCAATTTGGAAAATAAGATCCACGCGATGGAACTTTGCTTCGCGGTCAATTAGCTTCGAACGGGCTCGTTGGAATTTTCAACGTTGCCCGGAAATCGGTGCCGCGTCTGGGAAACACGTGGAGCCGATTTCCGCCACGGGGGAAAAGAGAAACCTGCCGCAAGAAGTTGGAGAGCCGTTCGAGAATTATTTTAATTCCAGACGTTTCTCCCTCTCCCTCTCTCTCTCTCTCTCTCTCTCTCTCTCTCTCTCTTCTCCCTTTCTCTCTTTGGAAAATGTCTGCACGCAAGAAACGATTCTCCATCGAATATCGTGCGTTTAAGATTGCTACAGTAAGTTTCAAGTATTAACGTCGCGTACATGGAAGCGGTGTTAAGGGAAGAATAGTTTAAACATCGTTATACGAATATTTCAAAGCTTTTTTAAATACCAGTTTTTAGTACCAAAAGTTACGTTTCGAAAAGAACGAGTATTATACATATTTATCAAGGTCTTTATTTGCGTAGTTGCCTTCTTTATTTTCCTATTTTTTATCAGTACACACGTACAAGAATTTGCATATTATCAAGGTGACGTCAGTGGAGTACGAAGAAGATCGAAAGTGGAAGTTAAACAGAGGAGAAGTTTGTTTAACAGCGGTTCGCAAGTTTTAGGAGTTGAAATAAGATTAGAAATAAAAATTTATCCTGGAAGAAGAGACAATGCGTACCTAGATTTTATATATATATATATTTTATAATCTTCGTTGCAAATCCTATGCAAAGAACAGATTTGCTTTTTCCGAGAAACTTCTTTCCTAAGCATACGATGATCTTTTTAGATTATATTTTATTTTTGTTCTTTGATTGCTAAAATGGAAGTACGACGTTTCTCTTAGGTATATTATTCGGATGAAAATAGCAGGTAGGTTGGTTGGAAAAGCAAGCTACGTTGTTTTCTAACCAGAATTTCGTTGTTTCGAAATACAGAAAATTTCCATGTTACGATTGCGTAACGTAAAATCGCTAGAATCGCGGACCGTGGCCGATTGTATAACGATCAAAAACGCTTTCCAGGTTTTTCACGCTCTGATTCGCATTTTTATGACGTCTGGACGCGTTAGGGATCTACCCTTTGGAAAACGTGGCGAGTGCAACCAAAGAATTAATTTTCTACTCTGTCGAGGACGAAATAAAATGGGGATTAATTTTGCAACACTTCTTGCCTTCTCGGTTAACATGGACACGCTCGATAATCAATTCGCCCGAGGTGGTTGTTGCACGTTTTAGCTTTGGTCGAGTGCGTGGAAATATCTGGCGATCTTCCTTAATCGAACGAAAGAAACAAAGCGAGTATCGAGAAATTAACGGATAAAGGTATTCGTACAAGAATCTAGATTAGCATTATTCGTCCTTCCGTCGTACGATTACTCTTGAAAATGCTAGAAAACCTAGGAAACGTAATCTCGTTTCATATCACCTTTCAAGATATTCTTCTACCAGTTTTATACAAATAAAACCCTTTTCGATCACAAAGCGATTAGGCGTATAATTTTTTGACGATGTACGTTGAAATTGTCGTATCATATCGATCGATGTTTGATTACTTCATAATGTCTATATACGCTAATTTATTTTCACGTTCGTTAAGCTGCATCCTCGCTCAGCTACCGACGGCATGTATTTTACGTAATTAAATTTCGAACAGTACTCGCATTAATATCAAGTAAATCTGGTACACAAAACCAACCGACCGTAAATAACAAAATTAGCGATACGTTCAATTTAATTTTCAGTTCTATGCTTCGTGCAAAATTTAGCGTTCCACTGTATATATGTACACGCGTGTAGTATAAACTTTCATACGTCTATGTTATAATCGATCAAATAGGCATCACGCTCGAAAACGATCGGGCACCAATCATTTTCCGTTCATCCTATCCGTTGTAGGGTTAGTACGTATTTCTCTCTTGTATGTTCGTTCCTACAATTATACGAAACTTTCGAAAGCACCGACTGTTTCGCCATAGAGGCGAACTCGATCGTTTCCCGACATAAACTTCGTTTCAACTTTATCCACGAAACCAAGGAATTTCATTAAATCGCACGGGATCGCGGCGCAATTTTTTCCACCTTCGTGTTCCATTCGCGAAAGCTACATCGACCGGCGATTCGATTGATTCTTTGGAATTAGATTCCGGCTAGTGGAACTCCGAAAATGTAGATTATCGTTGGTCCCTTTGAAATTAGTTCAACGATTTTTGCAGAAAGCGAAAAATTAGTTTTTGCCAGATAAAGTGGTTTCGCTCGACATTTCTTATCAATTCTCGGTCGTATATTCCGTTGCGATAGACGCATCGATGCAAATGTTGCTCTAGCTATTAACATGGAAAAATTTATCGTAGGGACTTTTGACAAGAAATTAACATTCGTGGCAGCCGCGCGATACTTGCGATCGTGCGTCTCTTTGACGTAGAATCCGAGTAGTTTCACGTTTCACGTTTTATGAAAATTACGCGGGATAAGCATCGATCGTGCGCTTCGACGGCCTATGAATTTGGGAAATTTGAAAAAGCGATGCTAACCATCTTGGCCTGTGAACGGCTCGTTTACCAAAATACATCGCTTTGCCACAATTTTACCATGCAGAGTGCAATCGAAGGTACACGCAACACGACCAACGTCGGATTTATTCGTGCGTGCGAATGCGCTCGAATTTCGGTTAATTTGCACGCATTAACGTTTACCTTCGAAACATTGAAACGTCGGTCGCAAGTTGTTGCGCCCGAGGTAGATACACGTGTAAATTAGCGCAACGCGACTAGTTCTGGACAGCGACGAAATGGAAGAGAGGCAGATGGAGGCATACGTGTACGAAATGCGACAGAACAGGACGTGGAACGGGTTAAAGAAGAGGGAGAAAGAGGGAGGATACGCGGAATCAGTGAGCGGTTCTCTTTATGCACGCACCTGCACACATCAATGAAAGTTAACGCATAACGTGATACCGCGTTCAACCTACAGCTAAGAGGATAATGCCGTTATACCTCGTGTCCGATAGCTATTTGCCCAGTGAATTTGAAATATCTTTGTCGATTTTTTTACGGGCCGATGCAACTTTCACAGAGTCTCGCACTCACCGTAGAAACGGCACTTGCGCATAAATCCCAATGATTATGTTGCTTTCTTCGTGCGTTTCCCAGCGGATTTTTGTTAGACGCACAAATCGGATTCCGAAAAGAACGACGAACTAAGTTGGAACAAGCATCGGTGGATTCTATCGGAGTAATCGATTTGTCCGCGTGTAACTTGGACCAGTTCGGAGATAATCAGTTTGATTGACGAAAATCACGACGTTTTCTTCGTATTGGAGAAACAGGTTGATTTTTGCCAGACGAGTTTTCTTTGCCTCTTTCCCTTTGCCCTTGTATATATTATAAGCTGGGTCGTTCCATCTGAATTCGATATCTAGTCCCCCATGAATCCATAATTCGTTCGATTGCATCAAAATCAGAATATTCCGTTTGATCGTGGATGAAAAGTTTGATTTTTGGAAGAAATGTTTCCTGTAACTTCTTCTCCCTCTGTTCGTCTATGCGCGTATAATTTGGATTGTTTGATTCAAATTTGCTATACTAGTTCCTAGATTAACGATTCGTTCCAACGCGACACGACATTTTACTTAGTTTAAGAAGTTAACTTCGGAGAATCGTCTTTCCGAAGATAAACTTCTTCTATCTCTTTCTTTCACTGTCCGTACATGTATGTGCGTTGTTTTACCTTGTCCAACGAGCAGACCGGGACGCAGTCTCCAAGTACAGTATAAAGTTGCACTCTCGGGGAAAATTCGGTTTCGAGGAAGCGGCGAGTGTAGAAGAAGATCGAGTACTTGTTTCACGTTTGAGCGTATGCGGTTGATCGTCTCGTGGATTGTTCGGGTAGGTCAGACGGATGGGAAATTGCAGAGGGGTGGAAGGTTGTCTGGTTTGATTCGATTTGAGAGGATTTATGGGAGGAATTTTATTTTCCTAGAATTAGCTCGATTTCTCGACAGCCAACGCGTCGACTAGAAAAGAAGAACGTTGCCGATACGCGGGCAGTTTAAATAGCTCTATTATCGTACGATATTGGAAGTATTATCGTCTAACGTTACTAGAACTCTTATGACGCTCGAGTATTTTACAGAGGGAAAATTCTTTTAAAATTGGACTTTCTATTCGCAATATAGCTTCGAGGAGAAAATGTCGATTACGCGAGCATCGAAACGAAGATTTACCGTGGGATTAAAGTTTCCGTTATTAAATTAACCGACGATTAAGTAGGTACGAGATTAAGTTCGCAACTGGATTTAGCAATTCCAAGCTTTGTTCCGCTTTAAAGCAAGTGGCAAACATCTTTAGACGTCTATAAATTTCACCAATATCGATTTTTGTTCTTTCTCTTGATAATCGCTTCAGATACATATTGTTTCTTCACTCTTTGACGTACATCTATATGTTACGCTTTAAGGCCATTACTCTGTGTCAAAGACGTAACGTTCCAAAAAATACTTGCTCTTGTTTCATTAATTTTTGAGCGAAGAAGATGCCGCTAATAATAAATCAGGTATCAAGAACATACGGGGCAACGTTCAATTTTGTAAATCGCTCAAAATTATTTCAGAATGAGATTTATGAAGTTGACCGTAACATTGGCGGGATACGCCTTTCCAATTTTCCTTGAGTAGGAAGTAGGATAGGTGATTGTTCTATTTCTCTGTAATTCCATCTCCGACAGATCGACGCTCATGAAATTGACAAATTTCTGTCTTTCCAATCTTACCTTCGTAATATTCTAGCTTTCCAATTCTCCTTAAGTAGAATAGGTCATTGATACCAGAACCATTCCGCTCTCCTCTGTAATCCTACGTCCAAAATATCCCAGTAATCTAAAATCTCCATTAAATCACCCACCAAAGAACCGAAACGTGATCCAACTCGAAGCTGCAAGATCATCGTTCACCCGCAAGCTTGTTCCTCTTCGCGGAAAAACCAGAGGTGCTGTACTATATACGATGAATTACATTCGCAATGGTACGAGGCGAGCGTACGTTCGAATGTCCGCTATAAAATAGCTACGTAACGTGTTCCTGCAAACGAAACTTTGGGAGAATTCCGTTTACAGGAAGACGGTTTGTTCGCGGAATACCGCGAGTCGCGAGACATGGAAAAGAAGGGGAACGGATAAAGCAGCGAGAGATAGAAGGATAGAGTTGTTTTTCGGCGTGATCCAAGCGATAAGGCAAGGGGATTGCGAGCAAAGTTATGTGGACGATAAAATTCGCCGGGTGTCTTAGTTGGATCGTACCGGAGAATTTTTCCGACCGACAACACGCAAGCAGTTTACGCAAGAAGGTCCCACTGGCTCTCGTGTAATCGTCGTTATTACGTAAGACTCTTTTATTGTAACTTCGTGTTGCAAAGCAGAAGCGCGGCTTTCGCACGCGTGCAACGCGTCTTCGGAATAGGCAAACCCGTTGCCTTTACGTTCATCGAGATTACAGCACTTTTCTTTTCTTTTCTTTTCTTTTTTTTTTAAAGACCGAATTGTAACTGCGTATTTCTATTTTGTTCGCCGGGATATTGCTCGGCAGATTTCACGAGATGATCCGAGACGTTTTATTTGTGCCTGAGATGCAGCCAATTCGTTCGGTATCTTGAACACAATGGTATGACAATCTGAGATGCGTTCCGAACGTAGAAGAAATTAAACGGATCACGGTACCTCGTTTCCTCGAGAATCGCTTGTTTGACGGCCGGTAGGTAGAACGTTCGGAAAGGTTGCAACAGGATAGTAGACACTCTTTGTGGAACTCGAGTCCGTTTAAAATACGATTATTGTATTATGTAAAGATATTGGAATTTTCATCTTTCATAGAATCACCTTTTACGAATAAATTTCATGTACGTTGTGATTACTCGTTTCAAATTAATCGTATAATAATATTTTTCGTTTCACTCGCGAGTTATTTCGGTTGAAAAGTTTAAACACATTTGCCACTTACTCTAACGTGGAATATCACATGGCGAAGCGCGTGTACCAGGATCGCTTCTAAACGCCAAGAGGTGCAAGAGAAGATTCTTCGTTATCGATAATCCGCTTTCGACGCGATTCCAATTCATTAAAATGCATCGCTACGATGACGGGGCTCAGTTGGCTCGCAAACGCAAACACACGTGGTCTATTTCGGTAATTGTCAATATTTAAAAGGCCAGATCTCTGCGGTTCGTTGCGCAATATCGAAAATAATAAGCCACGCCTGGAACCTGTGTTCCTGCTCCCCATGGGCGGACGAAGAGGATCCTGTGGTCCAGCGTCGAGCTTCTTGAATGACGAAACTCGATTAAACTTGCCGGCCACGAAATAACATTCCCCGAAATGGAATTTATGGCAAAGACGAAAAACAGATAGGTGGAACCAGAGAGGCCGAGGGTGTCCCCGGGTCTGAAGTATTACGATCGAAAACGATGCGGATCGTCGGCCGAGGCAATCGAAGTCTGCCAATCACGGTTTCAATTTGGACTGCAGATTTTTTTGCAGCCATTCTACTTCTTGTATCGGTTTCTCCGCTGGCAAGGGCCGGTCGGCAGATCGGGTTCTACTTTCTAAATCTAACGCGGCTAGATAACTCGTCCTGCAACTTTCTGACAAAACGTCGAAACGGTACTGAGACGTTAATCGTCCTGTTTAGTATCCTTTTAGGTATAAACAGACGGATAACAATTATTTCCTAAATGCGAGTTGTACGGATTAACTTGCTGGAAACAGACAGGTTGTTTTAATACGTTTTATACGTTTTATCGTAGACTTTAACTTGTGGCAAGAATGTAATAATACACGAGCGATGGTACGTTCTAGGAAATTGACGAATAAGAGTAAAATAGGCTTAGTTTGTTAGTAAATTAAAGGATATGGATATTGAGAATTCTATTATAAAAGGAACAACATGTAATTTCGTTTGAAAAATACTATTAGTTTATAAATGTGATTTTACGTATATCATATAGAGTAATTTGTTGAACTATGCCAGATTCTTTAATATTTTAATGTATATATATATATACATTTTAATTTGTATAAAAAGTATTTGAGAAATTACATAGAACGTGATAAACAAGTTTGGTTTGACAGGTTAAGGAATTTATGTATTTAGAAATATCTTGCGAAGAAGTAACGTACGATGTTGTTACAAAAATATCATTAGGTTATAAATGTTTGGAATTTTCTTTTACATCTATTGCGTTAGTCTTTTTGAACATTTGTTACTAATATGTTGCCATGTTCAGCATTAATGTAATGGAGCATATTAGGATGACCTGTTTCCACTAGGTTGTTCTATATAGTGCGCATTAGCAACGCTGCGAGCAATGTGATTTTCCATGAAATCATAACGTGCTTACTTCGCTTTTGTTAATAATCCCAGTCAACTTCAACACCAAATACATTTATCTTCAAGTTCATCTAATGCAAGCCTCATTACGCTTTGTATTCGTCAAACCATAATATGTGTCTGACTATAATCAGGACCATTTCACTTTACTCGTAGGTAGCGATTCCAATGCGTTCGTGTGATTCATCGAATCGATACGCTTTAAACGATTCTTTAACTATAACATTTATAGATTTAAAAGCTATAAAAATCTAATCTCTGAGTTTTATCATAATCTATAAGGCCTATAGAATCTTAAACGTTTCACGAACGTATTATTAGTACATCACGGATGTTCATGCAATTGTAGAAATTTAAGAAATGCAAAAATCTATAGAATGTCTATAGTATTGTGCGAAAATATAGGGAGTATCCATAGTTAAATACTTACTGTAATATCTATTGGATGAAATAGATTCCTTGGTTTAGGTTCTGTTTCTCTAGTTCCGTTCACAAAGACATTGAATTGTATAAAGATCCGCAAAACTGGAAAAGTATAATGCACATATCATTTGCTTTATTTATTATACGATTTGTTAATTTATTCGTTCAAAAACATACGTGCCTATCTATACGCTTATTTATTTACTTATTTATCTTGTTCTTCGATCGAAATCGTGAGTGTAGATAGGTGTTCGTAATCAACTAAACATAACGAAAGAAAGAGCGCCCTCGTATCTCGATGGCACGCTTTAACAATCGATTCTGACTATGGGAAAGAATTAAGATCGAAGTAGGTGGACAAGATTCAAGTAACACCAGCGAGCAATCGAGATTTACAATTGCGTTTGAACTTACGGAGAGGAGTCGTTGCACGTAGAAGAATAATCCTCTTTCCTTGACCGTTCTTCTTTCCGGTAATTGGATTTGCTCGCTCGTACGTTTCAGCACATAAGGAATCGCGTTAAGTCGACTTTGTTGGGAAGCTAGTATCAAAGGTATCCCCGCGAGCAGTGTGGTCGATGCTCGGCGTACCTCGAGTGCGATCGATCGATTCTCGGCATAGCTCGAGTGCGATCAATTCGCAAAGTCACCGTATACGATCGCTTGGGAAACGATAAAAGCACAAAGTCGCTTACTATACTAATATTTTCGTGGAAAATGGGTCGATACTGGCGCGTGAAATTTTTATACACGCGTCAGTCGATAAAAATACAGATATTTATTGTATTTATAATACGTTTTATAAAATTGAAAAAGATTTAGTTTGTAAATCGTATGATCGATTGTGATTGAGAAATAATCGAATAATATTTCCGACGGTCAAAAGCTTCTATAAGTTGTTAAATATTTAAATAGTTCTAAATAATGGTTATAATTGGGTTTCTTAATTGATTATTATTAACGAGGTTAAATTCTCGAATAGCTTTTTATCGATCCTGAATCTATTTCACTGGTGGTTATTTTATTCTTGCCAATCTCGAGTTGACGATCATAACTATGGAGTACGAATTAAAGACGAGATGGAACTGAAAGGCTCGTAACAAAATTCAGGAATACATTCCTCAATTTGTTTTAGATGACGGAGGTCAATATTATTACGAACCCTTCAATTATCTGCGCTGAAATTCGATTCCGCGAAATTAAGGCATTAACGTACTTTACGAGTAAGTGGCGTAAAGGTTTACTGCTCTTTTCCTCTACGCGGCGAAACAATACCTTCTATTAAATCCTCTGATAGTTAGGAAAAATGTCTACAGCACAAAAGGTTTTTTTACCGTGCAACAAAATACCTCGTTACTTAGTCATCGGATATCGAGTATATCGTTTCCCCCCGGGAAGCGTGAAAAATTCTCCCAGCGAGAAAGTATTTTCTCTCGTTGAACAAAGAGGTCACGACGATTTGTTGCGGAACAATGAGGATCTCCCGGTGTCGTCAGGGCGGCACTGCAGGCTTCGTTTAACCGACAGAAGAAAGAAGGTTAAACGCTTTGCACGGCAATTATCGATACTGGCGTTTATATCCGTGGATAAATTCCGGCACTGACTCTCTCTAAAACGAATCCAACAAATTTCCTAATTATCGTTCAAATAAAATATACACTCGGAGACAAAAAAGATAACGGAGATGAATATCAATGAAGTTTCGTTAATTACGGTTTCTCTACACAAGAATGTAAATATTACTTACAATTATGTACTTAGAGCCTAATCTATCTAGTATAATGACGTATAATAAATAAAAGTTAACGTTTTTACGACGGGTGTCATGTATGCACGGCTTTGGCTGTCAGCGATTAAAATAGTATACGAGTCGTATAAAATTATTGCACGCTAAAAACAGGTGTTTGCGGAGCATCGAGGAAAGACAGAGGAGTGCCAAAATATTAAGAAAGTATAAATTTGAAGGAAAACGCAACACGATTTTGTAGGTGTCCCCAAATGATGAAACGTACAGCCCAAAGCGCCTCGTCGTGAAAGTGTTATGTACTTATAACGCTTGTACTAATTTCATTGAACTTCGTTGATACCATTTCTACCACCTGTCCGTTTATTTTTGTTCCCGACTGTACCTACCGTTCGAAAATTGTGCCGTAAAACGATTTCTCGTGTTACTTCTGATTCGTAAGTTTCTGATCATTCGTGTATTGTTTTCCGTGGACGATTGGACCGACGTGCGCGCCTCCTCGCACTGAAACTACAAATTAGGATTTATAACCCTATAATATTCGATTGCTAACCTGGCAAAGCTGCTCGTAAATTTCGCCGGCGTACAAAATTGGACAACATTGGCCAGTGATTTATTAGTCAGTCGGTAACTACTTCATTACGTGCCGGAGAGGTCAACGCCGAAAATTCCGGAACTTGATTACTTGTTCGTCGCTTTAATGCTGCGGATTTAATCAGTGACCTTTTTTGTCGTGTGTTTAGTGTGTGGTTTGTGGAACGTTCTTATTCACCAACGGAGCAAGGTAAATGCGAGGTATTTTAAATTCATTGGTTTAGTAAAATGAATAATAAAATGAATAATAAAGAAAGGGACAAGATGGGATCGATATTATAAATCCAGAGTCGTTAATTGAATATCGAATGGGAATTCAAAACTGTATTTCTAAAATGGCGCAGATTTGAACAATCCCGTCCCATTGAACGGAAGTGTACCTCGTCTAACTTTTTGTCATAAATCTTTCTTTCGCTTAAAATTCAAACAGGTAGGATGATACGAAAACGATCAATATCTATTTGAAATTTAGTTCATGAGCGGAAAAATAAATAAATGTACATGCATATCGTGTAACATAGCAGTTACGATATTCGGTTATCCCTATTTTAAATTTACTATTTGTCACAAAAGAGAAAATTTTAAAACATTTTAAAATGCATGAGAATTTTATAACTTCCAGCGTGCTTGATCCATAGCGCGGATCGTATTTCAGTATGATGGATAGAAAGGATGCGTATAAAAATAGATCGCGGATTTTCGCTGGTTCGGAATACTATTGCTCAGGGACATACTCATGGGTATTGTTAGTCGATCAATTTCCGCGTTTGTATTACCTGGGAATTCAGCAAGCTAGGCATTATAATCGTGAAACTAGACGATTCGTATTCACATAATTTCTTGATATCGTCACGAACGATCGTGACTTGCAGCAGCCGAATAGGCGACGAGCATGTATACAAGGTTCGCAGCGACGATCGATATATTCAGGTAGTTACGGTAGGTTAGTTGTTTCCTTGCTGTAATAATGTACGAGAGCATACACGATTAGATGTGTGTTTGATGCCCTAAATTTTCTAACAACTGCATTAAAATTTTCAAACGAGTATTGTCGCTGGGTTTTTACGGCACGTAAACCGTATCTAACCTCGAATGCCGTCAATACGTTACAATCTTGAATTCCCTTATAAAGTTAGAATTTTAAAGATATACGACGGTCGTGAAACAAATATTTCACCAGTTACATAACAGGACGAGATACGTAGAATATTTTTCCTTTTTAAACGAAACCTCTATGTACAAATACTATGTATGCGTTGTTTCATTTGGATACAAAGTTTCTAACGTAATACGTATAATAGAAAGTTATGCTATATTACAAGAATCTGCAATCTTCTTATTCTTAAGATCGTACGCTACTACGATAGCAGTACGATTTACAGTATACTTAATATACGTAGTTATCTAAAGATTAGCTTAAATACATCTCGATCGCCTAACCTAAATGTGAGATATTAGAAATATACGACATAACTCCTTTGTCTTAATTGAAAATATATAATCAAATCTCCAAAATCATTAATTCGTGATTTGACGAGAAAACGTGAAACTGTAACGTAAGTAGAGATACGTTAGCACGGTTTGGCCGTAGAACGTTATCGACGTCTATGTAAAGTATCGCGCTATTTACGTTCCATTGCAAGGCTGATATAGTATATTGATCGCGGATAATTGATACGAAAACAGTAGCCGCAATCGCAGGAAGTAATTTAACAGTTACGCCGTGGAGGAAAAGTGGAAACAAAACGTGTTACAGAATGTCGGCGAGCACGCGTCGCGTCGGGCGCACAGGTAGAAATACGCGTACAGTTTCCTCTGGGCGATCGATAAATTCAGTCATACGCGTTGTGCGGTGCGTCAGTTCTGTTCCTCGGCACGGTAATATCGTATGTGTGTATACCTAACGCATTGAATTTCGTACAGCTCGGGGAATGATTGTATAACGATGAACAATAGGACTTGGGACTCTAGCGGGAGGGCATTATGGCAGAGCGGATGTTGTATAACGGTTAGCCAGCGAAGAGGAACGAGACGGGAGCAGCAAACCGTAAACGCCACGAGCGTTCATCCTCTCTGTCTTTTTTCTTCCATCGCGTTTCTTTTTACTTATCCCTCTTCTTCTCCTTCTGTCTCTTTCTTTCTACCCCTTCCTTAATTTTCCTCTCTGTTTCTCGCGACACTCTCTTTCTCATTCTGTATTTCTATCCGATACCATCATTTTGCTTTTGTCCGATGCTCTCCTTTTACACCATAACCTTTCTCTTTATTCTCTCTTATCGCTTCTTCGATCTTTCTTTCCGGTTTCCTCTGCTCCTTTCCGTTCCTGTATCTCCATAGTTTCTCTTTGTCCTCCTTTGATTTATCTCTTTCTGTCGTCTCCCTCTCTTCCCCTCCCTCCACCCTTCTTCCTTTCCCTACTTCGGCCAGACATTCTCCAGCTCCTGGTCTTCCCCGTGCACAGGTGTACGTGTGCGCGCGCAAGCGTGCGACTGAGAGGGAACATCGTGGTATAACACGAAAGGGAGAAAGATAGGGAATAAGTGAGAGAGAACGTTGCGCGCCACGAGACTCGAAATAATATCAATGTTACGAGTCGAGGACAGAACTTGTTCTCGCACCTGCCAGACGTGTTTCCGCGTGTTCCACAGAATCTTCTACGTATGTACGCTGTATACCGTACACCCTGCAGCTATTAACTCGTATTCGGTAGCGTATCGGAGGCACCCCATTTACGGGCATTTTGTTGATCGCGTTGTTTGACCGGTGTTTAGCATCGCGTTAGTTAATTAGTCCCCGTTTCTGTTTCCCTAGCTTGTTTTCAATATTTTTTATAATAGCACGTGCAAGGCAACGAGCATATATTGGTGCACGAAATGGGAACGAGTTTTATTAGTTGCTAGAAGGGAAGAAAAAAATATTATACCACCGGTGCACACTGACATCATTGTGTTCCATAATAACGACACCTACCAGGCTGGAAGAGGTGGCGCTTGAAACGATTGATCGCCGCCTCAGACTTTTTCTATTAATAAACGCCGATATAAAAAGAAGAAGCAATTCGTCGTTAATTCCCCATGGCATGGTAAACGGTGTGTACGACCGTAATGCTCGCGATTGACGATGAAAATCACCCTTAGCCTTTCTCTCTTTATCTTGACAAACTGGTTGTCTCGTTCTTTTATTTTCGTTCTTATTTACACCAGGAAGGAAAGAGGAAGCAGCGTGTTTATTCCACCTAGCCGCCATCGTTGTAAAGCGATCGCGCGATCGCGATCGGCAACATAACGTCTATGAGTTTTTGTTGAATATACAGATTTTTTTATCGAAGAGACTCGTTGTACAGGAATGTTGGCAATCATAGTGTCTCTAAACTTTACTTTCGTTTGCTCTCCACCAATTCTTCAAACAAACCAGATAATGAGGTACGCTCGGATCGATAAAATTGAATTGGATCAAGGTGTTGTTAGAGAAGAATTAGTTTCACGAGTGAAATGTTTTCTACGCGAATCGAACTTTTTTTACTAGAAATTACTGGAATAGGGTCAAACACACATACATATTTATAGAAAAATATTTTTCTCACGAAATCTGGAACTCGGTTCGTTGGCCATTAGAATTTCAAAATACGCGTAGCACGACGCGTTCTATATAATTCTACAAACTCCCACGCGAAAACAGCGTGAAATGACTTCTCACCTGTTCTCTAATCTAGAGTTCTTAGGCTATCGTTCTACGAATTCATGGGGGCAGAAATAGATATTTTTCGCGTGACGAACAGCCGTTCGCGCGCCGCCCTTTGTCCCGATGTTTTCATGCAATTAAACGCGCGTGTTACGCGGATCCACTTTAATTAACTTCGAAAATAATTGTACGCGCGCGCCCTCGTTGTTCAATATTTAGTATCGCGAAATAGGACGCTAATTAGCGAACGTATGGTAAATGTATTATTCATCGCTTTAATTAAACATCGGCTGCGCTCATCCAGACCGAATGCTACGGTTAACTGTGCGCGAGGAAAGAAAAAGCGAAGGAAACGTAATCGCGCTGTTTAATAAACTCCTCGGTTTCTTTAACGCGTACACTTCATCTCGTCTTCGTGTTAAATAAGGTAGCTTCGGTAAGCTTGTTCTTCGCTTTCGTTGTTTCAAAGGAATTACGTTGGAAATACCGCCAAGGTGGCAACTTTGTTAACGTGTTTAATAAAAATTTAAAAAACTAAAAAGCTTAATAAAATTAAAAAGTTTAAGAGCATCTTCGGTTTAAAATCGTCGGTTATAATTTAGTAAATCTTTTTACTTTTTATTTTTTAATTTTTTTTTATGTTTTTTTTTTATTAATAATTCGCGTACACGCGTGTTTACTCATTTGTTGTTAAAAATGTAAATCGCTTTTTACCATTTTTCCATATTATCTTCCTACAAATGGTGTTCGGTCTATCGCTTAGTTAATAACAGCTAGTATTAATTCTGTACAATGTAAATCTTAATTAATCGACGGACCGAGAACAAAATCACCCAGACTGTTGTTTTAAAGTGTTACGTTTAAGAACTAATTGGTTCTGGTAATCGCTTACCCAGTGCTCGGCGTACTTCATCTTCCCTCAGTTTGTTGCTGAACTTTTCAGGCAGCGCAGGAATGTTAAATAATTAACAAACAAAAAATTTGCTTCTTATTAACGAGGTTTTGTACTGTGCTCGTAGTTTTAGGGTGACACAATGAATGCATTTAACGTGGCTATACGCGTTAATTGAATTATGTAATTCGATATGTCTTTTATTGGTTCGTCAATGTTAAATTGGTTTAGCAATCGCTTCCACTTTCGATATCGTAAAATATACTTTTACGAAGTACATCGATCGTGTTATTTTTTGAAGAAGCATCTTTTATTTTTTAATTATTTTGAAAGTACCAACAAAATGAATAAAAATAGCTGTAGTGTTAAGAAATTTCAAATTAAATAACACTCTGCCGGAGGAAAAGCACGCGTCGCGTTATTTTACGTTATTCCGATGGTTATCGTTACTAAATTTTAGAAAGACACTGACGTCTTACAGGACTTCCGGTTTCGTTTTAGCACATGGTGCAACGATTCGTCGTCGCAGATGCCTCGATGTCGTTCGTATATCGTTACAAATGTTTCCAAACACCCCCGGAAGAATAAATTTGGAGAAATTAAATTTTACAGGCAAGTTAACCGAGTTGGCACAGAATTGGTTCTCCATGCTCGAGTAGAGAAAACCTTTGTGTAATAGTTGACGTTATTTCATTCGATGACATCACGTCTTTCTAGGTTCCGGAGGTTGTTTGTTCGAGATAAAAATTTTTCACGTTCCACTCGTGTTAAACCTCGCGATACACGTATCTCTCTAGAATTTCCATACCATCGAAATTTTGTAAATTTCGTAAACGTTATCTGTAGATGCAACATGATTTTAAGCTTTTTGACATTTATTTGCGCATTTCTCGCAAGATCGTTTCAGTCGCAGTATCCCATCCTCGAAATATTTTCTATGTCGCAAAGTAATTTGTCTGCGAAGAGTAAATTCATATGAAATTCGTATAGATAAATACGTTCGTTCTTTCGCTGATAAAGAAGAATGTAATAAAAAGATGTACATAGATCGTGATACAAAGTGACAAATATTACGTCGAAAAATTGAAGCAACTGTCACTTGATAGAAATTTTATTAGCAATTAACACGGGAATAATCTATCGAGCAACGCTGACAAAGAGCTTGAACCATGGTGAGAGAAGTGACGACACGTCTGTGGCACGTCTGGCAAAAGTTATGAGGAGCGCGGGATTCTTGGCACTCCTGGCTTTCGTTTCGAGCTCGTATAACTCTGAAATATATATGCACGTTTGATCACTCGACTTTTGGTCTTCGCATATTCTATTTTAAATTGGACAGTTTAGTCACTAATCGGCCGCAATTATTTCACGTCCGAATAAACATCGTGCGATAAATTAACTACATAGCAACGACTGTTTACGATCTATATCGCAAGTGTTTCCTTCGTCTCTTCGGAAATCGTTATCCACGTTGTAAAATTTCGAACGCGATTTTATTCACAGCGCAACGATTTTCACTGATATTCGTTTGAAATTTTGTCACATCATTCGTAAGCTACTACTCGACGAACTATACCGAAATACGAATTTCATTCCACCGGTAGAGTATTTCATTCGTTTGAATTGCAAATTACTTCTTGCAACTCTCATTTGTTGTTTGCCGTACAAATATTTCTATATTCTTGAGAAAATTATTTTACATTACAATCTTTTCATTTAGTTCGACGTACAATCTACAGCGTATTACGCGTTGACCGTTATACCATATGATTACGAAAGCGGACAATCGGTGCAAAAATTTGTAAAATGAATTTGTTTGTGCCTTTGAATAGCTTGACACATTTTGTGTCTTCATTCGATGCAAATGCACGGTAGAGTGTTTACGTATAGATTTATTTAAAAAAAAAAACGAGCATATATTTACTATTTTTAAAGGAAAGTTAACGAACGTATCAAGGTACAGAAGATCGTTAATTAGCTACAAATTAGATCGAGCGATGTACCGAAGAATAACCGATTAATTACTCGAAGGTGACGATACATTTGCAAGTTAACAACGCATATGAAAAATCTATAGGCTGAAAAAAATCACGTTGAGAACCACTTGCTGCCTATCTTCTCGCAACACGTGTCTGCATACGGGTAGAGCGGTGGCTTATCATTGGTATCGTAGATGTGCTTTGCAACCATAACCGTAGACACGTACGTAGATGGTCTCATAATCGTTATATTTTCGCGTTCTTCGAGCCGTGTCAATAAGAGGATCCGTTGTTTCGACGCGGATATTTCCGCTTTCCGTTGAATAAGGCTCGCGAGAACGATTTCACCGGCGATCGTGTACAATTGCGTCGTAGTTTCTTTTTAACGAGCGAAACTTTCGATCTCGAGCGGATTTCCACGGTGAACTTTATAGGTTGTTTAGCACGTGGCTTCTAATTTCAGGTTTATAGATTCTTGGGACGTATTTATAGTTTTGGGAAAATAGAAACGCGTGACTTCACGCGTCTGGTTATTTGCGACCTGTGTTTGTATCGTTTCGAAAGTTTTCTGTTCGAACGCAACAACACGTTACGTTGGTTTCTATTAAGAAAGCAAACAGCGGCCAAACTATATTTTATCGATGCTAAAGAGAAAAAGGAACACGGAATTATTCAAATATCGACAGGAAATTGCAGTCGATTTGCTCGAAAAGAAAAAAGCCGATGGAAAAATATAACGGACGTGTAAAATTTTTGTTTTTGCAGTTTCGACTCGTTTCGACGAAAATAAACGAGTAAATAAACCAGGAAGAGACCCGTATCGATATCGCAAAGAGATGGAAGTTACGCGTCTCTTCGAATATCGCGATACAATCGCATCTCTTTCATAGACACAACGTACGAAAAAGGCGAAACAAGACGAAAAAAATGTATGCAAACGATGTCAAATAGAGATTGCAAAGAGATAAAGGTTATGTATCTCTTCGAATAACAAGCGACACGTTTGATTCCATTGTGAAAAAAAGAAAAGAAAAAGAGAAGGCAAAAGGAAAGAAAAAAGGAATAAATAGAAGGGGGAAAAAAGTGTGATGTCGTGTCGATGTAGCAAGGAAGCGAAGGGTATCGATTGGGAACCGACGGGGGCGGGGGGAACGGTGCATCCGCACCTGCAACATATGCGCACGCAGCGATATCTTAAAATGCAGGCCGTCCACTTAACTTGAAGAGTCCTGTCGGGTCCTTTTCTCTTTCATACGGGTATCGAGTTACGTAGCCCGGGTCAATGTTTTCCGTTGCTCGATACGCTATGCAAATATTGTTTGCATTTTCATGCAGATTTTTTTCACCCTTACCACCTAACGAAGATGTTACACGTAAGCGGAAACGCGTTGGCCCAGCCGCGATATTTATTCACCCCGGTTAATCGACTGCCTCTGTTACCCGGTTTTTAGTACAACGCGTTCATTAAAGCCGAGAGGATCGTTCGTCTTCGTTTCGTTTCGCGGACACACGCTATGCGAGAAGGAACGTGTTGGAATCGAAGAAACTCGATCTAACTGGAAATTTTCATTTTTTTTTTCTTTTTTCTTTTTTTTTTTTACGACGATTCGTCGTCTGATGTTTCGAGAAAAGAAAAACGAATTAGGGAAGCTGAGCGAAACCGAAAGTCTTATATCTGTTAATGCTGTGCGAGTATGTTGGTTGGAGACCGATCGACGATAATTAGATTATTCGTTTATTTATCGTAACGATTTAGATAGAAAACTCTATGTACTTTTGAAGTCTAAATTATCGGGAGAGTTAGATAGTCTTGCGTCAGATTTCGAGTTAGTTAGAAAATCCGAAGGTTTCTAAAATTTCAAGAGAGCTTTTGTATACAGCGAACCTTAAGTTACAACGGAATTATATTCTTAAAATTCCCAGGGTAATTTAATGCCACAGTTTGTAGAACCGCGCACAATAGTACCTTTCTTCTAAAACATCAGTGTCGACTTTCTTGCAGTTGGAAACTCCGAAACTTCACCAATTTAAACATCAAGTACATATATACCTACGCTCGCTACGGTATATCGTAGTCGTATCTCTTTGTCCGAGAAATTAAATGTATTTTCAGAATTCCTTTCCACGAAGACGGCAAGAAAAAATCTGTCACGCTTTAATCGAAGATGACCGGTGTTTGTACACCTGTAGAAATGCCTGCAGATGGTATGGGCACCGTGATTACCTGAAATTAGACATCCGAGAATCCGCGGTTACACGATAATTGTAACTTTTCTTTCGTTGCTACTCGGTGTTGGAATGCGCACCGAGGCCTTGGACGACCGTTAAAGGCTTCCGCGATAGGTCAGTTTTTAACTACAGGCCATTGGACTCGAAGGGAAATTTGCATTTTTATTTCATTGCCGCAATACAATGGAGAATTCTGGTAGCTACCGCATTTCAGTATCTTTGTAGTTAATCATAGAAAGCATACGTAATATATTTTGTTTTTTCTAAATTTCGTAATTTATTATCCAAGCATAACGTACGCGCAATTAATTGATTGATTAAAATTTCAAGAAATAACGCCGTTGTAAATATGTTTGCGAAGAGAACGATATTAATAATCGCGAAGTTCAACACTAGAACCGTCAAAGTCAATAAGAAGGTTGGCTTTCAAATCTCCTTCATTTCAGTAATTATACCAAGAACACGTAGGCGCCATCGAGCCAAATAATATTGATTTCTATCGAAATTGAAATATGATTACACCCTGTGTATGTATACCGTGCATTGTACACGAATACGAAATACCAATTCGTATTCGTCGTACAATTTTCATCATAATTATCTATACGCAGTATATTTAGATGTACACTTTAGTGCGAAACTAAATTTAAAAAGATGCTATTCTTAATACCACTGTTTTTCTCTATTTTCCAATGGACTTGTTCGACATAGCTTTCGATCTGATTATGATTTTTAACGAATAAGATTATCGAGTAAGATCTGAGATTATACGTTTGTAACGGCGTTAGCAAAACTGGTGCAAAATGGTAGATAGGTACGAACGTGTACAGTTAAAGGTTAGGAAACGAAACGATAAGAACAGAAAGCAGCAGAGATTTTCACAGCGATCGGCCGATGCGTATCGACGGCGACAGCGTCGTTCAGACGACTTATTCAGCTTCGTTCGCGTTTCTACTTTTACTGAAACAAGTCACGTCTCCGCAGAAATGCGTTTCCTAATTACAGCATAGGGAATGTAACCAAGGATATGATTAAACGTACGTGCCACGTCGAGACTTCGATTTACGCCGATTTTTTCCACCAGTCTTTCTTCGTTCAAATCGGTAAGCCGTACGCTCCGTGTTCCGCCTGTTTCTTCAACGCGTTCTGCCGATTTATAGCGCTTAATAACACCGCTGTCGATTCGGTTCTGGTACTCTAATCTTGATTTAGGACGAACATTTCGCGTCGATATTTTTTCCCCCTTTGAGATACGACGAACGTTACGGTGTCCTTTCGCGTATGTCGCGGTGCTTAGTTTTTGGTTTATGACATTTTAATTTTGATTTAGTGCAAACAACGATTCGCGTCGATTTCTCTTTTCCGAGAATTTACAGATATCGCGACTATGTCTTCCGATGTTGCGGTAGTCGAGGTTCACGCGGTTCTAGTCTTCGTTTCTATAAAATACGAAAGTATTAGGGTCGACCTTTCCTCTCTGAGAATTAATAAACGCGATGTGTTTTTGGGAACGATATTACGGCATTTAGTTGCGTTTTATAAAGTTTTTACTTTTGCTTTGGAAGGAGGAACGATCCATGTCGATACTTGCTTTCTGACGATTTGCAGATTGCTGTTTCTTCGTGAACGCCACATTGCAATAATCGATTCTACTTTAGAACGTTTCGATTCTTTATTTAAGGCAAAGACCAGTTCGAGTCGAGTGTTTCTTCTTCGAGAATTTGTTGATTCATCTTGTAAACCGTCTAAAAAATTGCGAAAAAAAGTTAGGAAATCCATTTGTATTCCGTAATAATTCTAATCTCGTAATAATTCTAATCCTTTAGGAGGTTCGAATATCGTGGCTGATAAAATCCGACTGGTAGAAGATAGGAATAAAGAAAAGAATTACGAAAGGAAATCTTATTTCAGCCTGGGAACCAATAAGGCACCCAACAATGTGAATTCCACCGAGGAAACTTTCGTAATTCCACCTCTATTAACGTAATCTTCGATCGGCAACGATCTGATAAACGCGACGCTATTTTCTGCGATTGCTTAACGAAATTAGCGATGTGATAAGATTTTCGCGACATGCCATTAACACGTAAGATGTTTCGCGAACATGCTTCTGTTCACAGAAATCACGTTTCCTCGCCGTACAGGTAATTACAATTTCCACCGAAACGATGGAAACGGCTTCACCATTGAAGAAACCCGCGAAGACTATCACGGGTTAAATGTTCACCGTAGCGCATCCGTTTTATTCGAGAAAATCGATAGCGATGATGTTATTGAACAGGTAAAATCGGAGGTTTCATTATTATTGGACTGCGGATATTTACGCAGACTCAAATTTTCGCGATCGTAGCTAAAAAATTGTAATCTCATTCCATTCACCTGCTAAATATTACAACGAACGCTCTACATTGGATGCTTTATATTTTTTATTATACATATCTATATTACAAGGAGTAAGACAGGTTATTGTTTGCAGCGATTACAAATGGCAACATCGCGATACTAACTATTATTACAGGACGATATCATAGAAACGAAATTCTCGTACGATGAAATTTCATCCACGATAACCTCTAAAGGGTTGGAAAAATAAAGAGAACAGCTGTTTAAACGAGACATCATACGCGAAGAGAAAGTTGTTCTTTCGCGTGAGGCTTCTAACGACATTCTGTAGACGTAGAACGTCAATATCATGAATAAACAGACGAAATAGAGATTCTCGTGGAGGTATAGCGAATCACGGTCGATCGATTTACACGCTGATTCGCAACCCCTAATCAGAGCGCATTAATCAGGTCGATAGCTATTTGTACCAATAGGTTGTGAACGTATTCTTGGCTGGAGACGACCCGATTCACTGTCATCGATCAGATCAATTTTCGAATTTCAGTAAAATGTCGAACTCTTGAAGACATCTACCAGCTCGTTTTACCGATTACAGGCGAATGTGGCGAATAGAAAAAAAACATTTTCATATTTGGTTGCCGTCGTTCCGTACGCTTTCAAATTATATTGTTTTCGCTTTTCAATCATCGTACCGTCGTATATCGATGTCCCAATTTCCACTAACTCGATCATCATAGACCTGCAAATCGAATTCAATCGAATTCATGCGTGCAAACAAATTGATTACTAACCGACAATTGTCCTTATATTGGTCGATGAAATACGTCTATTTTCACACCAATAACATATTCGTTAAGCTTCTAACAAGCCCGATAATTGGCAATAATAATTCTTATCGATGTATTTAAACACTTCAGAAGAATCTCGTCTTTTTTAGTATTCGAATAATTTTTTTAAAAGGAGGATCTTCGTTTTCTCTAATTTTCCGTTAGCGCAGAAAATATGCCAAATATTAGAAAAAAATTGTCGAAAATGATCGCAGACGTTACGATAGACCCTATGTTTAATACGAATTGCGTTACAGGTAATATTAAGACATTTGGAACAATTTGGAACAATTTTCGCGAATTCCCCAAAGTATCTGTGCATACTCTGTACACCAGCTTTGTAAGATACCTTTGTACGATACAGTTTTGAAGGAACGTTAAAACTTTATTACGCGTTTGTTCTCGAAGTAATTTAACGTCGAAATGCCGGACTAAATATAATTTCCGTGGAAACGCTTTGATACGATTTTCGTGGTTGCAAGAGAGACGAAAATCCGAAACGTTTGAAAGTTTCGAAGTTATGCAACTGCGAATCGGTGCTCGTTGCCTTTTGCTCTGACAAACGCAATTATTTGATTACGAGTTCCAACGAGGAAAATCCCTTACCTTGGAACAGCTGAAGGTGCGTTGTTGATCGTCCGCAAATATTTTTCTTATACGAAGCGGGAAAAAACGAGAAACAGAAGTTGCAACGAGCTAATTACACGAGTATTCTCCACCGATCGATTCGTGCATTTTCCTCGGTTTATTATCGAACGAACAAACGACACTTTCGAAGAATCGACGACGATGTTGGAAACTTTGCGTTATTACCTTTAATACATTATTACTTTAAAATAATCAAGCCTTCGCGTGACCAATCTGTGATTTTTCGAAGATTTATGTGGCTTACTCACGTTATGTGCAATGTTACCTTACGAAGAAGATAAGAATGATAAAAGAATTATTAGAATATTACGACGTTGAGTTATGTCTACCTGCCCTTTACTTTAAAATAATATCTTACGTGCAATTCTATATCGAGTTTTAGGTAAGTTGCAGACGAACACTATATACACGATGCTGCATTTATTTTTACTTTACTACGTTTTTCTCCATCGAACATTATTCTCTGCTTCTCGTTTTTTCTTTTTTTTTTTTTTACCCTTTTAACCCTAGAATTTTTAGCCTAGAACAAACAATCCGCCTAATTTGCAAATAAAACGATAGATATTCTCTTTCGACGTTATTAATATTTCTTCCTTCGATCCATCGTAATAACCATCGTAATTAACTTCGCTGCCAACCTCGACCAATTTCATTCTTCAAGTTCATCGATCTCGTTGCTACTCCAATTTCATCACCGACCTCATTCGCGAAAATCCTAATTTCTCGATATTATCCTCTTTATCTTCTATCTTTGTTCTACATTTTCCATGAAAACTAAGCCTAAACCCTGCGATTCTTTCTCGCGGAAAAAAGCAGGACGAACAAAGGGTAAGCGAAGCGGAGGAAAGAAACGAGAGGCGAAATGAAACGAGGAATTATTTCGAAGAAATCAGAGGCACAGGATGCACGGTGCCCTATCCGGATGATTAATCGATCGCTGAAGTGTCCTCGATTTTGCGTATCGCTGGACGAAGAATCGCGAGGAGCCCGAGGGGTCGCGGTATGACGTCGAGGGCGCGCAACAAGGGATATCTAAGTAAGCAAATCGCACCAGGAGTCCGTGCAGCGGGATAATTAATCGGACCGGGTCTGGATAAGCTTTTCGTCTCCGGCTCTCATTGTCTCGTTTCGCTTGTCCTCGAGCGGTCGCCGTGTAAATGGGGGCTTTAATTGCTCAAAGGGAATCGTTAGGCCAAATCTGCTTTCCTGAACGCGCTATCCTTCTCCGTGATCGAGAGGTTTTTCAGAGAAGAAAGGAACGAGCGAAAAGAAAGGGAAGATAGGGAAGAAAATAGAAAATAGTAGAAAGAAAAACAATTGAACGTTGTCTCTTTCTTTTGTTTTTCCCCTTTCTTTTCCTTTTTTCTTTTTTCTTTTCTCCTTTTTTGTATAGTTACAGATCGAAGCCAGTGATTTTTTGTACAATGATTTCTTTTCTTCTGTTAGTTACAGCAATTATAAAATTTACATACATTACACCACTTTCGTCGATGATATTACTCCAATCGTCGGAAAGAAGCTAGTGCTTAAATGAAGTTTCTCGGCTTTTGAAATTTGAAAGGAAGAAAATCTGCCTCTCCTTCGCGTTGCGGTTTCTAATTAATGAAAACTATTTCATCACGTACACCGACGAAAAGTGGAGGCCCGTTTTTAAACGAGGTCACGATGCGAAGAAACTCCGTTCTTTCTATACGTATAATACTTTTTTCCTTTCTGTTTGAGCGTATACGCTGGATGCGAGTGAGAAACGACTAACATAGAAACGCGGAAGATACAAACGGCATCAACTGCGTGGATAAAAGTTTCCTGGGAAACGTTGGTACAAGAGAGAGTCGGGTAAACAATATAAAGTACGACCGACTTTGATATTAAATGTAATTAACTGATTTAGTTTCATAGCGTCGTAGTTTCATAGAATATGAAATTTTCTAAGTGGCAAGTTTGACTTTCAAAATTTCGTGTTGCATCAAATATACGAGATACACGTACTGGGTCATTTAGACGGTTCGTACTGTTCGTACACAAACTGTTTCCAACGATAGCGAAGACGTAACAGCGATGTACGACGATACCTGTTTAGACGAGTTTTAACAGATTTCAGTTGATATTGGGCGTACGTCGTGCGTGTTGCGCGAAAACAGACGTTACATCCGATAATCGTTATTTATTATGTATGCGCATAATTATTATATCGATATCTATATCTTCGCTCATCGATATCTCTTCGACGAAGAGAGACGCGCAACCTGCGAACTGTGCAAAGTTCATCCGACAGTGAAGCACATCGTCGATAATTGCAGAAGACGCGTCACGAATAGACAAATGTCCAGCGTAAAAACCGCCTTGAGAGAAGATTTAAAGGACGGTGAATCGAACCAAAAACCGTTGCGCTGTTCGAAACATACCAAACTATACGACAAATTTCGGGAAACTGTAAATCTCACCCTTTTGTCGTTAATAGCCAATACGAGTTAATAATAATTGAAATAAAAGAAGTATCTACTACCAAGTAATACCAAGGCGAAGGAACAAAAACTTTGGGACAAAAGATAAGAAACGAACTTTATTTGAATTATGTAACTACTTTTAACAAAAAGCAAATGAAACGTAATCTAATAAGATGTTGGGTAACACTTGGATTCGACGACTGCATACCATACGCGTGGCATTGATTCAATCGATCGAACATAACACGCGATCGGCGTTCCGCAACATATTTCTGTAATCTTTTCCGTTAACTTCCTTTTATTTCGAAAAGATCCACTTGCCAATCTAACGCAATCCCACGAGTGTTGAACTAGGCTCGAGTCACGAGGAGATTCACTTGGCCATTTAATTGTATCAACATCGTGTTCTGTAAGAAACGTCTTAATTTAGAGGAACGATTTGGGTCATTATCGCGTTGAGACGATCACTCTGTTGATATTTTTTCGTTTGTAAATGACAAACATACGACAAACATACGAGTTTGTAAAATGACTTGAATCTGTCCATAGTTTTTTTTTTTGCTCGTATTAGCGGACCAGCGGCGTAATACGAAAAACAACCTCATTTCATCACCATCACACATCATCACCAAGTTTCGCTGCTCGTTTTAGATATTTAACATAGAAAATTAACGCATCTTTGTGTATGGAGTATTATCTGTTAATGGTTTTAATGGTCAGATCATCACTCTGTACTAGTCGCAACGTTCCATTAAATATAGCATATACGTATTCAAAGGACTGCTAAAATAACGCATTCAAGACTACAGCGGAATTTAACATCCGCTGCATTCGTTGGAACGAAATTTTAGTTAATTCGTCTGATCGAATCGGCTTCCGCCGACCGAATATACTTATTTGAACGCGAACTTATCGTTTGAATGAAAGATCATAAGTAGCGGAGAGAATCAGCGAATTCCTATTAAACGAACAGTAGTTATACGAGCTGTTTATTCTCTGACGGATTCAAAAGCAAATGGAATTCTACGATAAATGGAAAAGCCTGTCTTCCATTTACGAACCTGACACTTGCACGCGCCATTGTTCCTTCGCATCGCACATTCACTTACCAAAATTAAACTTTGTTTTAAAACGTTCTAATTTCGGAAGAAGATCAGTTGCCGCGTTTATTGGCACGAACGTTCGAAAATGAATATAAACGTCTTTCATTAATGTCAACCTGTAGTACGCGAAAATTATATTTCATATTTACATTTTCAAATTCACTCGCAAGATAACAAAATCGTACTCGTCTAGTCGCCTTTTCCAAAACAATTGGAGCAATTCTCGCGAGAATATATACGCGATCGTTAGAGTCTACGAACGTCTCACCCGGTCGGCTTGTCCTTGCTTACGTCGAAAGAGGGAAAAATTGCACCGTTCACGATCGACTGATCACCGAGATCGTTCGTTATACCGAGGAATAACACGCGTTTCCGTCGTTGCTAGTCTACACAGTAGACTCCTTTTTAGAATAATTTCTCTGAAACGATTCCTCGCGATACAGTATTATACAAAGTCTATCCTTTTGTAAGTATTGTACCTTATTTCAAAAGTGATTAGATTTTCATTTAGATTTCATACAACGTATCTGTAATAGAAGGACTCGTTTGTCTTTATCCGATATCGCGGTCGATCAATTTCTCGAATACCGATAATCGGAATATAACATTAGTTGTGGCTTTTCGTTGTGATCAACGGAGAAAATGTTCTACTCGTTGCTGGTTTCATTCTACATAATAATCTATATAACAACGTTGTGTTTGCGTTCAGTTCTTTGGAAGTATGTTTTTTTTTTTCATATAACTTATATAGAGCGGATAATAACGTTTCATATTCAGTGGGTACGAAAGGTGTTCGTACGTAGATACCTATACCTTATTGGGAGGTATAAGAGGAAGTCTAATCTACTTAATCTACCTTGATGTATTAAAATGAGATGCTGTCAATGAGAATTGATTACATATGCTTGGAAGTTGAAGCCGAGAGATTGAACACATTACTCTAATGCAACCTAATTTAATAATACATCGTTGACAAACGAGTATGCGTCTTTTTCTTCGTCCGTAGGAATAATGATTGATATCGAAGTATTCAGAATTGGATTATTATTTACGGAGAATTAGCGTACCATTATTCACTGGTAATATTCGTGTACGTACTGCTATACTAGTATATAACATTTAATATTTAATCCATCTTTCTCGAAAAGAGAGAGCGAGAGGACTTTTTATCGCGTAAAGAAGAACGACATTAAAGCATGTTGCTGTACTTTTTAAAAATTTGATAAAAGATTTTTTCCAAAACATTACTTCCACGCGTAGGAGGCAGAATAAATAATATATCTGGCAAATTCTGATTTAAAATGCGAGGTACATTAATGTTTGAAGACCATTCGGGAAACGCGAATCCATTTTTATTGATTTTTTTTTTTTTTTAGTAGAATACCACTTGATAGCTAAAAGCAAGAAGTATTTTAATATGACAAAAAAATGGAAGTAACCTGTTACGTTCAAGGATATAGCTACCTAAGCTTTTTAAATCCCCGAAGCTTCATGAAAATATCAATGGCGTAACCAATGTTTTTACCATTCAAAAGAATGGTAAAAATACACATTTAATTTAGAAATTAAATGAGGAAAGCAAAGAGATTTACTCTACAAATATAAAAAAGTGATGGCAATTTTCCACCCAGTACCTACTATCTTTTTTATTTATTTGTGATCCATAAACGGATACTTCCATTTGAGCTTGGCTCGCTTCCGGCTACATCTCCATTCACCATATCTCATTTTATCCTATCTCGTATACTATTCTCACCTATCCTCCCACCTTCGTAACCTCGCTGGATTGGAATTAAAACCAAAAAAAAAAAAAAAAAGTTTGACACAGATCCGACATTCCAGCCGAATTTGAACTTAAACGTATCAGACACAAACATAAAGGTAAACGTATCTCTTGGACCTATCGTTTTTGGTACGTCGTATTCTAATATATGTACGATGCAAAATTCTCGACGCTATTTACGAATACTACGGTGTTCCGGACTGTAAAAGAATCGGCGGTGCGCGCTAGTCACTCGCGAAGCGAATCTACCGATTACGCGGGTGTTTCACGATGTCTCACGGCGGCGCGGCATACCGCTGCAATAAGAGCGTGAAACGCGTTCAGCTGATCGATGCGGGCAACGAGAACGTGCAGAAGGAAGAAAAGAGCCGCGGCATTTCTATGACGACCAGTGCCGGATGTGTGCTTATGCGCATGCCGAATTCGATCGATGCTCACGTTCGTTGACTTTGCCAAGATATTCGATGGCTTTCGCGCGTTCGAGTTACGACAAACGAGCCGAAATAAAAGGACGAACCCTGAACTTTCGCCGATATACATTTGTACTAGCTACTTCCCTTATTTATTCTATTTTATATTACGTTACTTGCTTGTTTACACGCACGCGCGCACGCACACGTGGATCACGCTGTACAAATAATTGGCCCATTAGCTACAAAGTTCGACCTACATTTCGATTACGTTCGAACATTCTGCTTCCGCGTGACGTTTCATTCCAGCCACGTGTATCGTCGATGACTTTTATTCGTTTTATACGCACAGGAAATATCATCGTCCTGGCTGGAAAATCGGTGACTTATACGCTTACTTTAACGCGTTAATACCTATACATATTTAAATCTGAAAATATTCAAGTTCGTGTCTCCGAGAAATTTAATCGTACCATTTACATATTTGGTCCTCTGTAACGTCAGAGTATAATATCTGCGATTATATCGCCTCTGTGGTCCAAATCCTCTACATATATATAGCATGTGGTTCATTGCGCATATTTAGTTGTGACAGGAGTAACGGTATGGTGGTTCTATTCCTTTAATTAGATATTTAGGTGTATCTATAAGTTTTTAATAATTAATTCTTGCAATTAGTTTAATATCACCCGTTTTCTTCTTTCCATTGTAATACACGTTACAGTGCACGGTTTTTTTCGATTAGAAATCGATAGGACAAAAGCGAGACAAAAGATAGAAAGGATAAAGATCATCTATCATACTATAACTTTCCTTTTCTGGAAAAAGTGATCTATTCTTCCGTATCGTGTTTCTTCGTAGCGATATCTTGTTATGGAATTAGCGTTACTGCGTTTCTCGCGATATAAATTTTTATTTAGAGAAATACGTGCTTCAACGTTTAAACGGAAGTTGATACGAGATCGGCTCGTGTCCTTGAGTCAGATAAAGGAAACGTAGAATTGTCCTGGAAATAAGCAATTTTCAGCGGTATGATAAATGTTTTGTGCATTAGGAAAATGATGGCTCTTTGTTGGACGCGCTTCCTTGTTTGTAAATTCGTTACTCGGTGTCGTGTTTGTTCACAGTGGCTCTTCTTAAAAGACGACTCGACGTACATTTACGAAAGACCAAACGTTCTACGTATTTCGATTTGTTGGCTCAAAAACGAGGAAAATAAATTTCTTTAAAGAATTTATTTCGTTTTATTTTATCATAATTTTTGACCATACGCTTACGACGTAGTATCGCTTCAAAGTACAGATAAAAGATGGAAGTTCAAAGGATAAAGCAGACGTCAAAAGCGAAGGGAAATCTCTAATCTTCTATCGTACGCTATAGAGAAGAGGTCGTCGATTTTCGTAAAATTTAGTCCGACGAATTTAGAGCGAAAATAAGCAGACACATATTCGCCCGCTTTTGTCGATACTCGTTATTTCAGAAGATGTTCAATATTTAATCCTTTCATTTCCTTTCAAATACTAAATTGCTTAATCGTATCGTGACGGTTGCTGTAGCGAAGGTACATGTTCTTGAACTACATTCTCACCAGTTCAAATCTTTTCGTCTTTTTATATCTTCTTTCTTCTTTCATTTGTTTTTCTACGGATGTATTTCCTACGCTTTTGTGCTTTTTATTTTTTAATATATTCTTTCGTTATCTCTTCTTTCGTTTCTTTTAGACGTATCATTTTCGACGAAACGAACGTTCGAAGAAAACCGATGCACTGCAAGAATGTTTTGCTCTTCTCGCGTTATCTTGAAAACATACTCGGCTAACATTAACAAAAATTGATCTATCGAATATTAATTTTCTCATGTTCCAAGAATATTTAATCGTGTCTTTAAAGATTGGTACGGGTAACTGACGATGAATCAAAGAACGAATCTCTGTTGCATCTTCTCTGCTCGATAATTCGCGGCCGGCCTGCAAGACTTTAACGAATCCAACTGAATTTTGTAGTCCTTTTATAAGATTCTTTACCCTGTGAAAGAAGCAAGTGTCAGAAGATCGGCAATAGAGAGTACCGCGTGGCGGAATAATTTCTAACGTTGACGTACGGTTTCATCCGTAAAAGTGCTATTAAAGTAAGGGTCCGTTTGCTCGTCCCATGAATCCAGAATTAATAGGAATTTATCGTTTCCACGCTATGAAACGATCGTATTTAATATCTTTCCAAATGACGAAATGTAGATCGACTTATTTTTGCCGCAGATTCGTCGGAAGAAATTGTATCATAATCGATGACCCGACTACTGTGTCCTCTTCTTGTTAGCCCGTATGGCACACGTAAAGCTAAAATATCGATTTTCTCCTTATGTGTATGATTTTCTAATTAGACTAATTTGCGCATGTCCACGTGCAATTTGAAAGTGGAGCAAACTGCATTTACATTGCGACCGATATTTTGGTAAATCTGAGAGTCGGAGATGAAATCTCGAAATGATGCTCGGCAATCGTTATCCGATAACTGAATTAATTTGGTTTAGTTAGCCTATTTGCAGAGATTACGTTTCAGTTTTCTAGCTTATTTAATCATCAAATTGATAATTAGTCGCGAGTAGATCTCATAATTGATTCGGTTTATTCTTTGCGAATGAGGATTGCACGAAAATACAACGCTACGCTAAAAACAACGGATCCTCGAGTAATTGAAACATTAAGATCAGAATATTAGATATTTGAGTGACAGGTTAAACTTGTCTTTCGTGATCGATCTCGCGTGGTGGTAATGTTGGAAAACTCGTTTTGCGTATAAGCTAATTCTTCCTATCAAATAAGAAAACGTGAGCACGAGAAGAGCGTGCGCGAAATTAGACGAACCGCGTAACAGATTGAAAATCCTCGAGGAACTCGAGCAAGTATTCAGTACGGAACAAAGTAGAGAAAGCTTCCTGAAATGTATCAAATCGGCAGACATATGGGACGAGGTCTAGACGTAAGCGGAGCCTTCGCTAAACGCTAAAACAGAAGACCGTATTGTCGACGCGACGTTAAATGGAAGAAGGCGAGAGAAGAAGAAGTATCGGAAGAGAAAGAAAACATTTAAAAGTGTACAGTGGCTACAAAGAGAATTTTTACACGTTCTTCTCTTCCAACGAACCATTTTTTCCATCAAGTTCTACCTCCTATTCCCATAGCATCAAATTCTCGCAGTGGTACGAAAATACGCGTGATATTGGATATTAAACGATATTGAATTTAACGACTACTAACGACTATTGGATTTTAATTACCTGCTATGCTCTAAATGCAATAATAAATAGAACGGCGTGCAAATACTTTCTGCAGCGACTGTATGTCGGTAAAAATACGAAACCGAGTGAAGATCCGCGGCCTGCTCATGGATAATCACACACTACCGCAACTAGTTGATTACTGTCAACCCATTAATATTATTAGCAGCTAAATTACTACGCACGAAGATCGAGAAAGAAACTACGGAGCAAAGACCTCGATCGGTTCGACTCTACGTTTCACAAAAATCGATTCGCGAATCGCATACTGATCGAGGTGTACGAACACGTCGTATATTAACCAACGTGGATATCACGAGATTCGAAGGTGCGTTATTATTCGATGCGAGCAACCGACCCGTAATTACGGACGGAGCAATAATTAATCACTCGCTGGTCCGTCGAGCACGACGTCTCTCGGAGGGATGGCCGACGCGTCAGTTCGCGACGCCTTATCCCAGTTTCTGATTTCGACGACACCGGAAATAGTTTCGATGGGTTTCGTGCTCGTGCCGATACGCCTTCGGCCCGCTCGAACGTTTCACGACCGGTCTGCCAATCACGTTCGCCGTTTCTAATAGCCGATCGTCATTTCGAAATAGTTTTTGCGAAACGTCGCTCTTTATGCATACTCTTTATTATTATTTGGAAGCAGACAAGATTTTGTTCGCGCTATAATTAAATATAAAATATAGGGAGACATTTGCTTGTGTAAAAACGCGAAGATCTATTTTAGATTTCGTACGTTCCGAATGTTTGGAATATTTAGAGCATAGAGAATAATTTAACGTTTTCGCAAGTGGCGAATATTTAGACTCGATGATTTAAATGTTTTCTAAATTTTTCGTAGAGTTCGGAACTGGAACATCGGAATCGAAATAGCAGTCTCTGAAAGACTAATGACAGAATAGTTTGTCGGGGCGTTGCTTATTTTCAAAAGTTTTCTCGAATCTCGAATTCGACAGTCTATTTTAACACGCGTTACAAATTGTTTTACGATAGTTCAAACGTATCGAATGCAAATTTTTGCTACAAATGTAAACACTGAAATTTGTATTTACGATCCGGTTTATATTTGCATATTTATACATTTACTTTTCATCCGGCAAAAGTGAAGTACAGAGTTAATAGCGTGCAATTTTTCCGGAGAAACACGGAGATCATGGTTCGTTCGTAACCTTCGCGTACGTTAATAAGATTTGCCAAAAGATGTCTTCGTCGCAAAATCCATTGTAAAATAACCACGAGCGGTTCTTAGGCGATTCAGGCTTCTTATTAAGAATTCGACTACAACTCTATACCTCGACGGAACTTGCCAAAAATATCGCCAGAGTATTATTGTAAGAACACATTGTACAATATCAGAACCACGTTGAGATGACAACACTCGATTCTTAAACCACTCGGGCCGTACAATAACGCTATCGACTTTACTTTCGACCAATTAAAGTATCATCGGCGTTAGAAACCGAATGGAAAACTGGAATAATATCCACAGTTGCAGGAAATTAATAGCCTCGCCGTTGATCCATAGGCAGGAGCAAGGTCCGGAGGTATTTCGATCGGGTCGTCGGCGGTTCGTCCGTTTAATTCAGAACCGCAACAACCACGGTATTTGCAGTATCGCTAGCCAGAACGTAGACAGTGCATATTTTACAAAAGATCCTTTCGAACATGCAGCAACGCGCACGTTATTCATACTTTGCGTTCGCATAACGGTCGTGCGCCGTGGCTTACTGCATATTGCTAATCGTATACGAACGAGTCGCGATTCTTCTTCCTAACGACTTTCGTGTCAGTTCGAATAATTGAAAAACCATGCGCGGAACGTTCAACTCGTACTCGTATAAATCACTCGCACCGATGGAGTTGTACCGATACGTCTGTTGTTTCGACGTATCGAAACGATGTCGCTTCGTAATTAGGAAAATTCGCAACATTTACGATTTGGCGATGCATGTGTGTACATTCGGAAACCGTTGATCATGGTTCTTGCGTCGTTGAAATTATTATTTTACCACGTAGATATTTATACTGTCACGCAGCGGAGTAATTTAAGTTCCTTAAGAATTACGATTTAAGTTGCTCGATCGAGAGATTTGCATTTAGTTTTAAGAAATGGCGCGCTGCGTTCTTCCGACAAACGAAATAAATACGGGGAACAATACACGACACGTCCGCACTTGCTAGATAATTTTCTTATAGATTCTCAAATCTTTACGAGTACATACGGTAATGCGTCTTAGAGGCAAACGCGCGTTTAAAAGTCTGTCTACTCGCAATTCACCGTTTAACGTTCCTTTCGCAAATTCTCGATTGTAATTTTTGACGAAATCTTTTACAACTATCGTTTCGTTAAGATTTGTCGAATTCGTATCTAATGGCACGTTTCGAGGATTCTCTCGTGATTTTCTTCGAAAGATGCGAACGAATATGCATGCGGTTCCTGCGAGAAAAACCAACAACCATCTTGTTCTTTCTCGAGTCACGTTTCTCGTCGATGATTTGTCATTTTTATGGCTCTTGTATAACAGAAATAGATAGAAATGTAAATTTTAATTGGCAGCTGTTCCGCCGTAAATGATGTAATCGTTTTTGAATGAATTATTTCTGGGATTTGACAATTTATATACGTAGAACATTTAGTATCGTGTTTTAACGTTTAAACTAAATTTGAATAAATAAATTTTAATTAACTCCTAGTCAAGGGTATCTCTTTGTAGTTTGTGCAAGAAATTCCGATTATGAAACTATGTTTAACGCTCTTTCGTTGCGATACTTTGCTCTCATAAAGCAATATAATTGACAGTCTTTTACGACTCGTTAGAACAGTTACGCTGGCGTAATTCCGATAATTAAAAAATATTCGCAGACACAGTTACACGGTGGAATTAATTGGAACGCGCCAGCGATTCCTTAATAATCTTTTCGGATTCTTCTTAAAATTAGAAATTTATCCTACGAATTTTTTACTCTCTCGACGCGTATTTTAATTAAAGCTCGAACCGCGTAATTGCTATAGTTAGGTCGCGATTAATAGCAATGGTATAAACATCGAAATTTTTATACACGGCTATTAAATCGAAGAGATGGCTGTTATTAGAAAAAAGTACGATTATCATTTCCGTGAAACTCGTTGATAGATAATGGGACGCGTTAAATCAAAGAATCGTTCTATCGTGCCACGACGCAGAACGATAATTACTTCATGGTCACGGTTGCAAGGTCTGCGAGGACGCGATCTACCGCAAAGTTCGGATCTTCGAACATAAAGCGTAGATCGTTTTGTTGTTAATTTCTGTAAACTATGCGGTAACTTTTAATTTCGCGATAGTTCTCGCAAAAAGAGGAATACCCAACGTCGATCCAATTATTTTAGACAAATATTTTTTCGATAAACTATTATCACGAACGATATAAAAACGGTAACGAGTTTTGTCGATTTTTGTTTCAAGTTACACCTGCTTTTAATTTTCCGGATAATTTTCCGGCAAATCCTTGTACTCTCTTCCTATTTCCTTATTCAATCGCAAATATTTTTCCGAACCGTATTTTCCGAACAAATCGCTCGGCAAAAGCAGCGTTCGTTAAATATTTCCAACAGAGCGTCATTTGCAAAGGAACTCGAGCAATAGCTTTAGAAGAAGGTAGAACAGTGGCGCGTATTAGGCCAAGTGGTTCTACGAAGTATTATTATTTCTGTTTGTCGAAGTCACCGCTGAACTTGAGTCTACCCTACTTACAACCTCCGCTAGCTCCGATAATTCTAATCGCAAGCAACGATCACCGTCAACCCAAGCGACGTCCATTACCAACAAAATCAACCGATAAAATCGAACTTTCACGACATTCGTCGCGACTTTGTACTCCATCGTTCGCCGTCGTCACGCGTCGATCGTAATCGGTCACACCTTTCGGTCGAACCTCGCGAAACCACTAGCGAGTCAAACCGAAAGTTCAAAGTGGAAGCCAAAAAAGAGATTTGTAAATATTTTTGTGGCCGTAAGAAGTTGCATTAAATGTACTACTTTTTGAAAGGTCAAGGTTACGACACGGTTTCGACGTCAAAATCATAGCGTTACGTTGTATAGAATACATCGAAGGGTATATCGAAAGTAATTCCAATGTACGAAGTACAACGCGTAAAATAACTCCAAAATTGCTACTTAGGGGCGCACATTTCCCACGTAGTTACGTCCTAACGGCCGCACATTCCTTCCTTTGCTATTTCGTCATCTCTTTCGCTCGCTCGGACAAGTCACATTGATTTTTTTAGGACATACTTGATCGCTTCTATCCAAAAGCTTGCATAGCCGTGCAAAGTTCCCTAGCACCTCGATCTTCGGCACGTTCGATCCTCCCGTATACTTCCAGTATTTGAAATTCCGTTGCTTGCGAGAATCGCGTCAAATTCCCGTCTGCGCGTCTCGATAGAGAAACGATCACCAGTTGACGAATACGCGCTAGCCCAACTCTCCCTCTCTCTCTCTCTCTCTCTCTTTCTCTGTCTCTTTCGAAAAACAGCAGCACGATATCTAATCCGAGAAAAAGAGAAAAAAGAAACAAATAAAAAATGAAAAATGCTGTAAGAAGACGCGTTCGCGTTTCGAATTAGACAAGCAACGAAACGAAAAGCCGGGCTCTTTAAAAAGTAACGTCCGCTCCTTTGTAGGGCCATTTTCGAGGCGAAACGAAGCCCCGAGATCGCGCTCCATTGGCAGACGGTCGGACATTTTAATTCAACGGCGAGCTGCAACGCACACGGACACGCGGCTTGCGCGGCTAACAGCACACAGAAGCCTGGCAATCATTTCGGAGCGCATGAATAAGTGATCGGGCCGCGCTCTGCTCGATTCCCTCGTTTCTAGCGTCGGGACAGACACAGCGTCGCCAACGCGACCTCGCTTTCCTTCCTTCCTCCCCCCTTTCTCCTCCGGCTGTTCCCCGCTTTCCACGTCTCTCTCTTCTACGACCAACCCCTTTTCCACCTTCTTTCCAATCCTCCCCCTTCTACGTTGGAATTCTCCAGCTTTCTCACCCCCCTCCAACGTCTCCTTTCCTCCAACCCTACCTTTCGCCCGGTCGTACGCGCTTCTTTCCTCGTTGTACGTCTTTAGACCGTCTCTTTTCATCGTCACGCTCGGTCGCTCCTCCGTGACACGTCATTTATACGTATATAACCCTCTACCCGTGTTCACCTTCCTTTTCTTACCAGTTCTTTGCACGTTCTTCGGTTTTCTTTCTCGCTCCCTCACCCTTCTGTCTCGTTTCATTTCGCAGCTTTCCCGTCTTCTACTCTCGCACGGTTCTTCTTTCTTCTCGCACCTCCGCCCTTTCGTTACACTCTGTCCCTTTCTTCATTGCTGGCTCTTTCGCTATCTCGCTGTCTCCTTCCACTTTACAGCCGCTCCATCCTTCGCTCTTGCTCGTCTTCCGGAACGTTTCTTCTCCGTCACGCTTACACCCTTTTCGGTGTATCCGCCTCGTTCGCTTTTACAAATTTTCCATCTTTCACCGCTGCGCGTTCATCGGTCTTCCTCGGTCCTCGCTCCTTCGCCCTTTCGTTACCCCTGTCCCTTTCCCTTTTATACCATCACCGTCACGTCTTTCGCTCTGTCTCGCGATAGCTCGTCCCCCCCCCCCTCCATCTTCTCCTTTCGTCTTTTTGTCGCTTTCTTCTTTCTTTTTTCCTTCCTCTTTCGCGTAGATGCTTTCCGCTCTTCCCGGCAGGTTGTTCGCCGCGCGGTCACCTCGCCTCTTCCGTGTCGCCGGCTGTCCCTCCAGCGTACGACGTCTCTGTCTCTTTCCATTCTACTCGCTTCCCTCTTGTTGGCTCCCTTGGCCGCGTGTTCGGTACACAGTAGCTTGAGGCCAGGGCCGGTCTTTACGGCTCGCTCACCCGCAACATCCTTTAGAATCTGGCCTGCCTTGGAAAACGGTTCTCTCTTCTTCGTAACAGGTGCCTCGCTCTTCTTTTTCTCCTCTCCTCTTCACGCATACGATTTTCCCTGGTCACACGGTTTTTCAACGCTCGCTTTTCAACGTTCAACCGTGGGTATATTTTTATTGACGCTCGTTCGCCGAGATTGGCGAGATAGTTGATTCGACGTCGATAACCGCGGGCGTTATTAAAACCAGGTCAAGATAATGGTGACACTGGTAATGACGTTTTTTGTTCGACTATGTTAGGCTTGTGCGCGAATACAAACATGGATTTTTAAGAATATTTAACGGAACACTCGGCTTATTTAAAGGGCCATTCAGTCCGTTTAAGAATAATCGCTTTTATACGGCTACATTTTGCAATTAGTACGTTATAATGGCTATAATTGTACAGTTACTACGTTAATGCTAATTACTAGTTAATTTTATAATCGTTGTCTCGCGACCTCAAATTACGCGCGAATGAAAAAATTCTTTCGGGTATAGTAAATTGTCTAATAAGGTGCTAATAAAATAGTAACAAAGAAATTTCTTATCTAGTAGTAAAAAATTTCATTAATGCGAGAGAAATTCCTTTCAAAGTTACGGTTAGGTATGTTTTTAACGCAATTCCCTATTCCATTTCCACTTTCTTGCAAAAGAGAAATAAGAAATTTTAACGTCCGTAATAACGTTCTATTCTGCGAATTGCGCAGAAACGCGAACGAAGCGTTTGATTTGACTCGTACAAGATGAAAGGGAAAACGTATAATCGTGAATTTCGATTTCTCCAACGATACTCTTCGAATAATATAAATAATTAACTGGCAACTGTACGCTTCAACTAGATACATCTATTATATATTATAATATATATTATATAATATAGTCCAAGTTATTGTACCACGCCAAATGAAGTTACTTAAAATTCTCGACGAGAATTGCTTGTAAATTGACTACCAAATAAAAATAAATAAAAACTGTACGCAAATTAGATCAGCGATTCGATCTCTCCAAATTTATATTTTCGTTGAGAAACGTTTGTACATTCGAGTCGACAAATAATCGCGTGACACAGACGAATAAGATAAATATTTCTCAGACCTTTCAAAAACTATTCAACAACGAGACAATCGGACATTGACGCGTCCCAATTTTCCCACAGAGGGTTCATATTTTCCAAACTCTTTCGCATAACCATAAACGTGAGAAACGTTTAGCCGGTCTCTTGTTCATGCGTCTCGTCTTACGCTTAAAGAACGTTGAATTACTCGATTGGAGACAACGAATTGATCTCGGGAATGTTCGGATTCTAAAAGTTAATACGACATTAAATTTCATCGCGCGGCGTCCATCGAACGCCGTACATTCTCAGAAATTATCTTCCTTCTTTTTTTTTTTATTTCGATGTCGCGTTCTCCGTACGAGCCGAGCTGTTCTATACATGGAATTTACGAGTGTATCAGGTTCGTCGCGGAATTGTACAACTTTCCACCCGACGGAATAGAACGGTGGACGTACGGTGCATTCTTTATGAGAACGGTTGACCAGAACGACACGATGCACTTCGAAATACCGCGTAAGCACCTTATACTTTTCCCCGGAGTTCCAAATGGGCGACATTTCGTTCCGAAATTGGACATACGGCGGATGACGGTTTTTTCGGTCGTTTAATAATAAAATGGTATCGATGACGCGGTTCGTTCCCAGTGTAAATATTAATTCGCGTTCGTAAACGTCGAGTCGCGATGAAAATTCGAAACTTTTGTTTCGCCTCGCGTCGCGATTATTCGATCGATCGACCACTAAGGATATTATTATACCCACGAAAGAACGTTTTATACCCAGCGTTTTATAGAACGTCGATAAGAATTACAGGTTGACAATTTTTACCGATATTCGCGACGGAAGTCGTTCGGACGTTAAGTTTATTTCGGTAGGACGTGTTACGTTACGACATTTAACTGTCACAGAAGATAAAAATAAATTAAATCGATAGGTTCGTCGATGATACAGGATTTCCTTTTCGCGGAACTTTTTCCCAATTCAAGCCGCCCATACCATTATCGATTACCGCGTTTAATCGAGAAAAATATCCGTCACGAGTTACGAATTATTACTAATTACGTTACGTTATCTTTACTTTCGTTCTAATTCTATACGTCCTATAATATCGCATTAATTTTTACGTTCTGATAAAATTCACGCGCCTCTGCCATTATCGCACTGTCTATCAAATCGTACGTAAATCTTTGCGCGCATAAAATTCCATCGTTACTCTACGTCACGTAATTTAGACATCAGAAGCAGCACTGTCAGAGAGACACGTACAGCGAATCGCGAAAGTATATGCGCTTTCGCGATCATTAACGATCAATGTTCTTCGACGATAATTATCGTTAACGATATTATTTAGCGATTACGAACTCTGCGATGTTTAACGACAGGAATATACATTACCGCGATTAAGCTTCTGAATGGTGTAACAGCTTGTTGAAAAATAGCAATGGAAACTTAAGCAAATCGATGAATCGAGTAACTGCAGGTATACGAATGCTCGTATGCCTTACCGAATAACATAGTTGTCCGGAAAACGCTCTTCTTCCATCCTTTTCCACTTGTCACGGTGAAAGCTCACCTTAACCCTTCGACACTCCATATCGCACCGACACGCTTACCTTCAAAATTCGTCGAACTTTGCCACTGACTAGTATCTAAGCTCTCTTGGTAAAACTCTTTCGACGAAACAGCGGATATCTCACAAATCGGCTTAATATCGGTATTACGATAAATCTCCGATGTTAAAAGAACAAAGTACACCGCACACTCAATTTGCAAACCGAACAAGTTCAAAGTTTACGAGGCTTGCTACGATTGCGCGGAGTTGAAGCTCAAACGAACCGAATATTCGATGTCTTCTAAGTAGAATTTTCATCTTATTATCATAAATTTGTATTCTTTGCACCGACGAGGCGTACGTGCGATTAATTAATTACGTTCTTTTGAAAAATGCAGCTGGAACAGTTAAGAACTAGGACGACGATATATACGCGGTGTCGTGTTTTAATTTTTCCACGCAATTATCTCCCAAAGTACTCGTTGTCGTAAAAAAAAAGTTTCCCGTGAAACTTGGCCTGTTTCAAAATTCTCGTTCTTACGACGATCACCGCAGTTTTGTCTAGATGGAGGCGTTTTCGAGATTTCAAGGTGACCTTCGTTGTTTATACGTTCTTTTTTATACACCGTTCGATGTAATTTCTAATTGCCCGTAAACAAGTACTAAGGCAGCGATATCCGAAAATGCTTGGTTTAAAAGATACTTCAACGTTGATCTCGTCGAATCGAGAGTGCGAAAGACGAGGAAGCATAGCCGTCAAATCACCGCGTTTACGTCTTCTTGTTTCCCATACGACAAGTTTTGCAAGATTAAAGTCGAAATACCTTCCAAATTAATCGTTTGTCGATCAAAGTACCGTGATACGTCTGGCGTATAAAAAATATGTACGCTTGGAATCTCGAAGGCGACCATAGCAAGACTTCGCTCTCGCGGAAACTTTTAACGCTGCAAGTTTTGCTCGAAATATTTTTTACGATAACGAATACTTTGGGGGACGATCACGCGGAGAGATTAGAACGGGACACCCTGTATAAACTTGACGCTCTTTGGACAACTCGGACTCAAGGGGTTAAATGTTTAGAGCCGGACAAAATCATCGCGAGTACGCGTGATCCGTCACGATTGCATCGAGCAAAAGCGTGCAAACGACGAAGAAGGAAAAGACGCGAAGGAAAGAAGAAACGAGACTAGAGTGTACAGAGCAAGGTATAGAAAGAAGCGTGACTAGGGTCGGCCCTGTTTCTTTATAACGATGCACGGACATCGGCGATGCATACGGTGCCTCGTCCTCCTGGTTTACCCGGGAATCTAGGGTCGCTTTTTCACCAGGAGCTGCGAAATTAATATTAATGAACGTAAAAGTACGACGTTTTATGCCGGTACGAAGGGGGCAGGGGCGAGACTTCGAACGCTCCGGCTAAGAACCAAACTCTTCTTCGCTTTATTGCGCGTAAAGTCTACGTCTTCTGAGACGCTCGCCGATCGTTCTGGATACTTTTAACGAACAATACCGCGATTTGCACACGTACCGAACCCTGAATAATTTTCTCTTCGTACGTATTTGCTCGCTCGTCGTGCTACTCGCCGTTGGAAATTGCTCGAACAGACGTTTGCCTGGGTTCGCGATCGAAACAGTCTGAACGTTAAACCAAGTAAATAACAGTAACTTTCAGCAACCCTGTTTACACACCGAGCTCTCTCTAAGATAGTCTTCTTCGTTTTCGGCGGATGGACAAAGTCGACGTGGATCGTCGAGGCGATTTCTTAGATACTCGGAGCGAACGAAGTCTAGATATCAGTTTCCGGACATATACCGTGGAAATGTTTCGGAGATTTGCTTGGGATTGGACAAATATCGGAAGGAAAACGAGAGGGAATATTTATATTGGACGTTTAGGTAGAAACATATTACACGAGCTTGCTAGAATGAAGCGGATTTTATGCAATTAAATAGATGTTGACACAAGACGAAGGAGAAAAGGGAGAAAAGTTCCATCAAATTTGTAGCGTTCGATAACTCGATAGAAACGATTTCGAGACTATTATCTCCGTATTTTGAAATATAATACAAATCTAATTATCATAGTTCACTCGCGTTTTCTTCCTCCCTCCCTCCCTCCCCCTCCCCTCTCTCTCTCTCTCTCCTTCTTATAGAACATATTATGAATTTAAATTACGTATTGGAACGATTGACGGCATACGTGAAAGTTGAACAGTCGATTCGATACAACTGTCGGTTTTAGATATCACTGCTTAAATTAAACGTGATAATCATTCGAGAGAACACAACCCATGTCGTAACTTATGCACGTACTGCAATACGCTAAAAGGCACGAAATATGAATATTCCATTTATTTACTCGTGTTTATAAAAATATAAATTTACATAAACAACGATAAAGTGGCATTCGGACGTTTAAAGCCTTCGCCTTCAAAGCTACCGCACGACTGTCAAAACGGAAACTTTTCTATCCAATCTCCTTCTTCTTCCCTCGAAACGGATACTTTAATCTTCCTTCCTGAAAGGAACTAACTAGAAGCTAGAACAACTGGAAATCGGAACGCCGAACGGGAGAATGTTGCGGATCGATGCTTCGACGTAAACATTCGTGAGAAATCATTGGAAGAAGCACTTGCGACCGTTTGGTTCTCCTTCTTCCAACGTAATTTTCGCCAACGTTTCTCGGCAGACAGACTGCGTTATTAGAAAAATGGCCTGACGTGTCCCTGAACGTTCTACGTTTTGCTCGTGGGGTATAAGAACGCTTTTCATTATTTTTCGCGGGACGAAAGAAAAGAAAAGGAAAGGGAGGAAGAAGAACGGAGATACGCCAGGGAGAAAAGTTTCGCTCGCAGCGATCGAGGACAAACGCAGGCGATAGGTCCACGTTTTACGATCGAAGAAATAAACGAGAGCGAGCGCGGTGACCGCGATGAATAATAAAAGTGTGCGAGGTCAAACTAATTGTAATATAAAGTTACGCGGTCGGTGCCATGTGCTCGATCCTCACATTCATTTCACCGGCTGTGATCTATATGCATCGATCGAGCCGTGCTTTTACTTTCTGCACCAGGCCGCATAGTAATCCGGTCTCTCGATTCTTTTCCGGTATACGTGCACACGAAGGAAACCGCAGGCAAAGCCATAATCGGTCGATCAAGTTGCCGACCGAATGAAAAATCCGGTTCTTCGTTTGCAATTTTATTTTTAATGGAAACAGATTCGGTCGTTGGCGCGTAAAGCGTGCGATTCGAGGATCGAGACTGATCGCGTGGACACACTTTTAAACCATGTATACTCGTTACACTATTTTGGGAAAACTACGATTTTACTGTATAAAAGGACGTTCGATACGCAACCATCTGATAGCATTTAATAATACATAGAGTTTTATAATTTTAACGTCTCTTAGGAGGAAATTGCGCGTAGATGAAAATCGAAGTTTTGTAACGAAACATCGTTACTTTTTAATTTTCCTAATTTGCGAAGACATATCGCATCTATTCTTCGAACGTTCGGTGGAGATCTTTTGATATTAAGAAGATATTATATACCGCGAAGATATTGATTTATAGTTATCGTAAACTAAGTAGAACGATTAATGTTATTACGCTAACGTGTTTTGCGACGATAGCGCTCGAGTAAATTACAATGTAATTCTACGAGAAAAGAAATTTATGTCTCGAAATACGAAATTTGAAGTGCCTGGAAGGTCCATCGATCTCGACGATGCTGTCATTCAACGAAAACGTAATATAATTCTCTGTTTGCATGGAATGGCGGAGAATGAAAGGTATTTAACAGGCTATCGTACCTGTAACGCGTACTTGCGTAATTGTATGCTTTCGAACCATTTGATAGCAATCTATAATCGCGCTTGTACGTACGCGCAAAATCACGATCGCCGATGGCAAATTGCATTCTCGCTGAATAATTAATCGCGTAATTGAATAGACATACAAACTGTTCCATAATTAATAGTAACGCAATTAAGAAAGCTACGCGAAAAGCGAACGTGAAAGAAAAGCGTTTACTACGAAAGATCGTATCGTTCTTTTACGATTATAAGCCGATCGAACGATATAAATTTAATACGGGAAATAGAATTTATCGGCAATAGCTCTGTATAATCGTTTCTCGTTACGATATAGCGTTATTGGTAACAAATCCTACGCGTGTTTCGTCTGCTTTGTCAAATCGCTATGTCTTCCTTTACGGTATACGGTTCGACCGATCTTCTGTTAATTACGAACCAATATTCGCTCCATCACTTCCACCGATATCGGTGTTTATCCCCCGACCATCATATACCACTTTGTTCCCTTTCGATATTAAAATTTACATTACGCTGATCGATATACGTTTGAACGATGTTTCGACCGTTCGGTAGCCCAAGTTGTTCCGTTTAATCTATCAACGACGGAAGCCCGCGCGAATCAGGGACGTAAAGAGGATTCTCATAACTTTGAAGAAAGGAAGTTTACCACAGCGCTATAAACGTTTTAATTTCTTCGAACTTCTCAAATTTGTGGCATCTAGGCCGAAGAAAATATAGCGCAGCCGGTTCCCGGCATAAAATAAAAGTTACGTAGATTCTCGCAACTCTCTTTCGTAATTGCGATGTTAAAAGTAGAATTCAATTCGCGATAATAAAGTTAGAGTCTCGATATTAAAGATACAAATCGATTGAAAAAATGTTGCAAGCAGCGGTCGACATCGACGCTTACTAAGTCGATCGCGTCACCGATCAGTTTGGATTCCAACGTTGCCTCCTTAACGCACGATGTCGCGCGAGGAACGCGGTACCTCGATCGGGCCAAACGGAAACGACACGTGCAGATATATTTTCTTGAAAAGTATTGGAAAATGCTGAAAATATCTTCGAAAAGAATATTAAGCGTTGCGGAGAACAGCGAAAGTTCTGCTAACATCGCAGAAAGCGATTTGATGGATATTTTAAACAGCGATGGGCGTAAAATACGAATATAAATGGAGCGCGAAAATATCGCGAACATCGATCGACGTTGACTCTTGCTACGGGATATCAAAAATACGAATCGGCTGCAAGAATATTAAATCGATGTTAAATATTAATTGCTGTTGATCCTTAGGTTAATCTCGTTCCGTGTTATCGCGCGATCAAACGTATTCAGCCAAGTTATATTTATCCGACCATGAACTTCTTGCGTCGTTCAGTCATACCAAGAATCTCATGCTGGCCACCCTCTGCTAATCGCTAAACGCTCTCGTAGAACAGATTAGCCTAATCGATCAACCGGACCAACTAGTTGAAACACGCTCGGAAACACGTACGTACGAAACTAGCTCGTCCGTTAGCGATCCCGTTATAAATCGCAGCTGGACATCGGCGAAGGTGTTTCCTTGGAAAACGTCTGGTACGAGGGAAATAACTATTTGGCACCGGAAATTGCAGAGGCGCGTACACGCAGCGCGCGTCGCTGTTGACCCGCATTTCTCGCCGCGACTCGTCGCGATCCACCTAATTAGTTATCGGATCTGAAACGCTTTGAATACGTCTCGAACTCGAATCGTTTTCGACGCGATTCGAAGCTTGAAATAATCTCGAAAGCGTCGGCAAGTGTCAACGAGTCGCGCATTTGCGATAACTTGAATTTTCCAGGCTTTTTTTTTGGATAATTTATGTTAATTATACCGTCTGGGGGAAAGTCGTCGTGATGCGTGTAATCGAGATATTCGTGCAAATTTACGTTTCTCTCAACAGAACTGAAAAAAATGGAAGCTGCGCCGGGATGATTTGCTTCGTTTATTAAATATTAGATTGAGTAATAAGTTCATTCGTAAGTTTTTTTTTAAAGAGCACGTCGTGTTTTTATTGCTTTCGTGTAAAATCTACGTAATGAAGGAGTAGCTCGTTCATCCTGTCTCTCTGGAAATGTATATCTTTCATTTAGAAACTATTTTACTTTCTTCGGATAATTTTTAGCGAAAGACGAACGAACTTGTCGCTCGACCGAATATTATTCCGAACGCTTGTACCTTGAACGTTTTATACAATTTTGCGTATTATTTGTATTCTATGCAGTTTTGAACTTTCGCGTTTCCTGCAAATGCATAAAAATCCTCAGGTTAGTCATCAAGCTTTCAAAAGCTATCAGAACTTTCAAGACTTTCAAAACTATTACATCAAGATTTTCAAGACTTCCAAGAATTTCAAGCTCCGAGTCAAGCTCGAAGTGATTCGAACTCTTTGCCACGTAGAGGACGAGTCAGTAAAATCAGCCGTTTGCAATAATTCGTTATCTATCGGCTTTATCAAAAAATCTTCGGAGCGAGATTTACCGTAATTAACGAGCCTCGTCGGACGAGTACGTTCTGATTTTCCAATAGCTTACATCCTGTATCTGTACAGTTTTCGTAACGTTAGTCCAACCAGTTAGATATTCTCTGCGAAAACAGTATACGGTATGAGCCGATGTATACCGAAAAACTATCGGTTTAGCCGATAACTTAACTTTTGAAGCGTTTTACGTACGAAAGACGAGAAAAAAAGCAAGGCGATAATCTGATGTTCACGTTATTTCTGTCCTTCGCGCGTTACGTCCGACCAATTAAAATTAACAACTGGAAGATTGGCAAATGTTATAAAAAATATACGATGGTATTGAAAGTTATTGGAACGTACTAGTTATTCAAAGCGTACTAGTCCGATCGGGCTGCCTAAATACGATAAATTTCGCTTCAAACATCTTTTCGATAAAGTACGAGATATCGGTGGATAACGAATTGCTTCAACCGGTAGTTTCTGTCGTCTCACCCTCTATATAGATGGGAGCGATTCCAAGTGTTTCGGATCTCGTCACCAGTGACAAGCTGGCGCTCTCGCACGGCTGCAGTTGATTTTTCGTACGCGACCCAAGGCGTATCGAGTCGACCAAAAATGCCACCGAGAAACGCAGACGCACGTGCACCTGAACGACGCGACGCGGAGGAAACCGGGTCCGATGTCTCGAGCGACGCTGCATTTGGAGCGGATCCGAGCAATTTCACGAGTCGCTCGTCAGCTTCGCTACGTTCACCCCCCCCCCCTCTCCTTTCTCCTCTTCTACATCTTTCTCCTTTTTATCGCCTCTCCTCCCGTTCCGCCGATTTTTCTCACGTTTCACCGATCTCTCGCACGTCCCGCCAATTTTTCCCGCGTTTCGCTTATCATTCCAAGAGTTTCGCGATCTTCTTTTTCTGCGCGTGCCATTGCTTTCCCTGAAATTCCAACGATTCTTCCTACGTTTTCCGAATGTTTGCCACGATCTTTTTAGTGTAGCCATCTCGTGTCACGTTTTCGTTGTTATTTTCGAGGTTTGATCCTCGTATAGAACTCGTTTTTCTAGAATTTCGCCGAATTTTCATACGATTCGTCCGTTTTCTATACGTATCTCGATTATTTTTAAAAGGCTCGCGCGTTTTTCCCATCTTTTCCGATGTCGCGTTAATAGCGTATCTTTCGATCGCAATGCGACAACGAGTGTGCGCTCAGCAACTTGTGGCTTAACTCGAGCCAAGCGACTCGCAATTAGCCAAATTCTGCTGTGAATAATTTTCAAGCGATCTACGTTTGGAAATACGCTATGTATCCGGTTGTTAGCGACGACGTGATAAACATCGAAACGCGGATATGCACATCCGCGCGATAGCCATAGTTTTCTGCCACGATATAATTTCTACTCGTTGAGAGAGAAGTTCGTTGGACCAATGTTGCGGCAATTATCGTAATTCGCAATCGATCGTAATTATCATAATTCGCTGGCGTGTATACACGCTTCTGCAAGTTGGTTCGTTGTTTATTTCGCTAATTCTTATACAAGTACCTCCTGCTGGCTGAATCGAATAACCCTGTGATACGATTATTCGAATCCTTTCCCCGTTCTTCGTATCTTTACCTGCGTCTTGATCCTAATCCAAAGTACAGGATGTTTTCTCGGTTTTTCGTTATATCGAAAACTAATGGCGTCTCGTTACGCGAAACGAGGTTCAAGATCAAGGTTCAAGCAAGGTTCAAGATCGAATTTTAAGATAACGAAACGACTCGAATAATCGCATCTTGATCGCGTCAGATTCTTCTCCCGCGAGTTTCACGTTATCCGGTTTCCTTTTCTGTCGCGTTGATCGTCGTATCTCGACGTTACGATAGATCTCTCTCTTTCTCTCCCGTTTCGTCAATTTTTCGCGCTTTGCATCGATCCGTCGAAAAGTTTGGCTGAATTTTTCCCAGCCAGACGAAACAGAAAGGAGAGCCGCGTGGCCGCGAAATCCTCTCTTTCTCGCGTCGTTACTCCGCGTGATTACTCGCGCGAGTGCATTCGGTTGTTACGGCCTGGCCTGTTACACCGTTGCTTCGCTCCTCGATCGGCCAACCACTTTCGGTAATGCTCCACCGAGAATTCGCGAGAAACACGAATGAAAGACGCGGCCAGATACAGAGGACGCGTTGTAGTCGCTCGTGTAAACGAAGACGCGGCGATTCTCTTCGGCCAAAAATAAGTCGATACAGTGGGGTGAGTTTCTTTCGTGCGACGAGTTTGTTTCCACGAGTTTAAGAGGTTGTCGGGCGTGCGTGAAGTTCTCTCTCGCATCGCAGCAAGTTTTACATCCGAGAATCTTCGCGAATCTTCGAAAAGTTACACGAGTGACATTTTGATGTATTACGCTTTTCACGGTTTTATGTCTCTTTACTATTTTTGACGGCTCGTTGAAAGTAATTTAACGCATTGGTCGGATTCCTTTCCGGATAGATTTTCCTTTACACCGCGATTGCGACAAACAACCAACGCTATTATTATTTAACATTTATATATTTATAGAATGCGTGTACCCGTAATCGATAATACCTTACCGAGGGACGTGACGATAGGCGATAAATAAAAAGGAAAGAGCGTACGCTATTATAAATCATAGTGTGAACTATAACGCGGTAAAATTCGAGAGAGAGAGAGAGAGAGAGAGATTGAGGAGGATTTTTAAAATGCGATCTAACGTCTCGATAGGTACTTAACGACCGTATTAAAGTTATAAGTATCCAACTGACTCTCTACAAGGTATCTTTTATCCAAGGTATCTTAATATATTTTTTGAGATTAAATTTTGTAAAAGAACATTTTTCATCCAAATCCTGGAAGATCCTCTTTGCTTTAATAACAAACATGACATCGTAGTAATGCGTGTACGCAAATCGGAAAGATGCAGCGTGACTTTTAAAATGCTACACGGTTCCATTCGCGATAAAGCCGTCCGTCTCGATAGATGTCAGTAATACGAGAAAAATTATAGCGATGCAGCAGCATTTCCAAAAGACGCGTTCAAGGCGAGATTTAGCACGTACGGAAGAAGTTCACGAATTGATCCGTAAGAAAATTCTTCGTCCCCCAATTCCACTCGAGTCTTCTTATTCTTATTATAGCACGAGCCACGAGAAATTAGACTTTCGTAAATACTGCACAGTCGATTTCTCTGTCGCTTGTACCGTGCTCGTCGCTAGATTCCAAACGCTTATGCAAAATGACATTCTTACCGATACGAATACAAGAAACGAAACGCAAACGTTTCTTTCGCCTATCGCGCGTTATAACGCGAGCATTCTGCAAATTTTTGCATCTCTAGATTTTCCATAAATGCAGAAACATCCGCGATTATCACCTACTTACCTTGCTATCGCTGTTTTATTCAGATCGAGTAATTTTTAAAGCAACGTCCACCTTTCTAACTAATTTTCTATCTCGGAAAAGATCATCCAACCTAAGGAATAGTTTCAAGAAATCGTTTGATGTTTATATTTTGCCTCGATTCCCCGTGACCAATTAACATTTAACAACAGGAATTTGCGTTGTCCATTCTTTATTTGCGAAGGAAACACGCGAGCCACGTGGAGCTTCCTCGTTTATCGATCGACGATTCCGGGCTGTTTCATTTTTCATTGCAAAAACGCTAGCTTTATTTATATATTCTGACGTAATATCGCGATTACGTCAGTGAATCTCTAAATTAATCGCACGGCGGCACGAAGGAAACGTGAAAAAGGGCTGGTCGAAGCCAAAGAGCAAGAAGCGTACTTCCGCTGTTGAGACAAAATAAAATACCGGAGCTCGGCTTCGATGAGCACCGACTCGTTTTCAACACGTTGCATCTTATTATACTCGGCCGATGGAACAGCGAAACAAAGACGGTTAGACGCTTGTTTACACGTATGCAAAGATAAGTTTTACATTTATACGATTTAAAGGTAAGCGTCTCGTTCGTAAACGTTGAACGGGTCCTCAGCTCGTTTTGGTTTGAGGATTTAATCGTCTGGCGACCGAGAAGTCAATCGTTGAGTCGTGGAAATTCAGGAAATTTGTCGTTAATTTAGTTTGGAGAAAGAAAGTTTAGCTAGTAAATTATACGTTTCGTAACACGGTTTAGAAAAATATTCGATCAAATGTGTGCTTCGTTCGATGATACTCTTGGGTCACAGTCGTTGGTAGATTTTCTGGCTTTTACGCATTTGTAAAGTAATTTTCTATCCAGGTTTTACGTTTCTAATTATATTCTGAGAAACGTGAGTTTACATAAAAATCCACAGTCTAGTGGTTATTAGAGTTTGATAAAAAGGCGCGAACCCTTTTACCTTCTTCTCGTGTCATAGAGTCGATCATCGACTTAATCTTGTCTTAACGTCTAAATTACGTAGATCGTTTTATAACGTACTCGAGGAAAGCATTGTTGATGAGATAGTTTCGTATAAACACGTGCTCGATCAGAGTTCATCCTGAAATAATAATAGACGTTGGGGCTGGAGAAGTTAAATCGTCGACTTGATTCGATCTTTTTACAGAAATTATACAGGTTGCTTTGTAACGCGATTAAGAGAAAAGATTGGATCAAGCAGATTTATACCATCGTGTGCTCGATTTATATAAACTTATTCTCAACTTGTAACCATTTTTATAGTCCGATTACGTGCAGCTGCTTACCCGCATAGAAAGTAGTTAAAATGGCCCCTCGGTCTATATTCGAACTTGCTGTTGTCGTGTTACAGCGTCGTTATTTTCTATCGCGTAATTATTCTTCCAGAATATCGAACGATTTATTTTCCTGATATAGCGTATAATTTCGGTTTGGTTTTTCTTCCTATCGTTAGTCTTAGCTCGTGTCGATATTAAAATTCTTGTAGTTACATCGAAATGCTGCGTGACACTGGTGTATCCACGTATCAAGAGTTTCGCAATTTTTCGAAAGCGTCGAGTATCTGTGTTGTTTTTTTTTTTGCGTTCAAATAATTTAGTAGAATTTTTTTAAACTAGCTCAGCCTATACGCGTAACAATTATCCTAATGTAAAATGTAGTTTAGCGTAGTAGTTTATTTTTACAAAATTGTAATGTAGCGTGATCGCACTAAGTTCTTCTATCGTTTTCGTATCTATCGTTCAAATTCCACGCGTTATGAAACATCCTGCGGATTGTAAATTATACCCCAGAAAAAAATCGTAGAAACGTCTGAATGTAATTGCTTGGCGGAATTTTCAATAGAACGTTAAGGTGATATGTATCTGTAGATTTTCCGTTATAGAGTTACACTGATAATATTCGTACACCAACATGAGATAATTTGATTCAAATATGAGATGGGATATGTACTAACGAGGCTATATTAGATATTCGATCTTTGAAAAATTGATCTTTGATCTTGATAAATTATCGATATAAAGTCTCTAAACGAAATAAGAATTTGAAATTAAACGTTTAAAATATACTTAATATATCATTATCGAATATCCGATCTTCGCATGTCACGCGGCTTCGAATGGCATCCGGTTATGTCTCCGTTTACAGTACGTTCGAATTCTGCCGAATTAAGATAAAATTTCGAAGGAAATTTCACCAAGCCGATCGAAGGATGTTACGGGAAAACGATTCGCTAGGATGAAATATGGTCCGCGTTACGAATGACGCTGCGAAAAATAATAAATCTTCTCGAACAACTGACTATTAACCGTTAACTACGGGAAATTGGTATCGAGGGGATAAGACGCGAAAGTTAATCGACGAAACGGATAACGATACGCCTTGGATAACGATGTACCTCGGATAACGTAGGCTTCGTATGGAAACGAAGAGAATTCAAATTATATTTTTCGATAAAAATTCTTTTTAGAAGATGGTTACAAGATCACGGTACGTCAAGCAATCGAATATATTACTCGAAACAAACATCGTGCGCTTCGTACGCGAATAACACCGAGAAATAATAATCGTTGATGAACGAACGAATAAATATCGAAGGTACAGCTTTGAATTTTATGATGGAATATTATTATGCACGGAGCTTATGCTCCGTGAAGAAACGTGCGAAATAAGCTACTCTTAGGAATATTTTTGGTGTTTCTCTATAATTAAGATAAGAATAATCATGGCCAGGTATTTTACCGTGTTTGTTGCTAATTGACAATGTAAAGAACGTTTCTAAATGATACGGAACAGAAACCAGATAGTATGTTTCCGTATAAGAAAACGGAAAATTTTTCTGTAAGCGTGCGCTGTGTATTCTTTCGCAATTTCTCATCAATTAGCGCGCGTTCTACAATTTTTAATTAATTGAAATTTCGCATTAAATTCTCAACGAAGAATAGCGCAGTCCGTTGCGTAGTAGTAAATCGTGGAGTAGCGAAGGAAAATGAAATTCAACATTGAAATAGATTCGGTTGTCATTCAAAGTTTACGTAGGCGGATAAATAATCTAAAAATATTTGGAACTAATCGTAAGTCTCCAATTTCTTCCAACATCGCATAATTACTCGCAGCAAACGTTTCGCTCAATGGTCGCACGAATCAATTTCGTTGAACGATTCAGTTCCAGTTAACGATCCAACGAACTTATCTAATTTACCAGAAAGCATTATATGGCGTAAAAAGATATATAACAAAAAGTTGGCGATAAGATGGTATTTTGTACTTTCGACTTCAAATAACATTGTAGCTAGTCTTTACCTTAAGCGTTACGCGGATCCTCGATTTAACGATATAGAATACTACGACTCGAGTAGAATACCAACATGCTCTAACGATACAAGAATTAAAATATTATACCGGAATACTTGAATAGAATAATAGGACGGTCGAATAATGCGAAGAATTGGAATTGAATATCAGAACGATCGAACGGCGGAAGAACGAAATAGAACGTTAGAATACTCAAACGATTATAAAACATTGGAGTATTCGAACGATTAAGAAATTAACGAAACATTAAGAAATGCAAAAAAAAAAATAATATAGAACAGGTAAGCTGGTATATTTGAGCGATACAACGATTAGAATTTTTCTTAAACGATACGAAAGGTAATTTCAGAAAACCGTGTCTCGCGCTTCGACAAGTATCCGCATTCGTTATACAAGATGGTTATACATTATATAACGCACTGATACAGAGTACTAAAACACTTAAGCCATACAAGAGATTAGAATATGGTATCAAAGTACTCGAACGTTACCAAAGTTTTTCTCTCGGGCGATACAAGCGTCCGTATTACCGACACGAGCAACAAAACGACAAAGATACGTTTCACGTATCCGACGACACATTAGCGCGAAACAAAGGACCGTTGTCGCTCGGAACGGATCTTAACGAGCGTTGCTCGATTTCACGAAACGCGTAACACGCACAGTACGAGCAAATTCCAACGATCGTTTAAGCGGAATATCAATTGCCGGCTACAAGACACGTGTTCGCGCGGTTCGGACGCTATTATTTTCAGCGGGACAGGTTCGAACGCGTCCCGCTGGCTGTGTAACGTGGCAAACGCACCGGAAATAAATTATCACGCGACCGACGCGACGCAGGCCCATTACCAACGCCGCGATGGGATTTTAAGGGAATCGGCATGAATTTAAGACCGACCGGTTGCTCCTTTATTGCTATTAATAATCCGAAGCCTCGTAAACTCGTTTCGCCACTATTTATGCTTATTTATGACCGCCGGTTATTTACGTGGTCTGCCACTCCGCGACATGGATCATCGCTGTTTCCAATCGCGTATGTCTGCGGCCTGTTTCAACGATTTCATGACGCCGCGTAACGTACTACGATCGTTATTCCCATTGGTTTAACCTTGCGTCGGTAAAACGAGAAACGATCGAAGCAAGCGCAACGATCGTATCTTCTTCGTGGATCGTCCGTCGAAGCGCGGAGATGACACGCGCGAAAGAAACAAGTTCACGTTTCGTCCGAGCTTTATTTCGGTACTTGACGATAAAAAAGGAAAAAGATTTTTTAAAAATTACGCCGAGCCTTTCTTTAAGAGCGAGCTTCGTTTTAGTCGTTAGTTTCGTGTACATACATATCGCGTATAACATAAATATTATAACAGGCAAAATTCGTTAGAATCCTTCGGTAAATGTGACCGGTAAATACGTTAATATTTATGGCCGCCAGTGTATACGCACATTCGCGTTTTGTACGAAGCACAGAGATTTATTTTAATCTTCGAATACTGTTACAGGTGTTTTGCTTTGAATATTTCATATATATTTGCATATTACCTGATACGTATGTACATACACGATGTACTTTTTCCTTCGGTTATATGTCCGCACCTTTTCGGATCGCCTAGAGTTTTGCTGCGAATGGCTCAGGGTTAATTTTTGTCGATTAACAGTTATATTTAATTGGTCGAAATATATTTATATCCTATACATTAATCGTAGCTTTAAGTATTTAATAACGTTTATATCGCTCAGTTACGACGACGCACAGTGGAAAAATCAATTTGGGAACTTTACACAAATTATTCGCTATTATTTGCTACATTTACCGTATTTCGTCCGAAGCGTAGATATTTTTTTTATCGACGATACAGAAATAATATGAAATTGACCAAATTCGCGAATCTTGAGGTATTATTAGAAGGAACGTTTCGACGGCTAGAATATACGAGCCACTAATGACACGAGTCAGCCATGGCTACGCGCGTTAAGGGTTTAAGAACACTCCCTATTTTCAGGCTAATGTATAAGCCAAGCCTTAATTAGTCATGCACACTTGTTCGCCGCTACTTACCTGTAGTTCGCTATGCAAGTATTTCGACACGTTATACAACAAATATTTAACATTTCGACGTGTATTTTTAAAATTACATCGCTTTAAAGGGAAACATCGATGATCGAGAAAAAATGCTTCGCAAAATTTTGGAATTATAATCATAATTATAACAACGCAATAGAATTTTATTAAGATACAAATATTTACGTATCTCGACGTGCCACAATTTTTTTCCAGACGCGCTCTTACAGATATAGAATAACCTCAAGTTTTAGTACCCTCGATGGATTTGTATCCAACCAGAATCACAGTCGACCTCGACACACTTCTTTTTACTCTCCTCCGATACTTTCGCTTTTAAATAGAAGACTTTATTCGAATATTCCTGTTCGAAATGTAATCAAATCCACCCTGTTCAATTAACTTTACCTATATTTCTATATGAAAAAGGTCTACCTTTAAAGAATAGACGCACCTCGATCCAAATTCTAAATTACGCGACACGTATCTATCGCAATCTCTGCATCTATCGCAAATTACCATAAATTTATCTATTAGCCGCGTAAATCGATCCGGTAACTTTGCAACTCGATTTAAATTTAAATATACATATTTTCTTGTCTTATGGCGATCTGATTTACGATTAGTCGAACGACGGGGACTACTTCGCAATTAACTTTTGCGATCAGGCTATACATAAATTACAAACATTTTATACCGAAGTCGCGCGTAGATTACACGCATCCGCAACTAAAATTTGAATTTTGTACAAAACGCCGTCGAAATAACCTACACAGCCGATATTTCATAATACGTATAAATTTAACCTCGGCCGTACGCTTAAACCTGTACACCGCTAATATACATTTTAATGGTGTACGGTGTGCTCTTGTACGACGCTTCTTCCCCTGCGCTCAAACTCCCGTTCACCACCTCCTACCCAGCAACTTCAAAATCTCTCATTACTCGCACGCTTCCGTTCAACCAGCCTCTCAAAGACCCTCCAATTTGACCATCTCCGCGAACCATGTCACGGACGCCACGGAAGCACCATCCGCGAACGCGTTCAGACAAACGTTCCAGTGCAGAAACTAGATTACTAAACGTTGCCATACGTACGCTATTTTTGATAAACATTCTCGAGTCATCGATGTTTCGAAGCTGACGTTGCTTTTGGGCCAAGTTTGACAGATGGGAATCCAAGCGACGCGCGAACAGACAAGAGTACATCGATCGACCATACCTTTTGTTAGAACAATTATTCTATAAAAATTTGTTTAATTTTTTGGATACCTAGATCGTCTAGGAACGATTGCCCGTTGGTCTTAAACAAGAGTTTTATTATATACACCTTTTGGCGAGATTGAAATGTAATTTACGGAACACAGCTTATACTCGATAACCTTAAATTCCAACAAGATCGTTCTTTCTAGGATTTAACTGAAATCTGATGTAAAAGTTTCCCGAAACCTTATCCAAACTCGGCCGAACCTTTTCTATAATCTAACGCGAGCTTGATCCGTGGAAGTAGAAAATTGTTTGTCACGTAGAATTTCTATTAGCCGGTGCGTACGTTCGAAGCTCTCGAATTTCAACGATGCTTTTCCGAAATCTGACCCAGGAGACGATCGTCCAGACGTTGTTCCTCTGAACCTAATCCAAATCCAACCGAAATCTTTTCCACGATCTCTGACTATAAGCTTAAACCGCAAACCTTTAAAATACGTAATTGCATTGAATTAAACTACCGAATCTCTGGCTTTTCGCAAAATCAACGTGTATCTTTTGCTCTGATCTTCTCGCGTAACACTGTTCTCTCGATCTTTAGAAATCTTTTTTTTCAACACGGCTAAACGCGTTTCACTCGGCTGTCGTCGCCCATACTGTTGGCTTCGTCAAATCAGATAAACCGCACACAGCGTCGCGTTGTCTCTGCCAGACCGAATAGAGGGACGTTTGTAAGCGGTCGACGGGACAAGCTCGAACACAAACGTGGCAGATTAGAGCGCCGAGCTTCGACGTGGATTTCGACGAGCCGCTTTTCGATGTTCTCGCATTACCGGTAAACCTTGACTCGTGATTCATCGAACCCTGGGTCGGCTGTTCCGCTCGTTATGCTCTATGCTCGCGATGGATTACACGATCGTAGCGTATAGTTCGACTACAACGTAGATTCGTCGTTTGCTGGAACCATCGTTAGAGATTCGAAATTGACGACGTAGTTCGATAGCGCGATCTGTAGATGTTTGGATGGAATTTACAGACGCGAAAATTCAATTTAATTTCGTTTCGGGATTAAATATTTGTCTTCTTTTTTTTCTTTTTTACGTAGAACGGTTTTAGCAGGTTAGGTTAGACGGATGAAACGGTCGAACTCTTAATAAAAAATTTTTACGTATAGAGTTTTATTAGACCGGCTTCGATACAGTTTTTATGCTTCTATTAAAAAGTTTTTGCGGTTCGGGTTGGGAAAGCTTCGAAAGCACTTTTTATACCGCAGTTTCGACTTCCGAAATCTCTTTCTTGTTAAAAAGAGATACGGGTATATAAAAACACGGCAGTCTTCTCGTCGTAGATCATAATCTTACGTAGATGGATTTTATTGTTTCACGCGGAGTCGATAGCTTTAGGTCTCGTTGTTATCGAATATTCGTCAAATCCACTAAAACCGTTTGTCCGATCTTTTTGCTTTTTTCATCGTTCGTACGTATGAACGTGTTCGTTGCGCCACTCCGATAGATATTTTAGAATCGGATAATTTAGCCGGCTGGGTTCGTTCGGAACGTAGAAAATAAAAGATGGACCATCGGATACCAAACGCGTTAATTTCTATTCGTTTCTATTCGTTTCTGTTTGATTTTGGAATTTGAACAACACCGGATTTGAAATTTGAATCGCGTTTTTCTATAGTAATACAAGATTGTTTTTAAAACATTTGAATGCTCTTTTCGTTGTTTACGGAAGTGTCTGGCGTATTCGAAACAGCGAGAAAAGTGGATGTTTCCAACGTTGGAAAGCCAATACTTCTTTAAGAAACGTTGCGAAAGCTTCGCGAGTTTTAGTAATTTCTTTCAGCGAGCACGGTTTCCATGAGTTTAAAAACACGTCCCGCGGATATTCAAGAAAAATGGGAAAAGCTCGGCATTTCAGAGAAGCGAATACAGATTTTACCGGGCAATGTTTTGAAAACTTTGCTAGCCTCTTTTGATGAGTTTACGAGACCCTGCTCTCTTTTCCGTCACTCCGACTTATTTTTGCAGCGCCACGTTATTGGTTATACGATGTTACGATTCGTTTCTCGATCATTTCTTTCATCGATTCATGAAATTTACTGTTCGACGATTCGTAAAACTCGAAATTTCTTGCCGATGTATCGGAAACGCGTTGAGCGATTTTATCTATCTTTTATCTATCGTATTATATTTTATCCATTTTATCTGTCGTAGCATTTGCGTACCAATTACTCGAGTCCAGGTATATCAAAGTTCGTATCGTTTGGTAGAACTTTCGTGTGAAAATTGGAAACGTACTTTTCGTAGCTCTATATACGTGCGCGGCGTATAGGCGATTTATTCCAATAAAAAATTTACGCCGTGCATCGTCTTTTTGTAGCTAAAAATATTTACGAGCGGAGTATGGAAACGTATCGGCTGAGAACTTTACTACTTACGAGAAGGATTGCTTGGAAGTGTCCGGAATCGCGATCTGGATCGTGAGAGCTACTCGAGGGCTACGAAATCCTACGGTCTTGGAAGTGCGGTCGTCCTGAGATTATCGAAACGCGATTTGGTCCGCTGCAAAGTTACGAATTCTCAATTCGATTACCTCAAAATCGATATACCTTCGTTCGAAGTACGCATAGATCGTTGAACCTTGTCTTGGATCACCCCGGAGATGTAGAATTAGGAGACTAGACATCAATTTGGATTATTCCAACGTCGTACCAAAGTCATATCGATTTCAGTTATCCTCGAGATTGTTGGGTGTCGGTTTTCGAGCAATTTGAGAACACCGCGAGTCGGATTACCCCGATCGTCTCAAATTAAATTATCCTAACGTTTTCAAGAAACTTTGGCCTGGACCCTGCGTCAAAGCGTTTGATTCGAGGGCGTGTCTCGGGGTTTAAGAGTCCACGATCTAAACTCTGAGAAAGCTTTCTAAGTCCCCGAGGACCTGCCAGTCGGTCGATCTTTAGTTCCAAATTCTACGATTTTGCGGTGAACCAAATTGAGATCCTGCAGTTTCGTTGCTACGAGGCCAAGGTCCCACGATCCTAACTTGAACCAACTCGAGCCACGTAGATTCTACGGACTTTCAAACTCTGGGGACGTTGAATTTCTCTATTCTCTTTTTGTCTCTCGTGGTCGCATTCAACTTTTTTAAGTCTCGCGAATCTTAACCGTACAAATTTCGAAATCCATCGTCTCGATGTGAGTTCGCCCGAGGTATCTTGAGACTTCGTATCCTCGAGACCTCCAAATTTTTCTTCTGTATCCTCTAATTCTCCTCCTGTTTTGTCTCTCGCGTCCACATCAAATCCTTTGAGTAAGTTGCACCTTGAAACTTGGTGCATTTCTCAGGCTTTTACATTTTAGAGACGTTGAATTTTACATTAAGTTAAAACATTTTGAAACTTCGTACATATCTAAGCCCTCAAAGACTTTTAAATTTTGGGGACATTGAACTTTACCGTTTTTCGAGCTTCTGTATCTTATAAATCTCTGAAATTCATAGTCACTCGTACCGTATCGATATTTATCAGATTCAGAGAACTCGAAATCACTCCTATCCTAAATGCTATTCCTAGCATATCGTTGTTTCTATCCGATTGTGCAATACCATTCATGCCCGGTATCGTTCCTTTCGAATGGTCGCTATACCATTTAACGCGTGTGGCTTTTGGACGAGCTCCAGCATTTCCGTAGGATAACTGCTAATGATTCTTTCGGTTATCGTAACAAGTATCGTCAAATATCACATTGCAATCTAATATTACCCGCCTTTGTACTCTTCTCAACTCCTCTAACTTTCAAATTCCTATTCTCTGACATCAATGATGGTGTCTTATACCGAACGCAAGATAAACGGACAAAGAAAGCAGTGAAATCGTGTTTTGTGATAGATCGATCTCGTGCGCCTCAGTTTATTCGTTGCTACTTTCCCCGCAAAATTTTATAGTAGGTTTTAGTAGTAGGTTTCGATGTGGAAAAACATACAGCGCGATTTTTCAAAAACACGAAATATGTATAGCTACAAATTTTTAAACGATGGAAACGCTAATCGTTCTGCGAACAACTCTTCTGTTAATTGTGATACAGGGTAAATGTAGATAACGCAGATAGTGAGAAATTAAAAGCTAACTCTATCGCCAAAGCCTCTGTAAGAAATACAAGAAGACTTTCGGATTTCTGACGAATTCACAAGAACCAATGACTGGCGCGATATTCCCCATCGATCTGCGTCTTATCGTTCAACGATAGACGAAAGTTTCCAGGTAAAACAACGAGATTTTTACCGCGTGATATTGGACGAAGAAAAACGACACCGCAAGCGATGGCATAAAAGACTCCAGCGCTATACAGTTTAATAGAATTAAACCGTAACTCAACTTTTTGACGCCTGTTCCTCCTCGCTTTTTAAATTCTGTTCCGAGTTTCGGCGCTATTTAAAGGAACGGGTGGAAATTACTTGACAGCACGAGCGTCGGTTTACTTTTTGGCGGAAAAATAAAAGAAAGGGAGGAAAGAAAAGGCGCGACGTAGCAGGACGACGTTTGGAATTGGCGTATCAAGTCGGAAAAAATAACGTCTTGTTCGTTGGAAAATTGTTGAAGAACGTTTCGCGGATAACGAGTGGCACGGATACTTATCGTTGGAAACTTATCGCGCGAGATAATGCGCGCGAAAGGAAGCGTATTTAGAAGCGGTGAATCGTGGGAGAGGAAACGAAACGCTAACGACCCTATAACTTCCGGCAGAAAAGCGAGAGTTTGCAAAAATAGACGAAAGACAGTCGCGAAAAATCGGGATATAACGAACAAGTCGACACGAACGATCGTCGATTACGGAAACATCGTTTATCGTTGAAAGAAAAATTCGTCTTAACAGGACGCGAGATATGGAATGTAGCCGAAGATTGCATTTTATAGAAGGAAGTCTTAAATTCAAAAAATCTGTTGGATCGCCTCTGATAAAACTTTGTTTCATATAATTTATACGACGGTATAGACAGGAAAATGCTTAACCGCAAATTCGATTAACTTTGATATTTTGAAAATACATTTCTTCGTTGAGTAAAATGAGAAACTAATTTTTTATTGTATTCGTACCATTAGTGCGGCTTTAGCGAAAATTACATTCTAATCGTTGACAAAATGTTTAACGTTCCCTCGGTAAAACCCTTAGAAACCAACTCTTCGCTCTTTTAACCAACAATTCAGTCTTTGTTGCGCATTAATTTTTCTGTATTAATTTTCACTTGAAAATTTCACCGCAGAGAGATTCGAAACGAAATTTAACAACGAATAAAGCTGATAAGTTCTCAGATACGTGGAATTTTTAAAATACACGTAACTCGAAAAACAGTCGATAAAGATTAGTAAAAGCTGAAACTATTTTTAGTAATTTCAGTTTTGTATTCTAGAGAAAAAAATAAATCAGTTTCGATAATTTTACTTTCGAATCACGAAATAACAAAAATTTGGTTTCGCGCCAAACGACAGCACGAATCAAAATATTTTTAATTTTCCACTTTTTGAAGCTTCCACCTTTTCCATCTTTTTTGTGTCATCTATACTTCTCTCTCTCTCTCTCTCTTTCTTTCTTTCTGTATTTATTCACGAAGCAAATAAATAAAAATTTCGACGTACGATATCACATTTCTCCGACGCATTGTACAATACAACCTAACGCGATTTTATTTAATTTCTCGACGACTATGGAACTGCAAACTTTCAGATTCATAGAACGAGCGAGTTCGTTGGGGAAAGTAACACACAAAGAGCTTGGATAACTTTGTTAGAGTGCCTCTTCGTTGAATTTCATGAAACACGGAGAGAAATTTCCACAGGATTTTTGTGTGTAAAGCTAAATGGATATTTAGAAAGGATCTGTCAATTCGCGATGCATTTTCTCGAAATAGATGTGAATATTCTTAGGACGATACGAAAAGTTACGGATTAATGACGTTCGTACGGGAGCGGTTTCAAAGTTGTCTGACAATAAACCGTCCATTTTCACTCGCGGCACGTTTCCCCTGTTTCTGCTACGTTTCGACGTTTCCTCTCTCGTTAATTATGCCTCGTTAAGCAGTATTGTGACTTGAAACGTGTTATTTTGGAAATTATTTCGACAAAAGTTACACGAACTCGAAAAGCTGAAATTTTAGTAACGATTTTAGTCGCAATTACATTTTCATTTTCAGTTTATCCGAATATCTATAACTCGAGTACTCTAATATCCGAACGCTTTGCCTTCCGAACGTAATATTTCCCATTAACGGATCCACCTTTTCGTTTCCAGTATGTACATATTCTATCGGTGTTTTTTCGCTATCGTTGTCATTATCAGGAATTCCGATTGCAAGAATTTAGTATGAAATTAGTAGCGTTCTAACTGTCGTAACAAAATAGGACGTAATTAAAGAAACTCGAACGTGACGCGAATACGACAGAATTAGCAAATATCAGCGGCGTTGGAAAAGCCACGATCGCAGACATTAGAGAACAAAAGCCTGATATCGAAGATCGTCGAAAGCACGTAGATTCCACGGACGCTGGCGACGATATAAAAATCTTAGATACACCGATGTAACGAAATGGTTTCGTTGCGATAAAGACGACGATAACGACGATTCTATACAAATGGAAAAAGCAAACGAAACGAATAATGGAGAGGTGCTTTCTCATGCCGAAGCATTCGCGTGACATTCGAAAAAGGACTTGGATGGTTCGAAGTACAAAAATAATGTAACTCTATGTATTGTATGTAATTACATATGTCGAAGGGGTTACGTGACTTAGCAGCCAACAAGATACGATATCTATAAATATTTCAAGAATCTGTCGGTTGATCTTAATCTGGACTCGAATTGATGGAATTTCATACGAGACAAGCGAGCGTTCCGTTATCTGAAAATTCCATTATCCGAACTGTTTTGTCTTCCTATTAATTCCAGGCTCTATATCGTGTACCAGTGTTGTTTCTTTTCTTTCTTGGTCTTTCGAAAAAAATAATCGAGAGAAAGGTGTTTGTATTCCTGTAATAGAGGGAATACATTTCTATTGTTTATGCTGTAAAGAATGCAAAATTTCAATGTAAATTATGATGTTTAATCATATTAACGCTACTTGTCGAGAACAACAATCCGCGGGGATGATATTCAAAGGAATGCTTTTCAACATTAATTATGTTTTCGTAAACAATCTCTATGCGATTATGAGTCACAATGGAAACGTATTTCTGCAGTACGAATAAATTTTTGTCTGGCCCCCTTAACGAAATTAACGGAAACGGAATAAATTACGATTTCTCAATCGCGTTAATTTTGCCTGTTCAAGGTCTCAAGAGAATTATTATCAATTAAATTGATTAATCTTTTCCGACGAAATTGATTCATCGTGCGGTTATAATTAGAGCTGTTTACAATAACATCCGAAGAATTGTTTTCTCATTTCAGCGCCACAAATAAATCCCTGTCAATTTTGTTTGCGCAAAGTTAATTAAGATTTCATTCAAAATACACGGCTGTCCTCGGATCCTATTAGTTTCGCTCTTTGAAAAACCAACGTCCCCCTGGAAGTTAAATCGAAAAGAAAGTTTGCTGTATCACGAGCAGACTTCTATCGACCACTTCTAATAAAATTAATAAAAAACCAGAGACTACATTACAGAGAAATTGACGATATTGCGCGTAACTTCAAATTATAGTACTTTATATTAAAACGTGCATTTCATAAAGGACATATCGCATCCATCGTGACCGTAGTTGATGTTTTTTTTTTATTCCGAAAAGACCGTAAAAATCTTATACTTCAAACTTTTATACGATCGGATAACGTATTTGTTGCTCGGGTTTCGATCGTATTTTTATTAATATATCGCACTTTATACTCGTCAACGTTTCATTCGTCACGTCACGTCACGATCATTCCACTTCGTTTCTTCCGGACAGATCCGAAAACTTTCAGGAAATGTCGGAATAAAGCACCGAATGCCAAGAAAAACACGATCGAATTCCGGAGAGCCACGAGTACGTAGTTTAATGATCATCAGCAGAGAAATATGTGTGCGCGGACCAGTCAATAAGCCTAATCACGCGTAATCTGGGTAACCAATCTCGCAACCGGATGCGCAGATAGTTAGATCAGCCTCGGAAATGCAAGACAATGAGGATCGCCGATACGGTCGGTTGCAGGAACTGGGAGCGGAGTCGATCGCGCGTGATCGATTGTTCTCCAAAAACTACGCCTCGATGTCTTCGTTCCGGTCGATCGTCGCTTCCAGCCGAAATAATTTTACAACGCGTACAGCTTTCCAGGACCTTTGATATTCCTCTTAGTGTACAACAATCGAAAACCTATACAATCTACTACGAATCTAGATCGTACAGAAACTTTCGAACGTAATTGGCTTCATGCGCAAAGAAACGTTCCAACTATTTTTATTTCATCCATTTTTCCTCTTTATCTCCTCCACTTTCTTCCCTCTCTTCTTTTTATCGTGGCGGCGTTACTTCTAGAACGTTTTTTCTTTCGAATCGCGAATGATTTTACAGAGAAAGAACGTTAACCATACACGTAACGTTGCCTCGTAAATAAATCATTTTCTTCCAACGGAAATGAAAGATTCTCTTTCTTTCTTTTTTCTGTTTCTAGTCGACGCTGCTCGATATTCTCTATTATTTATTTCGTCGAATATAAACCGTGAAACTTAATCCCGATGGAAGAGGGAACGGGAGATTTGGCTTGTTTTCGAAAAACGAGAGGGAAATGAAAATCGTGGAAAGTTGAATCGAAATCGTATCGAGACTTACAAAGGCGAACCGGTGAAATACGCACGAATTGTGTTTCGATTTGAAGAGGAAATAATGCCATCAACGAAATAGCCATTCGCAGGCTCTCGAGGTGGATTCAATCGGCTGTGATCGATTGTTCCACACAAATTGCATTTCCTTCGCCGGACAACCTGAAGGACATCCAGGAGTTACGGTAATGTCGTTTAAAAGAATGTCATTATCGCGACTCCTCTTGCCAGTGTATTTGTTACCTGATGCCGGCTTTACTCGTGAAACATAAATTCCAATTAAATGGAACGATCGAGAAAATTGTAAAGCCAATAATGCATCGAAAGTGAAATCCTATAAAGTTGGATAAATCGAATAAGATATATAGATATAAGTGTAAGAATGTAAGAATTATCGAACCTATTATTGGACAATTGGATTACTTGGACTCAATTTTTGGGGGGATTTTCTTTAGTTTCTATAAACGCGTTACGCATCTTTTTAATTTGATCTAGATTTTAACCAAATTCTGTCTAGATTCTTTCTTATTTTTTTTTTTTTTTTTTTTTTTTTTTTTTAGTTAAATACAGAAGAAGCCACAAAAATGTAAACACTTGGGCAAAATTTTTGCCCCTTCCCTCTCTGCGTACCTATATTTTCTTTGCCTTTTATCGATATAAGTTCTTAAATTCTTAAATGTACTATCTGATACCAGAATATAAATGAACGTTATCGAATGCTTCTCACCATTAGTTTCGATCGATTATTACTTTACATTCATTTAACCGATAACATGTTTAATTATTGATTTAATTTCTAGTTCTAGTAACTATAAATCTAACAACTACAAACATCTATATCAAATTGCCATCTTCAAAACTATTATTGGTGGAGTTTTAACTTTATTATAGATTTCTACATTAACCCATTATCTGCCAATTTTATCTTCATCCACGAATAGAAGTTTTTGGACACAATGAATTGTCCCAAACGCAAATTAGCCTCAAAGCATAAACGAAAACCTAGGACCTACGTCCTACGAAAATGGATGAATAGTAAAAATATATTTTCAAGATAACAAACATATGATGTCATGTACTTTTTATTGAAGAAGAAAATCAGAATCAGGCCTAGAGTGACATAAATTTCTTTTTACGATCCGTGGTGCCTGCAATAGATTCAATACCGCCATTTTCGTCTATATTCCCAGCTTTCTAATCTCTGCAGCTTCTTCATTCTGACTAGCTGAACTTGCCGACGATTCGATTGTGACATCAATCCACATTAGAGTTCAGATGTGTGCGTACCCTCAATTACTTCAAGGACCCACTGTTAAGTCGGGCGGCACTGTACCTAGACCAGGCCACACCGCGGGCAAGATGGCAACCAGATGTCCGCAGATCCTTACTGCATACCCTCGATAGTCTTAAGGACCTATCATAAATCTCAGGCATTTACTGACTCGTTTCTAAAGCTTATTGTTTACTACGGAAAACACGGGAAAGTTAGCTTTTCTCACGTACGATACTTCACACTAGCAACTATCACAAAGGATATAACCTAATAAACACTATGATGGAACCCTGCTGGGGGTAACCATCCACATGCTATATTCTATTCACTAAGTTAAAACATTTTGCCAAATGTCCTATTGGACAAATTGTAAAATTTAAAATAAAATAATAAAAAAAAACACTAGCAACTATCTATCGAGGGCGGCTAAGACCCTTCCTAGTCCACCAAGCTTCTTTTATCCAATCGGAAGCAATGTCTACTGCCCTCACTTTCCTAAACAAATCGTCATGAACAAATCCGATAGTCCCTTGCTTTAGACACACTCGTCACTAGCTTTCCTCCCGCACAGCACCGGCACTTTACCTCACTTATTCTTCGGCATTAGAATAGTCAACATCAGTCGCGATTATTGTAAGGCTGTGCTGCGTTAGTGAATAAAGTTGTGTTACGACTCATCCTTCTCTTTTTTTATCATCTAACCCTCAAGTTTACGTGACACGATCTACCACAAAAGAAACAAAACATGTTCACAAACAAGTTGACCTGCTTCTGCCAACGATATAAAGTCGAGCTCGTTGCCCAATTTACCAGCGCACGAAGGATCTTAGCATCGGAGAAAGAGAAGATCGCAAGATTTTGCGACGCACCGTCAAAAACGCGATCGAAGCTCGAAGAATCAGAAATGCGTCATCCGATGATCAACGTGCATACGCACGTAATCCGAAGTATAGCTCGATGACATGTGTTTTCAATTAAGCTATTTTCATCGTGGGCTGACTTTCTTACAGTTTCTTCGAAATTCTGACGATACGTCGCTTAGCATAATATCTATACACGATTCAATTTCTATCCCTACTGAAATAGAAATACTCGTCTTCAAAGTTGGCAGCTTTAACGCGTAATTCCTGTAGTAAACCGTCGTAAAAGGTCGATTATGGGAAATTGTTCTTACAAAGTTTTGTAGACTAATATGTCGCGTAAAACGACTGGAAGAATCTTGTTTTACAGAGAAACGTAGTCCATCGCTCAGCGTTTTCGAACAAAGATAACGTGAAAAATATTTATATAATAATATCGGTGATTTCGCTGTCCAAACTGTCGTATATCGTAACGTTTCCGAGTTGTTTGTTAGCATGCGCTATCCGCAGAAAATACACACAGCCAAGAAATTTCTTCCTCGAGGGAGAATCTCAGGCAACGTGACCACGCGAGAAATACGACTTTCCAGTCTTAGCGCGTCTTACTTTTCAGGGATACCATCGCGTTACGAATACTTCGAGAACACGATCGAAACTCGAACAACCACAAATACGTCATCTTAACGAGCTTTTTGTGAAAGTAAATTACTGCGATGGAGGGCAGTGAAGGGGTAGGAACGGAGATAGTCAGAGAGTGCACCGTAATTATCCTTACTCGACCAGGTTGCGGGCCATACTTTTAGCCGGCGGCGTTTCTTAACTTTATTAATTGCCGTGGCTTCGTTGCGGCAATTTGATGCAGCCAGATCGTTACAAGTTAAGCAGCCCACAACGCCATTACTTGCTACACGTGTGCGCGTCGCAAGTTAACGCGGCGCAATTATTTAAGCCAAGTTCGCGTAAGACGGTCGTCTATTTCCGCGGACCGGAGCGATCCTGCTTCTCCGTCTACGCTTTGGTGTACCGACAGTCGCTGAGTTTGATTCACAATTATCGGCCCGTCTCGGTCACGTTCCAACATCTTCGAATGGGTCGTTGTCGTCGCCATGTTTCGTGCTAACGCGCGTCCGCGCCGATATCTCTTCGATATCTTTAGCGAAATTAAAGGCGTAAACGAGTATTCTTCCGTCGTTGGCCGATTGCCCGTCGATTCGAAAATTCAACGTCCGAATGCTCTAAAAACGCTGAAAAAATGCTTCTTCGATCGGTGAATGTCAATTTACGAACAGATTGCTCGATGATCGTACGAACTAACGATCTTACTCTGTGTTCTTGCTCGTTTGATCTAATCTTATGTAACTTTTCTTCCCATTGACTTTTGCCTCTTGTTATTACAGTTTGTCATACGTTTTGCTCTTCAACCGTTTATGCCAGATGAAAGCAACTAATTACCTATCGACGATCGATCGTTGATGAATTTTCACATAATTTTTGTAGCCCTCTGTCTTTTCGTATGAAGTCTTCTATTCCAATTTCATAAAACTCCTTCTCTTTTTCTTCTTCTTTTCATCTTGCTTTTTAACAAGTATGATCAAAGCAGAATGATCAAAGCTTCGTCGTAGAGCGATATATGACTTTTAACTATTAACGTTTAAGGAAAACACGAGCCGGTCACATTGTTGAAAATTCCGAGATAATTTGCAAAGTGGTCGTTTCAATCCTCTCGACAACGTCAAGGTTCCTTGTTATTTATCAAAGACTTGAAAATTGTTAAAAATATATAAATCGTAAAAAGTAGTTTCCTTGGGAAAAGTTTCTAAATCGGAAGATATCGTTTCATCGGACTATCGTGCAATATTATCTTATATCATTTTCTTAATCTCTAATTACGACTATGATACGATGTGACACGCGAGAATTTTATTCAACGTTAGTCAAGCTTTTCGCTCGTTCTCGCTTAAGCACCATCCCATTATTGCTATATCCAAAGAAAAGAAGATTTTCAGGTTTTCCGACTCTTCTTGTATAATACTAGGTTTGTCTGTACGTTAACGCGAGAAAGTAAGAAACGTGTGAAGAGAACATTCGGTATTAAGAACTTTCACTGCGTTTTTGCCATTAATGGTAGAAATTTCACATTCCGAAAAGGAAGGAACGCGGTATGACCGCGTATATTCCCCTTTATCGATACAGCCATAGAAGGAGAGCTGTTAATGAGAAAAACCTTAACCAAATAAAAAATAGCTCGACTTTTACGAATTCAAGAGCTAATCTTCTTCGCTCTCTTTGCTTTGTTATGGATAACATTTTCGGAAACAAAATTTTTACACCGTTGAGATCGATCTTCGTTTAACTAATTTCTTAATTTAATTTTAGGATAATTATTTCTCATTCACGATTAATATAATCTCGAATCTAACGGACAGTTACGAATGAACCTTTAATCAGTGAATCTTTAATAACAAAGGGCTTGTTACGGTCGGACGGTTTTTGTCGTTTCCAACGAGGGACAGGAGAGTTTTTAATGTTTCACAAAAGCCAGCCGAGCCGGAAATAATGGCCGGTCGACGAACCGTCGTTTCCCGACTTGACCACGAGTAATTAATTAATACGAGAAAAGATTAACGGAGGATGTGCGCGATGCGAACAAAAATGTCCCATTTTCTACGTTTCGTTGTTACTGGGTTTTCAAATAGAGTCGCGGATTACTCGAATAGCCAACTACTCGCTCGCTTTACAAAACATTCATATATTTTTCTCTTTTAGAAAAACAAGTATTACAGCAGGTAATTTGTAAACAAGCGAATTCTAATTGTATTTTATTCGTCTATTAAACAAAATTTATATCAATTTAATTAAATTATTAATTTAAGAAAAACTCTACTTAAGAAAAGTACTACTACTACCACTATCTTTTATTATGATACGATACGATAAAAACGATGTTACTCTTATTTATTATCCTTATTACTTATTATCTTAGTAATTAGTAGTAATTACAAAAATAAAGCCTAACCTAAATAAACGTTTCCAAAAAAAAAAAAAAAAAAAAAAAAAAAAAAAAAAAAAAAAAAAAAAAAAAAAAAAAAAAAAAAAAAAAAAAAAGGCACGAAAACAAGCTGCAGTGATTCATTGATAAACAGGGACTGTATTCACGTTTTATCACATCTGTCGTTATGTTCCATTAACAAATTGCATTTGGGAATCGTATGTTCCGAGAGATACAAAAACACGTCGCAATGATTAATGTGTCAGGAGATTCTTATTTATGTTCCATTATATCTGCCATTAAAGCGTATTAATAAATTTTATTCAACGATCTCGCGTTGAACGTGCCGAAACGGGCTACGGTAATTAATTCGTCGGAAATAAAAAGGACCTTATTTACGTTTTGTCGCATTAACGAATTACATTCGACAATGGTACTTCGTTTCGAGAATCACGACGCGAAAACAAGATATAACGAGCTATCTCTGAAAAGAACACCATTTATCTTTCGTTATATTTATCGGTTATACATTTCGGTCGGTACATTTTATTCGATCGTATCTTTTTAAAGAACGTCGTCGAACGCGTTTCACGAGCTCGATGGAAAAAAGCGTTCAAAGAGATTTCCTTTGCTTTCGGGACCAAACCTGTGAGCTATTAATTCGATGAATCGTAAATCGCCAGCTTGTAGATATGGATGGATGGAACACCGTGCGTTTTTGTACAGAATCCACCCATTTATCGGTGGATTTGATTAGCTCCAACAGGTATATGTAAGTAAATGTACTAGTTTTTAGCGGATCGCCGCGGAACGCTGCCAATTTTCTGCGATTGCTAAAACAGTTCACTTTCACCGTTTTATTGGTTCATTCATCCGTGAATCCAAATTTATGCCTAATACAAATATTAGAATTCGAAAGGCGATCGTTGAGCGGAGGTAGCTGAATTTTTGTTCCCTCGTATCGCAGTTGATCGGTGATTTTACCGTCACCGGTGTCAATTTCGATTTTTCTATTTGTCTGCTCTGATAAATGTTACAGTTGTAAGCACGATGTTTTATTGCCGTGACACGGTATGTACGATATCGACATAACGTTCGATGATTGTATTCGGAATAGTTCTTACGATAGTTGAGATTCGCCTTACATTTCTTGAAGTCATTTCAGTTATTTACGCAATTTCCTTGCAGTTTCTATGCCAATTTCAGGTAATTCGATTAATAATGTCGGAAAATTTCTCCTCGTAAATAGTTTCCCAGCAATCGTCCTTTGATTTCACAAAAACATAACTATTTAACCTGGCGATTTTGTCTGACAAAGTCCCGGGCGAGATTTAACTTCCGATCATCTGTGCCGATTTTAATCCGAAACAATTTCAACGTAAGAATATACGAACGCGTAATTACTCTGAATCTTCCACCGCGATACTTTTATCGGATCTTTAATCCTTCGTGTTACTACGTACGCTTCGTTTCAATTTCAATTTCTAAATAATTGAATTTCGATCTTTCGACGTTCAATTAACTTTCATCCACCTCGTGCAATCAGTGTAGCTCTATGCGTTTTTTCTATATTCGCTGAAAGAATTTACAAATTCGCCACTATCCGTCTTTCCCCAATTTAGTAACAAGAAAGAAATTAGATTAAGAGAGGAAATGAACGAGGATTAAATTTGATTTCTCGGAAAACCAAGCGTCGCGCGAGCGACTTACCGAATCGCATGCCATCCACTTTTTCCATTCCACCACCGCGTGCCACGTAATTTTTGACCATTCTCTCGAATTAACACCAAGAGACGAATTAAACTAAAGGAAACAGAAAACGAACAAAGATTAAATTCGATTTCTCGAAAAAGCAAGCAAAAAACGAATCACGTGCTATATCCACTTCTATCGTTCCTCCGCAATCAAATAATTTTTGGCCGTTTCCTCGAATTAACGCCAAGGAACGAATCGAATTAAGAAGAAAGACAAGATGAACGGCGATTAACTACGATTTCTCGAGAAACAACTTTGCGCGAACGAGTTTTCTTTTATCACCTTTACCACGATCCCTACTCCACGTGTCCGCTATATCTACCATTCACCTACTCCTCCACGACGAATCACTCTCTATCCGCTTCTACTATTTCACCGCATTCTGTATAATAGTACACACGTTTGTTCCATTTTGGGGCAGTTAGGGGAATCGCGTGCTACGCCTTGCGAGTCTTCCGCTGGCGCCGAATTTCACCGTCTCTCGTCGGGACGTACTTGATTTCGCTCATCCGGAAAACCTTAGCGAAGCATCAGGTGCTTGCAGGTGCAAGGTTAAATTGAATAGGCGCTCGTGAATATCAACGTCATCGTGTTACACGAGCAGAGGGAGTTTAAGCCTCCTTCTTCCGGCACATGCCGAAGTAAACACGGCGTCGCGACGCGCGAATAAGAACGCGAACGTTTCCTTTCTCTTTTCTTTTTTCGCGATTTCGTCGCGTTATATCACTACTTTACCTGCAGCGATCCTCCTTTTTGCTACCTTGGTTTTTGCCTATGAAAAACACGGCGAAAGCTCAACGATCGACGTAAAGTAATCGGAAAGGATTCGTACAAGATTATGCGCGTTTATAGAAATTCATTTTCATGACATTAACTAAGAACGTAGAAGCTAGTGATTTTTGATTTTTTTAATTTAAAATGTTTTCAATCGGACGCTTTTAACGAGGCGCTTTCGATATACGTCCGGGATAAACGTAAAAAGAAATCTAAGAATTCGACGCGGATATACCGCTAATGATAAATTAAATCAATTTTAAGAGTGGAAATTACTTGAAATTTAAATAGATCGGAGTGGACGATTACGATCTTTTTTCTCTCGCAAGTAAATAGGATTCCTACGAAATGTTAAGTGCATCGTACGTAATACGCATTTAATACGTGTACGTATATAGTATAACGAACAATGTAACGTTTTATGCTAATTTTAAAAAGTGAAAAGGATCGTGAACGAATATGGGTTATTGTTTGCTAATTCGTCAATTAATATCGGGTATTATAGCCGATAAATCCGCACGATATCTTTATCTAAATCTTCATTTATCAATCGATCGTATAGGTTACGAATTACTTCATGCAAGACATTTATTTCGGAACTATTGCCAATTCGAACAACTAATTAGCTCGTTTTCTTCTATCGATAGATCGATACACTGTTCTTCCGTATTTCCATTTTTTTTCCTCCAAAAGATCATAACCTTTTTCGACGCTATTGCGACTTTCTAACGTTAAAGAAATATCTGAAATCTCGACAAATCTCGTTTCAATCTAGGCGTTAAATATTTTCTTAGAAAATGAAAAGTATCTGTTTCGATAAAACATGGAAAAATCGTTAGAGATTCTTCGAGAATTCTCGATCCTTTTCTTTCTTTCGATCTTACGTTAAAAATTTCCTCGAAGAAGAAAAAAGATTTTTCGTCTATCAAAACCAGAGCGAAAAATAAAGCGATCGAAACGCGAGGGTTCCAAGATCTTGAACTTGGAAGGTCGCCTGAGAAGAATCGGAACACGACAAAATGGAAAGTATTGGAAAGGAGAAATAGCGAGACTAGACATCAAACGAATCTCCACCGAGCAACAGCGAAATCAGCGACAGTTCGCATCCGACAATCGTTAATTCGTCGTCAAAGTATCGCGGGGACAGGCGCCAGGGTATCCATTAAGAGCAGCGAAAGCGGCTGGTTGTATCGTTCTCCGTCGTCTTTCCCTTATCCACCTGTTCGCAGCATTGTTTCTGACGCATTACGCGCCACTTTATTCCTGTGGGAAATCGCGTTAGCGAGCGCTTCTCCTCTTCTGCGGAGACAATACGTGAGAAGATGTAGATCGATGCGTTCGCTGCACGGGGATCGATCCCGACAGCGTTCTCACGGGACAGTCTGTACATATGCGCGTTTCCGCTCGAGGAAGCGACTTCCGTCGAATTCCATTGGCCATTCGTCCTGTACCGGGTGTCCGATTATACGCGTTTCAACGTTTGAATCGGTGGTTCTTAAACACCGTTTATCGTGTAAGATATGGCACAGTCGAGGTTCCATTGGTTTGGATACAGAGGCGTAAAGACGTAACATAGGGTGAAACGCGTAAATTGTTACTCTCCTGTACTCTCCGAAATCGTTATAGAAACGGACGTGAAATTTGGCCGCGTTGAATGATTCAGGGGGCTAGCGATAAATTTAAGTAAGCAAGTGCCAATTTTTCGAAATGGAAGTTACAGCGAAGAACGATTTTTAAGAGCAATTCTGGGTCTTTTTTCTCACTCGCTCGTAAACGTCTATATTCCAAAGAAAGTACGAGCGACGGAAGAACGAGAAGAAAATAGATCGCAGCATTCCTTGATACTTCAACGTATATCATATAGCGATAAATCAAATTTTTAGATATCGTTGTAATCGAACAATCCGATGGTATTTCCCCCTCGTTTTTATCAACGAGTATTTGTCTGTCTTTTGCCCTGAAATAAATATAAACGAACGTAAAACGAATATAATATATACGGGTGCCGTTACACGATATTTAATACTAGGAATCGTGCTGACATTTTTTCCATTCAATAATTCATACAGCTTAAATTCAACTCCGCCTAAAAACTCTTATCTCGATCGCGATAGTAAATCAAATCATCGGACAGTGAATCCTTTATCGTGAAAGAAAGTTCGTCGGAAGCATAGCACAAGACAGCCTCTTCCATCTGGCATTGCGCCAAATCAGTATGTAATTTACCGTCTCCGTTTTGCTTACTTCCGTGGCGGTCACAATGCGTTCTCAGGCTGCACGGGAAACTGGGTCAAGAATAGGTTGAAGGGAAAATACCACGAATCCCGACAACTTTCGGTGTTTGCTCGCCGTTTCAATTATCGATTGTATATTCAGGTAATTTTATTGGCACAATTGTAAGTAGCAAAAGATCGAAAAGAATCGAAGGTAATAATTATTTCGAATGAGAGTTAATAAGCAGATCAATTTCTTTTTTAATTAATGTATCAATAAGTAAGGAATCGAATCGACAACGATGAATAAAAAACGGGTAATACTTTACAGTTTGGCCGATATCTTCGAGCTTTTTCAAGCTTCGATACGTTGCAAAAGATTATTTGAAAAGGTAAAATATCATTTGGAAGAGTGTCGCAAACGATTTAATGTTATGTTGAAACGAAACCTGAAATAAAACCAACTATTATTTCCAACTATTATTACGATCGTAGATCTTAAATGAACGATACTTACGACTGTTTGCGACATTTTTTAAAACGATATTTTGTCTTTTTAAGTAGCCGTTTTCAACGTACCGAAGTTTCAACCAAACCGATCAAATTATAAAGCATCACCAAAAGTTTATTCGTGCAACATCCAGTACCGAATCGAAACACATGTAAGAACGATCAATGAGAACAAGTTACGATGACGTGTTCTTTGGCTGTTACTACTTCCTTTCGAAAATAACCTTCTTAAATAAGAAAGGTTTCTCAAATGGGAAAGAAACGATCGAGAATATTTTTTGAGAATAAACGATCGATGAGATTGTTCTTTATGAATTACGAATATCATCCCATAACTTCGTAGAGCGCTAATAGTCGATCGTATGATTTTCTTCAAGTTCGCAAATAACTTCTCTCGTCACTGGCTCTCGTAAATCTCGTTTTTTCTCCTCTTCCTACGTAACTATTCGCGTCCGTAACGTAGTAATTACTGGATGTTAGTCGCGTGTTATTAGAATCAATATTTTTGTTCTGTCCGACAGTCGCAGTGCGATAGAAAGACACTCTGTAATCTCTTGTTACGCTTAAAATGACACTGGATTTATATAACGAAAAGAAAAATCGTTGACTGGAAGGATCAGAATGTTGTCGCTTTACTCTAATACGTTTAAATTAATGAAAAAAGATCGCAAATGAGAAACTACAGAAATGCCCAATGATTTAAACGACGTAAATTAGTAAATACACCGCGTGTAAATTCATACCGAGTTCTAATGATCGAGAGCCATCAATCACGTGACGTAACAAGTAGCGTACAATTAAATTCCCATTAAGTACTCCGTTCGTGGCAATTATTAGCTTCTGTTTCTGCCAACAAGAAGAAAAATGATGTACGTATCATCGATCTTAATTTCTTTTCTCGTAGCCACGCGTAACGAGTTCGTTAATAAGGTGTTAAAGTTTGTTTCTTTGACAAAAAGTGACATTGCAAACCTTCCACTTTCCGATCGTAATTTTTCGTCAAGTTCCAAAAATAGTACGCAACGAATGGAAAACTTTTCGAATGCTCGATCGATACAGGCTCGAAATCAAGCGAATTCTTAGCGAATTAGGCGGTCTCCCCCGCTTCCTACCTCCTTCGTATACCCGTTTGAGAAACTCTTATTTCCGACGGTTCGGGATGGCTCTCGTCAGATGCATTCTTTAGTTACACGACGGAGTGTTTCTTCTCTTCGGACTGACTAATTAAAGAAATCAAGCCGTCATTTCTTCGTCGCGTATTAAAATTCTCTTCCGTGCTCGTAATTCGCGATAGTTTAGCTTCAACAGCTTTTCAAGCACATCGTACACTTACTTTCCTTTTTGTCGTACTCTTCGTATCTCCTTAACGTCACGCAACGTATCTGCTAACGAAATACGGATGGAAAGGAACAAAAGCACGCGGTAGTACGAAAATGTCCGTCACTTAGTCGAAAATAACTCTGCAAGTGCGAGCGCACCATCTATCACTTTACCATGCTCACTTAAAGCTTCATCGTGTACGCATCGCACGTGCTAATCAAGCAAGCTTAATTTAACCCGTAATCCATAACCGATTACGATCCGCGTAATAAGGCTGTCGTAATTAATATAGTCAAGTATCTCGAGAAATGTCAATTTCGTGTTATTTTTCGTTCACGTTACACACCGATACCGACGTTCATTCGCTTCCGAATCGAAACTTTTATTAACACATTTATCGGCGAACGTATTTTTTAAGCTGATTTTCCATTCGCGATAATCGAATTCTACGTTAAAACGAACAACGTAACGCGTAACTGAATTTACGGTATTGAGCTTTACAAAATAGAATATGTAACGTAGTTCGAACACTTTGGTTGACGCATATTGCTGCAATTTCGTGAAAATACGCGGAATTAAATATCGTGCAACATAAAAGTGACAGGAGAGCAATTTGTATCTTTAAAATCTTATTTCCTTTATCTATTACCGCACTATCCTGCTTTAGCGCTGTGCATATCATTAATCTGCAATTACGAATACCTACGTAGAACTGGTCGAAGTAAGAATAAGGCTAACGCTAAAACGGATTAAAGTATCTTTCGATTCGATTATCGTTTATCGTAGGATCGTGAAAATACGCGCGATCGAAATTTCTAATACACGAAGCGATCGCCGGAACGAACCGAGAATTCTTAACAAACGTTACCGTTAAAATAATATTCTTCCAGTCGTGCATTCGTTTATGGATCCGACTCTCTCGATTTCTAGGCCACATATAGGTAATTAGAACCTTTTAAAACGTTCCAAAATCGTATAAAACCTGTCAAATTTCTCGCCGACAAAATTCCACTGACAAACTTTTTATCGACAACACGGATAACCTACTCATCGACGATCCTACTTGTTCCCAAAATCCAGGAACCAATCTTCCAACATCCGTCGTAAGAATCATCGACGAAAAGCGAATTCGCTTGGATGTAGCGAGAGAACCGAGGCGAAATCGGTCGTTAAATTGGCAAGGGAATAGGAGACGAAGAAAAGGTGGTATTACCGTCTCCTATTAATTCGACGATTAGCTGTCGCGAGGGCAGCAGTCAAACTAGAGAGAGTAGACTAATTCCAGGTTATCTTCATCCGTTCTTCGTCCCAACTCGACTTCTTCTTCCGTTCTCGTACACTCTGCTCCCTTGTTCTTCCGTCTCTTCGCTCTCTCCGGCCTTTCCACGATCAGGTTAATTAACTCGATTATCGTTTTCTTTCTTTCTTCTGTTACAGGTGCGCACCTTGTTCGTGAGCGGCTTGCCGATGGACGCCAAGCCGAGGGAGCTCTATCTGCTCTTCAGAGCATACGAGGTGAGTCTCGATTATTTTACAAGTTAACCTGACCGGCCACCGTATGTCTGGCGTATGACCTAACGTTAAAGCTAATCTAACGTTTTTGAAACTAGTATTACTTTTTTACTAATGCTCCTCGGAGCATACGACGCGAGTCTTGATTATTTTACGAGTTAACTCAACTTGCGACCCGTAATTGGGGCATGACCCAACGTTGAAGCTAATCTAACGTTTTTCAAAGTAATCCTACCTTTTTACTAATGCTCCTCGGGGCGTATCAGACGAGTCTTGATTATTTTACAAATTAACCTAATCGGTGAAAGTATACGAAGCACTAGTCTTTTACCAACGCTCTTCAGAGCATACGAGGTGAGCTTTTTTCATTATTTTACAAGTTAAATTAACTGGCCGCTGTGCGATCGAGGTATCATCTCGTACTAAAATTAACCCAACACTTGTGAAACTGATATTGATCTTTCACCAAACGTGTCTATTTTCAGTATCGTTTTTCTTTTCCTTCTTTCTTCTCTTTCTTCTTCTTTCTTTTTTCTTTGTTATATACTATAGTCTTTCGTTCTAACAAAGGTTCTGTTCAATTCAAACGTGAACTTTAAAATATAAAAGCAATTCAACGTTACTAATCTTCGGTATCTTTCTTCGGTATACTGCCTATGCTATATCGTTCGAGCACGCGTTTATCGTTGTGCGATTCAAGTTAAAGAAACAATTTTTTTCCTGTCGAATTGTTTCTGTCAAGTTTTATATCGTTTATCGGAATTAACGGCGAATTGGTATTATGCACTGTATGACGAGAAAAAATATCGATGGAATCGCTTGAGATATGACGAGTAACCTACTTTGCTTAAATCCAAGTGTCGAAGAACGAGAAGCGTGTTACGTTTTAAAGCTCCAAAATCACCCTGATCGACGATTGCGTTCCATCGTTCGTTGTTCAATTCCTTTCAACTTTCACCGATTGATAATAATCTCAAACGTGTATGCGATAAAATCGTAAAATTTAGAAAATTACGAAATCATAAAATTTGGAGAATTAGAAAATTTAGAAAATCAGAAAATTACGAGATCGTAGGATCCAGAAAATTACAAAATTACAAAATCACAATATTACAAAATAATCGAATTTAGAAAATTACGAAACCGTAAAATTTATACTCGCGCGAATTTTGCGCTAGCGATATAAAGAGAAAAGATGTCTATTGCAGGATTTTTCAAAGTTCGAGATATATAGCTGGAGGAGTAACGACGTTGACCGCGTTTTTTACCCAGAAATCGGAGTAGATATCGCGCCGGAGAATCCGTACGAATCGTTAAAGAGACGCGATAAGGGTCGAAGAACGGAGTACGTTTCACGTAACTTTCCCTCTTCCAATCGTGAGTTTTCAGATAAACGGGTTATTCGGCATTCGATTACGTGATTTCATCATCTCCTTCGTCGTAACACTCTCCAACTTACTTCTCTAGGGAGAGGCAGGTGATTCGACTTGCCTAAGCTTAAACTCGATCGAAATTTGTCGCAGGTGTCGGTTAATCAACTTTGGGTCGACTTAAGTAAACGCCGACTAATAGATTCGTGTACTTGTATGTAACGAACGTAGAATATTTATTCCCTTCGTCGCTTCCTCTGCTTTTCTTTCCTCGTAGTCTACTCCTTTTTTACACGTGTTCTTCCAAATTTGTCATTGAACTGATAAACAAATAACGATAGTTGTACATGCATTGCAAAAAACGTAAGATGTTTCTTCCTCGCTGATCTTTTCATCTGTCGTAATTTATTAATGTTTAGATTATTGAACTTTCGTATAAATTACTCGACACTTTGAATTTTAAAATGGAATACAGAATATTTCTCGTTTTATTTCTTTATTTACTTATTTATCAATTTTTTAATAATTATCTAATTACTGTAACTAATAGCTGTCGTTTTACTTTCTCGGTTGTGTATCTACCTTTTGATTAATTTATTGTTGACCTGTTCAAGGAACCAATAACTCCGCTTGTTTAAAGTACGAACGAGATGAGTTTCGAATAAGTTTCAGTAAATGATCATATTTTACTCGAAAGAAATATCATATTTGTAATTCGTTAGGATTTATACGTAATAGAGCTAATATAAAACTAGGTACATATAAATGTAATCGGCCGTTTGAAGCGTAAGCTTTACGCGAAAATTCTGTTACGTGTTAGTTCGGTCGAAGTGTATTGGACGATACTTGGGTGAAATAGCATCATCGTTAATATAAACCAACTTTAACTCATTTGAGAGAGAGAGAGAGAGAGAGAGAGAGAGAGAGAGAGAGAGAGAGAGAGAGAGAGAGAGAGAGAGAGAGAGAGAGAGAGAGAGAAATCATAAAACGCATAATACGCTATCGTGCATTAAATTTAAGAGACAATTTGCAGATGTAAACGGTCTTTTAATTGAATTGTATCTTGCAGTAGCGTTAAAAATTATCACCGGGATTTCCTCTATATCGCTATCAAAGCAATTTAGTTTTGTTCAGTATGAAAGATTAATTTGCTTCAAACGAGTAATATTGGATAATATCGATTCAATGGCACTTGCAGAACTATCGCTTAAATGAGAGCTACTTGTACAAGAGCTGAACATATTTCGTATAACTTTATACGCGAAAGTTAATTGTTTTTACAGACGAGGTGAAATTGACGGTTTAATAGATCCTTTTTTAATCAGACGTCAATTATTTCGTACGTTATTTGAAAGGTTATTACCTAATTTTAGAACATTGGTTTCTAATATAAATTGTAGTTTCTTACATTCGACAATTTCTTGTTCCAAACGTCTTTCGTATTCGCTTTTCACGTCGAATCAGACTCTACGAAAAGGGATTCATCGATGATCTTAATTATCCTATCGACGGGACAATCTGCTACAAATTCAAATTCCATTTGAATTTTAAATTATCTTGAAATTCCATATTCAGTTCGTTCTTTGTCTACGAGTCTTTTCGATTCTTGTAATTGTGCAAAGTATTTAAAAAAAAAAAAAAAGGATCACTCTTATCAAAGTCTGAGGAGAAATCAGTTCTCACGAGATAGAATTCAAGAATATACCTTATTACCAAAACATAATACGGAGTGATACAAGATATAGTAGAAGAAATACGTTATTATTAAAACGAACAAAATGAATTTTTCTACCTGCCGAAGCTTCGCGTTATTGTCCAAAATCTCAAATAAATCGACTCTATGTTAGCAAATATTTCAAATCTAATATATTCGAAATGCGATAACGCGACGGCAAATTCTCATGCGAATTTCTATTTTTATGCGTAGAAGGGAAAATGCTGAATTGGGACGGAGATTCGTTTTATTTATTAATCGTTATAACAAGCACTTTACTTTAGTCATTTCGCATATTTCTATACGTCATGCGCGTTCGATGCGATTTTACATCTCTAAATTAAATATAATAAATACATAAAAATTCGCAGCGCGATAATAACATTTTCAGTATCGCGTGAAGAGGAAATTACGTCTGGCGTAATATCTTTTCTGAAACGTTGAAAGTCAACACCGCGGATCGAAAGGACGCGATAGATTTGCGAGGAAAATCTTGGAACAGAGAGGGAGAGCAATTCTATCGTCGATTCTCTCTCCTTTTTTTTTTTTTTTTTATCGTTAAAATTGTCACGGCCATTGGGATATTCTTGTCTGTGGCTGACACGCCGTTATCCTCCTCCACTGTCACAGAATTCTGCCTCTACGCTCCGACAGCCGACAGCAGTCATCCACATTTTCATTGTCCTATTTTGACCGTTATCGTTGGCTTTCTCTCTATCGATCGAATTAATCCAGCCTAATTTAGCTGCAATTTATTAATATTTGATTAATAACCGAAACATCGAAGGATCGATAGTACGAGTACAAGTGAAACACGATGACAATGACGATGATATATTTGGTTTATCCCGACCGATGTTTGTGATATTTTCCAGGATTGCGGATAGAAATTAAATATCACGTATGACACGTGGTTTGTTCTGACCAATATTCGACTAATATTTGATGTTTTAATATGGTATCGTCGTAACGGTGTCGATTACGAATAATTGATGTTTCGATAGAGACTAAAGATAACAGTGTACGTGTATGAAAATGAAATGTTTGTTTGACGATAATACTTCGATTACGTCGATTAATCGCGAGTTAATATATAATATTTTATAGGATATACGTTAAAGGGGAGTTCGTGATAATACGTAGTGTTATTTAATTTGTTGGAATATTCGATACTATAGAAAATTAGGGATGATATTGTACGTTAAATTTAGATATAACGACGATGATACGTTAATTACGTCTATTAGCGTTGAATTAATATTTAATATTTCGTATCACAGGCATAAAGAGGAATTTCAGATAAAGCGTAGAGATAAAGTGTAATAATACTTAATTAGGAATATTCGATTCTCTAGGAAATTAGATATAATACTGTCAGTATATGGAACTTAAATACAATAACGACGTTTCAATTACGTTCGGTCGTATTAAATTAATAAGAACGATCGATATCAAGCATTAAAAACCGTTTGCCGTGCGCATACCTTACAAATCTGGGATTTGAAATACAATGGACGGGAGGTAATTATCAATTCGAACAGTTCGAAAAATAATTTCCTCGAATGTGATAGAAACGCTTTTGAAAGTATCGTGATTTATCTAAATCATATGTTAGATAAAAGTTATATTTTCTCTTTCGATTTGCTTGGTTAAAGCGATACGATAATATAATATAACTATAAAGCGAACAACGAACAACGAGAATGATAAAAGGGAGAAGTATAATATTTGATCGCAACGCTGATCGGACATTTGCCATTTGATTAAATTAACTAATTAAATCGCGAGCGTGTTAACTGAACGTGAATTAATTAATCTGCTCGTAGATTGGCAATAGCGAAAATTAAAAATGAGCGACATTTATCTTGCGTACTGCGTCCGATTTAAATAATAATGACTACGAGCAATTAAAGTAATATTAGGTTATATCAAATAACCTACTTATAGACTCGTATAACGTACGATACAAGAAATACGAACGATATACGACAGTCCGTAATATCGATATTGTTTCTTTTTTAAATCAATCAAGGAACCTTTCGGCTCTCTGGATCTACGTTTTACATAATTCATTTCGTTAACAATGGTACAAGATTTAACGAAATCTACATAATATACCACATTACGCTCTCAGAGGACTTGCTTTGTTAATAAATAATAGACTTAGCGTTACAGTTAACTTCATCGAGAGTGAACAGTAAAACACTCTTATTTTATTATATATCAGAATATATCTACTCGAATATATCTACTCGAATCTAACTACTTAAAATTTTAATTTTCTTCCCTTCTATATAAATTTAATTAACATCGATTAATTTTTACTAATTTTTACCTTAATTTATATTTTTCCAATTATTCTGATCTCAGAATTTTTTCTTAGCAAAAGTAATATAATACATTCAACCCTTTAACCTTTCTAAACTACGTCGTATCATAATATAGCAGTACGCTTCGTTGCGATCAATTCACTATCGAATAACAAATAGAAAATTTACATGATAATAAATCAATAGATAAAAATCCTTCGCCAACGCGATACTCTTCGCGCAACATTCTCTCACATAATCGCCACGCTTCGTCACATTTTGCGCGATACATTTCACTAGCAAGTAACGTTCGAAACTCCAAACAAAGACTTCTCCTGTAAATAGGTACGTTATATCCTTAATACTCCTTTACACAATTTCTACGCTTGGTCATATTGTAATAGTTTCTGCATGAATCTATTTTGCTGTTAAATAACAGATAATACATTTTCATAATACATAGCACATAAAAGTTCTTGTGCATACAGTGGCGAGTGAAAGTTCAAAGAGTAAAACAGGAAAAAGGCGCTGTAAATTTGCGAAACTGAATTTCTAATTAACGAAAGACTGAAATGATATAACGTGTTCGCACATCCTAAAACACGGAGCGTTCAGCGTAGAAAAAATGTATCTGTAATACAAATTTTACTTATACTGGTACAGGCTGCCCGAAAAAGTCGCTAAAGATTAATCGCAAGATAAAGATCAATTGTCTTGTCAGTTACAATAAACGTTCGAAATTTCCTCTTTCTGTTAGAACGCAGACTTTCGTTCGTCGAATTCCTTCGAGGACTCCTGCTCTTATAGAGATATCGATAAATGCATTTGTGTCTGTACCGCGATTCTATATAAAAATTCTATTAAGAACGACTTTCTCGGAAATATTCTTTAAACGCTTATAACTCTTCGATAAAGCACTTTGGGACATAAATTTGTACGAACTCTTCTTAGCTACTTGACTAGGGCTTGCAATCCCGCGGGACTCGTTATTTTCAATCCCGCGAGACCCCGCGGAGAAGATATATTTAATAAGGAAACAAATTTTATCTAATTTAGGGTAATCATTCTTAACGATGAAAATCAAAATCAACCGAACAGAAACGAAATCTAGATGTAAATTCAACTAAAAACAGCTTATTTTTTAAGAAACCGTATTACGATCAAAAGATTTACTACGTCCAAACGAGATGTCAGGTTGACATCACGTACACGTAGATTTGCGAACGTATAACGGAAGAGATTTTGTTACACGTTTCTTATCTCGTAGATATTTTTTCTGCAAGAAACGTGTAGCGAAATCTCTTCTCTCTTACGTAAACATTTTGTCACTTCGATAAAATTCGTTACTTTTAAGTACTGAAACCTTTCAGCCTCTCGTAAATTAGCAAATTTTCATATCAATAATTGTTAACAACAACGATCATTATTATCGATAATAATTTTATATCGAATATTCGAATTATGAAGCAAAATATTACCTCGGACTATTGCACCTTTCGAGATAAACAGGTCGTCGTACAGCCTTAGTTACACGCACAGGCCAGCTGTACACCGTACGGGATCCCGCAGCTCCAATTTAACACAATGCGGGGCCAAAAAATGGTGCGGAGTACTGCGGGACTGTGGGATCCCGCTTTGTGGGATTCCAACCCCTACGTTTGGCCTCATTAACACGTACTACCTATAAGTTTTGTCTCGAGCTTTCCTGTTCCACGACCCTGTATACACAAGTATCAATTTAAAACTTTCTTTCGTCCGTCGTTGTAAGCCGTAAGCTTCGTGCCGTTTCGCACGATCCATTTCACTGCCGACTAACGTTCGAAACTTTCAATAAAAACCCCTGGTTCGCAAAGCCGCGGAAAAAGAAAAAGAAAAAAGCAAAAGGACAGGAAACAACTTTCGCAAGCACTCGAGCAGCACGAGGCAAACTGCAATTCGACTCCGCGTCGATTTTTCCCAGGCATCGATCGCGGCGAAGAAAACACTCCGCTGCGAATTCCCTTTTTCCGTAGAAAAATTTTGCACCGTCGAGGAAAATCGTCGCGTCGTCGAATCCGCGTCGAAATTCTTCCGTCGAGATTCGCTCGAAGGAAACAAACGACACGAAAGTAACTCACGATTGGAGCTTGCCGGGAACTCGTAGTCGGATTCATCGATGAAATAACGGCCACTTCAGCCGATTTCTCGAAAAATCTATCGCCCGCGATTCGTTATCGTCGTCCGCGACAGACTTTCTTTCTCTCTTTTCCTCGGTTCATCGTACGACCAACGAGTTCTACGATGGTACAGCGAGGAGACTACATTTCGTTTGGCCAAAATTAGAAACGTCTTTCGTATTCGTGCCTCATTCGGTGCTTCAGAGATTATTTTTATTCATTATATTTCTTCGCGATAGTGTTATTGAATCGATCGTATTTCAAACATATTGAAACGGTTATCGTAATTAGCGAGAGTATAGATTTTATTTATACAAGGATGAAAAGATCGTGGCAAGATTTAGATACGGGAACGAGGAATTAGGCAGCAAATGAAACAGAATGCGAATGATTGGAACGTATAGCGAGGAGATGCAACAAAGTAGGAAAAGCTGACGAAGATCTAAAGAGAATACTCGATGAATCTGGAGAAGGATATCCATGGATGAGAGAATTATTGATGAAACGCGATCGTAAAAGATAATCACGAGTAATGAATCATGACGAAAAGTAAAGAAACACGAGGCAAGCAGGATAAATGTAATGCATACATAGATGTCATCGAAATGTAATACAAAGTAAAGGCAAGTAAGATGCAGGTATGCAAAACGCGTCGACTCCTTGCAATCACGAAAGGCAAGCGATAAATAAAGCTACCATTTTTGGTTTTCCGGGTAACGAATGATTAATTAAACAAACAACAAGTCGCAAAAGAGTTCGAACCAATGCTCGTTACTCGAATATCTTTCTGCGATATTAAATTTCGCCATTATCTAATTAATCGCTCGACGTTGATAAAGTACCCGGTGCATCTACTTGTTAAAGTCCGCACAGAGTTAAAAATTGTAGAAAGTTGCACTTAGAACTTACACGCTCTCGTTAACAGCTGTGTAAGCTACCGTGCAAAAGAAATCCAACGTTTATATCAGTTACGATCAGTTCTTTTTTTATAAACCTTCTTAAAGGACGTTTGTACATGGATCGCAGAATGCTTCCGTATAAATATAACTGAAATATACCGACTCATCTATATAACGATGTAATACAAAACCTGTATTCCAATGATAAAATAATAATAGTAACGGCAAGGTAATAATTAAGTAAAGCTTAAAATCTCACGGCTTTGTCCTCGTGACGCTACGTTTGATCGCAATATCGTGCAAGAGAAAAAATATACGCGAACTTCGAAGCTTCGGAGGATTATCAGTTCATGGAAGAACAAATTCTTTTTTTTTTTTTAATGCTAAGTTTAAAAAATTGGATTTTACCGCTTGCCAGACTGCCGTCGACCGCTCAGGTATTGGGATTCAAGTTCGAGATTCTCTGCTGCTCTATCGATCGGTGGTTTCTCCTTGACTGATAGGCCAGATCGATCGCGAAGGAAAGTTCGTGTAAGTGGTATTACCGAAAAGAAATTTTACGATATCGAGGTCGCCACGATGCACAAGTTACGGGCATCCTTCGGCTGCAATATGTTTCGCCGTTTCCTTCTCTCCTCCTCCCCTCCCCCCCCATCTTCCGATGCTTTTATACAAATTAAAGGCTGTTACGAAACGATGGATCGTCGTCTTTCCGAGATGGCGTGATCGTTTAAATACTTTCCTCGGTATAGAATGTCAACATTCTATAACATTTGTGAGCCGCTCGAGAATCACGTCGATCGAGTATATCAATCGAAATGCAGAGGAAGATTAGATTCACGACCATTATTTTTTAATGTTCCAGTGACAGAGGTTGGGCGAATTCTGACTTATACAGATATTTCATGTTTATACTTTCGAAGCTATTGCGCATTTATTTACGTATATTATTCGTTATCTTATCGAGCCATATAGAATTTTCTTTTGTAAAATTCATCATCGTACACGCAGAGGTAAACAAATTTTTCGTTCGATCGTTCACCCTGTTAGAATAAAAACACACTCGATGTTTGTTGACGATTTATGATATGATGTGTCGTGATAAATAAATTCGAATTAAGTCCTTTGTTTATTGAGATTACCGTGATAAATAAATTAATGAAAGTAAGCGTTTCTTTTGTTGAGACGTTGGACGTTGATTACGTACATTATGTTTATTCTAGTTAAGAATTTTAATGAAAGCGAAAAAGTTGATCAATTTGACTCTTTTTGAGCGATTCGTATATTAATCTTGACAATTTTATCAGTCTTTATTTAATAACTTATCCAGACATTTAACAAATCGTTTACCGTGAAGAACGTTACGCACGATGTAACTTTGCATAGCAGTTTTCACGATAAATAGAAGAATGGTAAAGTCACGATACAAATAATATTAACCGTTTTGAATTTTCGACATAAGTATAACAAATGGTCTATTAAAAATTCCAATATATTACAATAAATCCGCCTACAATCGCTCGACAAGATACTATTACCACAGGGGTGCAAAATTTACCGTGCAAATATTATCACGAGGCTGCAGTGTGTGCCGGTTAAAGGTTAAAGGTGACTCGCTTTCAAGGAATCGTGTCATCGGTACGCGACA